>ML791312.1:88361-136900 GCA_009831015.1 Picea engelmannii
GGGATAGGCTCTAATGCCTCCTTCCTTCTCCTATTGTGTCACTATTGTAAATCCTTCAATCTTATCCCAAGTTGTTCTTAAGGGGGGATGTTAGGATATTTAGACACTTAGGAGTTAGTTAAGATCTACTTGGTCTAATGTGTTGTTCGGTAAAAGTGTGTTTTTTTAGTATGCATTTGTAGTTAGGAAATCCGATGGTCATGATATGTTCCCGACATAGAGTGATCCAACGGTTCATACTCTCCTCGATATTAACGACCATTGATCTATGGATTAACACCCGATTGGTCCATGATCTCTATTTAAAGAGCATGGAGGGTCATTTGCTGGATGATCGATTGTGACAAATTCTCTTGTAAAATCTCTCTGTAATCTTTTTCTTTTCATTAATAAACTGCTCCAAGTGGTCGCGTTGCCTGGGGCCGTGGATGTTTCCCCACAGGGATTTTACCACATGAAAACATCGGTGTGTTGATCTTTGATCTGGTTATGTGAGTGGTGTTGGCAACGAAATTCACTCCTGGATTGCAGCAGGAGAAGAGCCCGACGCCCATCAGTTTTTTATGTCACAGTTGTTTTTAATGGGTGATCAAATGGGTAGAGACTCAGGAAGATATCACTCAAACTCAGGGACTGGGTCCAGCATGCGAGGAACAAAGGAGGTCTTGATCTAACTTCAGTCAGTGGGTTGATTTGAAAATGAGCAGTTTGAAGACTTGGTGAGAAGAGTGGACAAACTACCTCAGGCAACAAGCCTTTCAGTAATTTGTAGAAGAAAAAATCTGAATGCGAGATCCTCTGGTTCAGAGTTTCGAGAAACTGAAAGGGGGAACTTGACTGGATTCTCCAATTCCAATTCATTCAGTGCTAAGAAAATCACAGGTACCGATTAGAAACAATGCAACTGTTACAGTGATCAAACTCTACATCATCCTATAACAGTTAGAACTCGACTGGATTCTCCAATTCCGAGCCATTCTAATACAATGTAGACAAAGACACAAAATAAAAACTAACATTCATCAGACAAGAAGTCTCAAGAGTCCAGACATAACCAAGAAAAAAGTGCTTCATTAAAGTTTACCACTGGGAGCCTTTCTCAACCATCGATGCTTTACAAAATACAAAGACTGAGTCTATATACTCAGAAAATTCGCCTAACAGTGGCGTGCTCAGTCATCCACGGCTTGGTGTCCTTTCAGCCGAATTCGAACGGATATTCTTTTTCAGACGCCACCTTAACTGCGCATGGCTCCTACAGGAGGAGTAGCTGAGCCGTTAAGTGTCGGGATAGCATGTGCATACTTCCTCCGGCTGGTCGAAGACTCGACATGGCTTCTTTAGAAAAATGTGTACACAGGACCCTCTCGAGCAGACCGCCTGCCAGATTATCCATACTTTGCACTTAATTATTGAGGAGATGTTTCAACCACCCCTTCTCGTCCTCATTTACTCCAGGCAAAAACCAGGATCAAGGTCGGATCAGATGGCGCATGGAGATCACGATGATCCTTTCAGCAACTAGACTCGACGCCTTTGGCCCCTTTTTCACTACTCCTTTCTTTCCCAAGTGACCACGAGATGCGACCCTGTGTCTATTCCCAAAACGCTTTCGGCATTCGCAAATGGAAGGAGTTAATCCTTTCTTATTTATATTTGCGATGAGAGAAATGATGAGATGGCCTAATTGGGTGCCACGCATCCCTCTCAGATCTGAAGGCCCTAAACTTACTTGGTGTGCATCGGGAATATGACAGGCTATTCTTTTGTATTTCGAAGTCGCGTTGGAGGAAAAGGCGAGGAGCCTAATTGCGCGCCAGGTGTCTCCTGTGGATGAACGACTGAGGCTACTTCGCGATACTGCAGGCCCACCTCTGGGCACTTTCGACACTCCGGGGTTCGGGGTTTCAGTATGTGAGATGATGAGGGAATTTCACCCTTCTAACTCCCGACTGCTGATATGCCGACTAGATCTCGCACTATGTGTCATGGGATCGAAAGACCGAGATTCAGTCTCAGCATAAAGCCGCTTTCTTTGACGTTATACATCGGTCAACTTGCTAGCCCCGATATTCTGATGACCGTTGATCTTCTCTTATGGATGGATCCGGGCTGCTGACATCGTAATTCCACCCGCCCGCTTGATTGGAAGCCTCAAAACGAGATTTTTTCCATGCTGTGCTCGGGCGCTTCTCGTGCGACTTGCAGACCCGAATACTTTTGCGCCTAGAACAAAAAATGTCACTAACAAGTGGTTACTGAAGGTGTTCGTCCTCTGTTGGAATACTTGTGTTGTCGAACAACCATAAGGGGACAACTTTGGAGTTCATCGATCTTTACTTCTTATCAACCATGTAAAGGCAATAATGAGTCATCTTTACATCAAACAATCTTGGGTCCATTAACCAAACCTTTGTGCTACAGGGATTTATTCAAGGGTTGACATCAATGACAACCAACCTTAATCAACAATCTCCCCCTTTGGCATTGATGGAAACACTCTGATGCAATACTGAAATCATATCACTCATGTTCCCCCTAAAACCATGCCTCTATCCTCTGCATCTGATAAATCTCTCCCCCTTTGTCATTAATGGAAAATGTATCTTTCCATCCGAGGCTGCTCCCTGTGACTGAAATTTCCTCTTGTGGCGCTTCCTCATGTACATATAAGACATATAAGATAAGCATTCAAAAAGCATTCATTTTGGAGTAGAAATAATTCCAAGTCTCTGGCAAAGATATTCAAAGGCTTCCCGTGGAAGTGGTTTTGTAAAGATGTCTTCCACTTGTTCTTTTGTGCCCACATACTCAACTTTGATGTTATTTTCTGCAACCTGATCCCGTAGAAAGTGATACTTGATTGGAATGTGCTTCGTCTTGGAGTGCATCACCAGGTTCTTTGAGATACTGATGGCACTTGTATTATCAAAATAGATTGGAATGGGCTCATCATACTCAACCTGTATATCTGTCAGAGTTTGTTTCATCCAAAGAACTTGTGTACAACATGATGTTGCTGTAATATACTCTGCCTTGGTTGTAGATAAGGATAATGATGATTGTTTCTTGCTTTGCCATGATACTAAACACTCACCCAAGTAGAATGATAATCCATTGGTTCTTCGTCGGTCATCAATACAACCTTCCAAATTTTCATCTATGTAGGCAATAAGTGATAGATCCTTTCCTTTTGGATACCATAATCCAAACTCTTTTGTTCCTTTGAGATATCTAAAAATCCTCTTCACTGCTAATACATGTGATTCCTTTGCCGCTGCTTGAAATCATGCCACCTATCCAACTGCCTGCATTACATCTGGTATGGATGTTGTCACATATAGTAAGCTGCCAATCATTGACCTGTATTTCCTCTGATCTGTAGACTTTGAGTCATCATCTTTGCTCAACTGGAAACTGGTTTGCATGAGAGTGATAACTCGTTTGAAATCTTCCATTCCAAACCTCTTTATCATTTCTCTGATATACTTGGTTTGAGAAATAAATATTCCTTGGTTGCTTTGACATATCTGAAGTCCTAGAAAGAAGTATAGTTCTCTAAGTAACGACATTTCAAATTTATTCTTCATTTATTTTGCAAACGTCTGGCTTAACCTGTCATCATCACTACCAAAAATAATATCATCAACATAAACTTCAACTAATAAAATATTACCTTGAATTACCTTGATGTAGAGGTTGTTGTCTGCACTTCCTTTTCTAAACCTTGTTTGCTGCAGATACTTATCCAGTCTAGAGTACCATGCTCTAGGAGCCCGTTTTAGATCATACAAGGCCTTCTTTATTTTACACACATAATCTGCATTCTCTCACAACTGAAAACCTTTTGGTTGTTCAATGTATACTTCTTCTTCAAGTTCCCCATTTAGAAAAGCTGATTTTACATCCATTTGATATACTTTAATATTTTTAGAGCATGCATAAGCTAAAAACAAACGGATTACTTCCATTCTGGCAACTAGGGAAAATGTCTCTTCAAAGTCGATTCCTTCAATCTGTGCATATCCTTTACATACAAATTTAGCTTTGTTCCTTGTAACTATTCCATATTCATTCAATTTATTCCTGAAAACCCATTTTGTGTCGATCACATTCTTATTCTTTGGTCTTGGAACCAATTACCAAGTGTCATTTTTCTCTATTTGATCCAATTCTTCATCTATGGCCATATTCCAAAATTCATCCTTGTTGTCTTCTTCAAAACAATTTGGTTCAATTGTAGATAAGAGTGATAGGTGTGTTTGTTCTGGTGAACGAAATCTTCTTCTAGTCTCAATTCCCGCATCTTTGTTTCCGATAATCTGATCTGAAGGATGATTCTTCTGTACTCGTTTATTGGGTTTATTTGGAGACCCTTGTTGAACTTTCTCTTCTACTTCTGTCAGATTCTCTTCATATTCCTATTCTACTTATTTTTCATCTTTTGCTTCTTCTTCTAAGGGATGTTTCATTGATTCATTTTGTTCCTTTGATTCTGGTCTGCCTATTTCATCAATTGTTACGTTGATGCTTTCCACAACTTTGTTCAATCTTAGATTGTAACACTTGTATGCTTTCCTTGTACTTGAGTAACCAACAATTACTCCTTTGTCCACATGATATTCAAACTTTCTCATTCCTCCATTGTTATCAGGCTAATCGTTAAGTGCGGACACGAATTGATCCCCCTAGATCCACCTAGATCTAGAAAAAAACAAGACAGAACATGGCGCTTTCCCTAAGTTCTAATCATTGAATTTAATATCGAACAAAAGACGAGAGACATACCTTTAAGGGTCGCTTCATTATGTCTTTGTTGTTCCCGTTTTGCTCCGATGCTCTTGTGAAACTGATCCTGTAGTGAGACACAAACCAAACAAAGTGAAATCAGTAAAAGTATATTCAATGACAACCTATGCATATGATCAAGGAATTATGCAATAAAATAAATATAATTCTATGGGAAATAAGCATGCCATTGTATTATATTAGATAATAGGAAGAGAGATTACAACCGGATGCCTTGATGTCGTAAGGTTCCTTCCAAGAATTCCTTACTTCCCACACACTTCTTTCTCCAAGGATCCTGAGACCATGGATCTGATAACTACTCACAATCTATCTTAACAAAGCCAAGCTTAAAACCACTCTGACCAAGCTAACAATCTCAATCCAAAATAACTTCTAACCATTTCCATGAGAAATCCTCTCCTTTTATAAGCCAAAGAGGATAAGGTGAGGAGGCTAGGATTATCCCACCAAATCATGAAAGCAAGTAAGATCCAAACCATTCAGAATCCACCTCACCATAGAAGCTTCTCCTTCTAGAAGTATCAAGAAGATGCTTGTTTTTCCCACGTACAAAGATTTACGCACCCTAGACATAGTGAAACCTGCGGAAACTACGCGACCTAGCTATAGTACAAACTGCGAAAATCAGGAATTTTCGCACCCTGTGTATAGAGAAGATTGCAAAAATCCTCTTTAATAGGGTTTTTATAGAGGAAAACACAACTTTTTCTCTCAGGAAAAGTTCTTTTTCCTTCTTTCTTCAGGAATTCAGGCCACTGACCCCTCTGAAGGCAATAGATAGGTTTACATCATTAACAGTCATAGGGATGACAAAAATAATGTGTAATAGAGAGCCCCCCAAAGTATGAAGTTAGAACAGAGTGATAAATGAAATACTTTGTAGAGTGTGTGTAGGGAACAAGGAACAGTTGGTCGGAAACCTGCTAACAAACAAAGAAATATAGTACAATAATATATCATCACTGAGGTAGAAGTTCCCATACTCAGAACACAAATGACTCAAAGCATAAATGCCAACATGAGAAGATCCATGTCAAGTAATACAGGTCATGGCCACCAAACATACACTATGGATCCATGCTAATATGACTCAAATATGAACATAGCCACCAAAAATACACTGTGGATCTATGTGTTAAAGACTCTAATTTGAACATAGCCACGAGAAACACAATGTGGATCTATGAAATAGTACAATATGAATATACTCCAACGCAACCTGAATCTGTCAGAAAAGATCTAGGGTCTTCATCTCCACCACTCTATAGTACAAATCTAACCATGCGATTACAGTTGCTGAAGTCGAACATGGTAGAAACCACTTGATTATCGGTCATTAATGAATATCGTTAACAAGTGTGAGGGAAATCACCATTAATGTCAATGAATCCCAAGGTACACTAGTACAATCCAATGAATGTGAATTAATGAGATAAAGTTGAACACTCGGCAGAATCTCTCGATTAGAGGTCAATAATGAAAACCCACTGTTGAAAGTGAGGAAACCTGCCATCGAGGCATGCAAGTTCCAAGGTACCAATTAGTTGCTAAGTCTAATTCTTGGATAATGAGTTGAAGTAGACAAGAAAAGACTCGTCACAGGAGGGCCTTAATGTATCCCCCATCAATGACTCGAAACAGGTAACAAGATTTGAAGTAGATCAGAGTAACAAGTGATTTAGGACTTGTTATCCCTGATTTCTAGGGATAACTAGGAGATCATGCCTTGAGGCCCACAACTCCTAGACATGGAGTACCGAGAGCAGGATTGACCTGAGCATGCCCCTGGAGGACCCATCTTTCTTCTCCTTCATCATACTTGTCTTTTCAGTAGCAACATCATCCATCACCTTTGGCTTGGACTTGTATCGGAGAAGACTCTTGCTCCATGAGGTAATTGGTCCAGGTATCATGGTATGTGTCATTTTTTATCATTATAACCTTTAGATATATGCATCAAATTCCTTTTATTTTTGATGACTGCTTGGATATTACATTAACCCACTTGACCATGGTTGGGGGGATTGATGAAGTGTCCTAGCAAGCCTACACCCATAGGTTTTGGTTTTCCACCGGGGGATTTTTGAAGAGCCATCGTCCGCTCCCATCATATCATCACTTTTACATCTTATCTCCCACTCATCTGCCCCATTCCCCTAGTTCGGGCATTAGGATTATCTGTTTGTGGGGTTAAACCTTATCTCGTGGGAAGAAGGGGCTAAAGGCCTAGAAGGTAAAAGCAGTTGGTAAGAGATAAAAGCCATAAAAAATGAAACCTAGAGATGCCTCGCCCAGGGATCCCCGAGAAGGCAATAAAAAGCCTCTCAACAAGAAAGAAGAGGGACCCAAAGAAAAATAACAAAACAAGGCCTAGCCAAGAGGATAGGGGGTCTCATCATGAGCCAGCCTATTATTTTCATGGGTACCTAGCAGTATGACATTGCCATTATCTGGTTACCATGCCAGGGTAGTAACCTTTGGTTGCATGGCCAAGGGAAAGAGGGTCTCATCATGAGCCAACCTTATCATCTCTATGGAATTACTTGTGGGTAAAACTGTCAGCTCTGGTCACCATGCCAAGGCAGTGTCCTCTAGTTAGACCTTGAAATAAATAAGAAAACACAATAAAGAAAAAAAATAATAAAGGCAATAAAGGGCTTGGAAAGAATTGCATCCATGACGGGTACAACTCGCCTTCTACAAAGGCACCCACAGGTAATATCGTACATCCCTATCTTTCACTCTACCCGTATTTCTGGACATCCCTTGACCACTTCACCTCGTGTTACATGGCTTGGATGATATCCTCTGGAGACTTTCCTTTTCTTATGGATGATGGCCCAATAGGGTATTTTGTCTTTTTCTTCGGCTCTCTATTGTAGGTCATTGTAATATCTTTGAGATATTGAATGATATATCAGGGGTTTTATGCATATATTTGATAAAATTAATGATGAAACATGATTGACATTGCTATGATCCCTGTGACTAATGAGCCCATGGAGGGTGAATTTTTTGATGTGCAGGACCATGCCCGACAGACAGGTACCAGTTAGACCGGTACACATGGGGAGATGATTAGATTAGACCTCCATGGGGCTGAAGATCCCATCAGATGGTTGCTAGGACCCCATAAGGGGCAGAGTCAGGACAATGATTGGTTGAGCTCTTGCACATGAGAAGAAGAAGGATGTTCCATCCAAGACACTTTGGCTGAGCCCAGCCTAGGGGGGTTGACCCTTCTCAGATGGAGCGTTTCCCTTTGATGACCAGGACGCCACCCATGAGGCCTTGACGTCACCTTGAGCATGTGGCAGTTTGATAGGACAATTGACATGTGTGGTAGCTTGGAGGAGCCCAGGAAGGGCTAACGTTTGACTTCTGGATGCTGGACTAGCCCTAAAAGGGCCTAACGTTTCCCTCAAAGGGGCTTGACGTCTCACTTTTTGCTCATTTAGGTCTTTTACTTAGCATTTAATGTAAAAACAATATAATTTTGGTTTGTAGCCTTGTCGGCTATTTTTAATGACCTAATTTTAATTATAGGTCATGATACACTATATATTGAGGATGTTTTTCCCTCATTTGAAAATAACACACAACTCACTCTCTTGTGAGGTCTGATTTTTGCGCCCTACTTAGGTATTTGGTCTTTTAAAGTGAGGCACACTTGTTGATGGAAGGATTTTCTTGGCATGTTTGGCATTTCTCTTGAAGGAAGGTTTACAACTAGGGTTTGCATATGCTTTTCATCATGATATGTAAATGTTTTTCTTGAAAAACTTCTTAATTGAATGGTTGTAGGTTTATATTCTTGCATTTACTTATAAATTTGTTGATTTTAAAACCCTCGGTGACAAGCACACAAGTAAGTCCTTGTTTCATGTCCCCTTAGAGAGAAATTTTCAGCCATTGAAGAAGGAAGAAAGAGCCTAGCCTTTGCTACACTCTTCTCACTTCTTCCCTTAAGCTAGCTTTGATTTTTAAAGGTTAAGAAGGAGGTGACGTCCCAGGCCTAGGTTATCTACACCTAGGGCCGTCCATCTTCTAGGGTTTTAGTGATAGAGCCTTGCCATTGCAACACTCTCCCTCACCTGATCCTTTTATTTTAACTCTTCTCATATGCTAGCCGTTTTGCCAAATTTGACCTAAAGAAGGAGGAAAGAGCACGAGGCCTTGCTTAAGCAACATCGGAGTGAGCCTCTTTCCCCTAGGGTTTTGATTCTAGGGCCCTGCCATTGTAGCACTCTAGAACCCTTCCCTCTTGTCTTTAGCCTATTAACCTTCAACCTTGCATCCTCTCCTTAAATGACTCCATCTACCCTTAGGCACTGATCTTAGACACACAACGTTGAAGTGATAGTGCTCAAACCAACTCTCAAAACTTTAAAATTTTGAAACCCTAACTAACTAGCTAACCCTAACGAGGTCGACGTCACACTTGGTTATTCTATCTTGACACAACATCTTTGAATGATAAGCAATTAGATGATGATTGAAAGCATTTATTGAATAAAAGATTGGTTAGATACATTGTTGGCTACATCATCTCAATAGTTATTGATGAATTGATATTTTCTATTGCTATATTGATAAAACGTTGATCTCATTAATATCTGTTGCTTTACATTGCTTACATATTAATGTCAGATAGTTATATGAAGTACTAACCCACTAAAATATAGCCTGCATATATTCTTTTTCTATTGTCTTGTTCCAGGCAGGTTTTCTCATCTGGGCATACACTTCATTTATTGGTTGAGTAGTCGGACTTTCTGACCTTGGCGGTAACCTGTGAGGAGGAAATTTTGCCTTGACCTTTATACTTTAGCCTCCTCTTAAAAACCCCAGGTTGTCGGGGACGTCTCCCCTGGGTTAAACTCCCTAAATAGAAAGAACCTACCCATTGATGTGACATTGGGTGGGGAAGGTTCTTGTTAGGCCAGTCTGGCCTCTATCTTCTAGCCTTTGACCTAGCTACAAACTGTGTGATAACATTTTGGCGCCGTTGCTGGGGAACACTGAGTCAATTCTCCTCAAATGACAAATATTTTCGCTAAGCCTTGCCTCAGAGCCTTATCTTCAAGCTTACCTGGTGAATCCACTAGGGTGTTTTCCCTTTTCTTTGATGATTTCAAGAAAATCATCTGGCGACTCCACAAATAGAAAATGACGACTCGTAATTGGCGTCAGTATATACTTTCATCTACTACTGTGACCTCCACAAATCCTGTCACCCCTGTAAGTTCTCCCAAATGGTCTCATAAAGAACTCTTTGGTCCTTTAAGCTTACCTAACACCCAAGGGGGGTTACATGATCTACCCAAGAAGGTCGAGTCTTGGATACCTAAGTTCTCAGGGGAAGATGGATCCTATGGAAACTCTCATTGGACCGACTTCTGTGATGCATTCCAGTTTCACCAATCTGGACAAGAACACCCCAATGTCTTTTTAAGGATATTTGTGAGCTCACTCACCGGAAGTGCCAGAAGATGGATTAATAAACTCCTGAAAGGAAGCATAAAAACCCCTGAAGATCTTGAACAAGCCTTCAAGAAATATTGGTGTGAAAAAGAAAGCATGGATTCCCTTTACTCTCAATACACTAATATTTGCAAAGCCTCTAGCGAGGGCATTAAGGATTTCAATGATAGGTTCAACCTTCTAGTCAAGAAGATCAGGCCTAGTTTCTCAGAAGAAGCTGTCCTCCAACACTACTTGAACTCATTGGAAGGAGTTTTGCAGTTTACTCTCAGAGATCGGTCACCCTTGACTCTAGAAGAAGCACAAGACTTTGCTTGTCAGATTGAGAAGAACCTTGAGTTTGAAGACTACATCCATCAAGTCAATCTCTCACACAATAATGACCCCAGGGAATCTAGTGACAAGGATGTCATCAAAGCTGAGCTTAAGTTCCCAGAAATTCTTGAAGTAAAACTCATGCCTCCCAAAATGAAATGGAACACAACTTTCTCAAACACAGGCAATGTTCTAAATGTCTCAGGACAACATGAACCATCCGAGGATTCAGGCATGGCCACTCACAAAAAACCTAACTTTGAAGATTCCTTGTTTGTCTTGAACACACCGATGTTAGAATATTGAGATATGAGTGAAGCCGATAGGTCTGAAGAAACCGATCCAAGCACTAGTATGTCCTGTATCCCGCAAAGGGTTAAAAGGATTCATGAAATGTTGAAAATTTATTTTCTAAAAAAATGAGACTCGGATGACCAATTACCTTTTAAGGGGATTCCCACACTATTACATATTGGTCATTTTGAGAAGGATGAACAAACACCCTTTTCAGTGGATCCATACTTGTTTCAAGATTGTCCCACTTTTCCCTTGACAAGAGAAGACATAGATTGGGGTGATTATCCCGATGATGCCTCTAATACCTCGGAAGATTCAGATGAATATGGCTATCCAGTACAGAGAGTAAGTAATTTCGTTGAGTGGAACGAAGATGCTTTCAAAGACATAGAAGTTCCAAGTGCCATCATTGTGGATGAAAACCCTTGGTGTTTTCAATGCAGTGAAGCACATTGGGAACATGAGTGTCCTTACAGTAGTAGTGGCCATCAACAAGTAAACAATATAGACTACTTCATAGAAGGCCCTCAAATAAATATCACCACTGAAGAGCATCAAGAGGCCATGAAAGAAGAAGCCAGGTCAACTAGGATGGTGGTAATAAACAAACTAGACCAGGAATCAAAAGAAAATCAAAACAAACAAGAGTTCCAAGTGTATAGAAGAAATAAGTTGAACCAACCTTCCATTGACCAAACAAAAAACCCACCTGTGGATGTAATCTTTCCTAAAACATCCAATACTAAAGAGGTTAACCTGAACTTTGACCTTGAAGGGGCATTATCCAGGATGTTTGTAACCATCCCTTTGAGAGAATTCATCAAGGTACCATCTATCAAAGAGCGATTTGATAACTTTTTCCAAGGATCAGATGGACCATTGAAAGATGGAACTATTGGTTGTATCTAGAATGTACCTGTAACTACAACTTATGTGCAAAAGCCCGGTGATTCCATCAAAGATGACAAGGCACGTGACAAAACCAGGCCGATTCCTCATAAATATTCTCTAGAAGATACGCCTTTTGCAAAGGAGGAAAATTCGAATCAGATTAAATGGATCAAAAAATAAGAATACCAACAACTCATGGATTCAAACTTGTTGTAACTTCTTCTCTGTGTTTCACTAGGTCTTCTTAAATAACCCCTTTGTGTATGTCTCTCAAAGTTGTTATTGTTCCTATTGTTAGCTCTGCAATTCACAACTTTATGTCCAAAATTATTACATGCATAACATAAACCAAAAAATACAGTTTGATACCCGGGAGTTTAATATCTTCTGAAAGGAGGTGCTCTTATGAATCCTTCTTCTTCTTGAGGCCTATCTGTCTGTTGTTGATTCTGAAATCTGAATCTTCTTGGTGGAGGAGTGTCCCTGTAATCTTCCTTGTATATCTTCCTATCCCCTTTGATTGTTTCTGCATAACTTTTTGGATATGTTTCTTACTCTGTTGTTTTGGAGCTTGATCCTTTTCTGTCTAATTGTAACCAAGTCCGGACTTGTCAAGATGAGATTTTTTACTATTGATAATGTCATCCAGAACTTTTGAGTTATTCTGCATATTTTTCTTTTGAATATCCTTTCTTAGTGTGAAAATATCTGCTTCCAAGTTTCCAATGATCATGTCCTTTTCTTTGAGCTTTTCTTTGAGTGCTTCATCAATTCTTTTATCTTCTTCTATTTGAACCTTCAATTTTGTGATCATTTGTTCTAGTTCTCAAGTGTCTTTTTTCTTGTCTAGTTCTGCTTGTAGTTTCTTGTTTTTCTTCTTTTATCTTCTGATAACTTCTATGGCACACATTAATTATTCTCGATAGTCAACTCCTGCTTCTTTAATTTCTTCTTCAACTTCTTCATATTCTTCTTTGGCTTCTTCATATTCTTCTTCAGAGTCTTCTTTGTCAGAGTCTTTTACTGCCATGAATAGAACTTTTTCTGTCTCACTGTCACTGACTTCACCTTCAACTGATGATGAGATGTCTTCTTTGGTGCATAAGCTTTTCTTGAAAACTCTCTTTGTAGTTATTTTACCTTTATATGTGTGTTTTCCTTTTTAGTAACCTTCATCATTTCTCTTTTTCTTATGAGGACATTGTTAGCAAAATGAACAATACCATCACAATTAAAACAAATTAAAGGAAGCTTACCTCTATACCTACCATCGGTTCCCTTGTTCAATCTTTTGACGAAGTTGGCCACTTCTTCATCATCTTCCGAGACGTCACTGCTGCTGCTATATTCTTCTTATTCCTTTTTATTTTGCTTTGATCTTTTGGATGCTTTGAATGTTGCTTCTTTTACATCTGGATTTTCTTGTTCATTTCTAATTTCATATGCTGTGAAGATTCCATGCAGTTCGTCCATGCTTATTGAGTTTAGATCCAATATTTCTTCTAGTGATGATATCTTAGGGTTAAATCTCATAGGAAGAGATCTTAGTACCTTTTGAACAATTACAAATTCTTCGATTTCTTCTCCCAATCTTATGATTGCATTCACTATTTCATCGACTCGTAAGAAGTAGGCTGCAATATTCTCATCTTCCTTCATTTTTAGTTGTTCAAAATGACCTCTGTAAGTTTGAAGCTTTGCTACTTTGAATTTTGTATCTCCTTCATAGATATTTCGAAGCTTGTCCCAAATATCTTTAGCGGATTTACAATGTGCAAGTTTGGTGAATACCGTATCACTGAGACCATTCAAAAGTGCATTTGTGGATTTGGAATTATTCTCACCGAGTTTCACTGCTTTGTCATTTGTTGGTGGAACTGCTAGTGCTGTGTATCCGTCTACAATTGATTTCCAAACTTGAAATCCCTGTGCTTGTATATATGTCTTCATCCTTATGCTCCAAAAAACATACTTCTGTCCATCAAACTGTGGTATTCCATTTTTATACAAGTTTGTACTCTCCATGATCTACCTTTCAGTGGTTAAACTGATTTCCGAAGAAACCTGCTCCGATACCAATTGTTGGATTACTGAGAGGGGGGGTGAATCAATAATAATGCAATTATAATCCTTTTTAACCAAATAATCCAAGTGTTATATTAATGTATAATTACTATCCAATAATGAGCAATAAGAAATGAACAATCACACACATACACATTACACCAGTGTTTTACGTGGAAATCCAAAGCGAGAGAAAACCACATAATGCTTTTTATTATATGTATTGAAGAATTACATTCATTGGAAGAACCAACTTCCTTTGTTTTCCAACTGCAACTGGAAGGAGGCTCCAATCCCCTAGTTTCTCAGGCTACAACCTGAGGTAAGCTCCAACTCTCCAATTCTCTGGTTACAACCAAAAGGAGGCTACAACCCCCTATGTTCTCCGGCTACAACCGGAAGGTGGCTACAACCACCTGTCCTTGCCCCATCCAACTGCCTTGAAGTATAAGTAGAATGATGGAATCACTGACAATTTGTCACTGTGAGATATATTGTTGTACAAATGTATCAACATGTACCACTAACCTATATCCAATCTGTACAACTGCCCTGTAATCAATATGTACCTGAACTGAACATGTATCTACAAAATACAATAGGTACGCGACCTGTAACGCCGCAGCCCGTGTATGTACGCGCCCTATCTGTTATGCAGCCAACGTATTTTCACGCCCTAACTGTTATGCAACCTGCGTATGCCTTCTGGAAATAGGGTTTCCTTTCACTTTAAAACTTCTGACGCTCTGTAAATTCTTTCACATAGATCTGTAACCTGTCACTATATCCAGACTATAACTACACCATGTGCATGCATTCTCATACATAACGTTTACTCAATACAAACATGTCTCTCTAGTCATGTGCCATATAGGTGTGTGAAATCACGAACACATATACTTTCCTTCACATGATCTTAGTCATAAAACCCTTTCTGATATTTAGCCTCTCAATACATCAACAAATACACGATCTCAACCATGTACCATAAAAACCCTTAGCCATATGCCAAGAAATACAAGATGTGCCTCAACATGAAGTATCAATGATGAATATACCAGCACTGTATTTTAGTAGATCTGACTTATACAGAAGATTCCATGTATCTACTAGTCTCTCTAGGGAGAATCCTCAAATCTCCATTGCCATTCCTCATGTATACATCAAAATCCAACTATTCATAGAAATAAGACATACCTTTTGAACCAATGGATGGATCTGATGTATCTGATCACATTAGACCTTCTTGGGAGCTTAGTCTCATAATCTAGAACCTCTGCATCTTCATCTTCTCAAGTATCTATGGCTTTACCAACATGTGCTCACCCTATACACAACCAGCCTGCGTATGTACGCTCCCTATACAAAGACAACCCGCGTACTGTACGCACCCTATACACAGACAACCTGCATACACCTCAGAAAATAGGGTTTTCTGTAAATCTGATAATTTCACCGTCAACCCTTCGTGCTACCTCAGACGTTCGCCACTTCAGATGTATCCACACATATTTACAAGAAGCTTTACACAAGAAAAATAGATATACAATATGTACAAGTGTATTTTTAATGAGTGAGCTTTGCCTCTTATTCATATCTTCATGTAGCCTTACACTTTCCTTATTTTAGGGCTTCTTCATTTAAAATAATTTCTTTTGCAAAGCAATTTGACCCTTGGGGGATTTTATAAGACTTATGAGGGGTTCTCCAAATTCATATGGTCATAACTCTCTAGCCTGAGGAGTTATGTGACGTTCCACATACCACCGAAAATGGCATGACAAGCACTATCCATCTAGGATAGTTTTACTGACAAATTCACCATCCTTCATCTCATTATTCCACAATTAAGCATGGGTTCTCTCACTCCGCAAAGTGTCTTCCCATGAGGACTTTCACCATAAGGGGAACACTTTGGAGTTCATCAATATTTACTTCTTATCAACCATGAAAATACAATAATGAGTCATCTTTACATGAAACATTCTTGGGTCCATTACCCAAACCTTTGTGCTACGGGGCTTTCTTCAAGGGTTGACATCAATTACAACCAACCTTAATCAACACATACTTTAGTAATCCTAAGAACTTATTTTCATATTCTTCCATGGTCATGCTTCCCAATCCAAGTTCAAAGAAATCTTGCATTTTCTTGTCATAGAAGTGCTCTGAAAGGTACTCCTCCTAGAAATATATCTTGAACTACTTCCAATTGATCCTACTCTCATTAGTGTGTTCAACTTGCTTAATCTAGTCCCACCGCATAATTTTTTTTCCATGCAAATGGTATGTGGAAATTATGGCTTTTAGGTTAGATGAGTAGTTGTGTAACTGAAAATACTTCATGAATCCAAGAAACCATGCTTCAACATCATCTTCCCTTTCTCTTTTACCATCAAAGGACGGTGGCTTAAGTTTCCTCAAATCTCCTTGCAAGTTGTCCAATTCATGTCTCCTTCTTTGGTGCCTAACATAAGACACCTATGGAATGCTTATGGAGTCTTCAGATGCATAGAATTTCCTTGTTGAGTAAGGAGGCGAGTGATGTCTATGACTTATGCTAGAAATTCTTGAATGACCATGTCTTATGTAGTTACATCTTCTTTCTTGATGCTTGCCTTCTTCCCCATGTCTTGAGTCTGATCCATTCTTTTCCTGCCTATGCAAATGATTTAGGCTTTGCATCATTTGAGCATTTATTTGATTTTTTTTTCTCATCAACTTCTCATTGTTTTCTTTGTAACTCTGCATTTCTATTATCAAGATTCTTACGGTCTCTATCAATGTTTATTGTTCCCATTTTATTCTGTCTCTACATTGGAAACACTGATATTTTGACCTTTGGATTCTTTCTCATGATTGAATGCTCTCTCTCCTTCCTCCATGTCCCAAATTTGCATTCTTATCTTGAATTGATATGTTTATACCCTTAATTATGAAAAATGTGAAAGCAACCATTTTTGTTGGAATTTTTTATTTTATAGAAATCCATAAATTAATGCTACCAGACCTTTTTCTTCTTAATTCGTGAATAATTATATCATATTTCTCCCAATTCTAATAATTTCAAGTTATTCTTCTCTGAACTAGATTTTCAACGACTATTCTCTTGCTTAATTATGAGTCTTGAGCAGAGAGTTATCAATGGAAAATGCAATGAGGGAAATATCTATTAGCACATGCAACACAACTTCCTTCAGATTTAATCTGGATCGTCGATCTTCTTTACCGTCCACAAAACACACCATGCAATCACACCGCACAACAACCATTGGATTGTCTTCTCAATTAAATCTCAGTCGTTGATATATTCTTCATTGATTAGTCATCTTTAGTTGCAAAAACCATCTGATCAGATCTTGGATTGATCTCAACCATCGATCTTGTCTTGATAGAATCACCACAGGTATAGAGCATATCTCTTCATCTCTTGCGACCTCCAAATTACACCCTTAAATTCCACCTCACTCACTTTACACCTATACTTAGAATCTTTTCACTCTTTTCTATGTGAGTATGAGTCACTTTTATTCAACCTTTCACGACCTCCAGAATGCACCCTTGCATTCCACCAAATTCATTTTGCACCTACACTTATAAACTTTTCTAAGTATTTCATTGTGAGTCTGCGAGACATCATGAGCCATGGCATCTCTCGTCCTCTTGGCCATATGATCTGTGACACATGGAAACCTCATGGATGTTCGATATGTGACACATGGTGACCTCCTAGCCATCCAATTGATTCCTTATACCTAGTCATTTTCCTAGATCTCACCTCGGGCGGCGGGTCTAAAACACTTGCTCGACTCTTATATCCGTGATCCTGTCCATCTGCCCGATCCTTGATAGTTATCCATTTTAAATAATATTAGTGTGGGTCTGTGGGTTTTCATCACTTCTGTTTAGTCCTTTATGGTCTCATCCATCCAAAAATCCTCTATGCTTAGCCGATTTTTGAGAATTTCACTGCAGGTCTCTTACACTTAGTTGATTTTCAAGTATTCATCGTGGGTCTGCAAGTTTGCGCCCATTTCTTCATATGATATCTTGATACTTATTCATTTTTTGAGAATTCACAGTGGGTTTCCAGATTTGTGCCCATTTCTTCACATACCCCTGATTCTTCACCATGCTCACCATCTCAGTGGTGTCTTGATACTTAGTCATTTTTTGGGATCTCTTTTGTTGATTTTAAGTCATTTTCCTAGATCTCTTTTGCTGATGTTACGAATGAGGTGGCCCCCGCATGGGAATATTCTTCAATTTCTATATGACATGGTATCAATACGTGTCTTGACATGTGATGCTCGTGGTGTTGACCTTGCTGAGTTGGCCCACTGTGAATCAGCCCCCCAAAATTTAAATCTTAACTGTTGGCCTCCAAAGATCAACGATCAGGAGTTAACCATATTCGGATCCATATTTCTTCACCACAAAATTTTATGCCTTGTGTGATGTTCCATACTTTCCCGTTCTCATTTAAACTATGTAAATCTGTCTTTTCTTATGAACCATTTGTAACCGTTTCCCTTTATAAATGTGGGATATATATTTATATATATATACATTCTCACTCTTGTAGCAGGCCTTTAAGGTCCGGTGTTGTAAAATACAACTCTGATACCACTATGTGACGAACCCAACCTCCAGGTGGGGCCACACCACACAAAATATCGTCTTTAGTCATATCTAAATTTAGGATTTCTTGGAATTCTGTTCATTATGGTTTTGAGACCAATTGGTAACATACCCAAGTTGGGCCATGCTACTCCAATACACTCTTCGATAATGATTTGTAATCAATCTGTAATGTACCCAACCACCTGTAGGCTGGGTCACGCTACTTAAGGTCTCATCTCAAGAACAAATTTCAATTTCTTATAACAATTAATCAATAAATGTGCATGAAAGTTATACATGAAATAATCAAGATTCATGCTATAACATACTAGACATACACAATATTCCATGCACAACAATAACCAACAACATGCATATTAAAGATTCATGTCTAAGAGTTAATAATAAATATACATCAGAAATAAATATAAAAGCAAAGGAAACCATGACAAAGAGCACTTATATTGAAGAAAACCAATCACCAACTGGCTGTAGACCAAGGATGTTCCACCCAAACTTAGACACTATTGTTCCAAGTCTCAATAGCAGGTCACCCCTGGGTCAGGGCTATGAATCAACAAGGATGGTTCCAGGGAAACAATCAATTTCCCAAACTAGTCAACACTCAATCTCTCATAGGTTTCTCGAATCTCAACACACAACAATCCAAAGTACACCAACTCTCTTCTCTCCAGCCTACACAACCCAAGAGAATGGACCCCCTTCTTTTCCATGCAGTCTCTCAGGATGTCCACGTCCTTCCAGGGCTCCAATGCATTTGGAAAATAATATCCATTATGGGACTCTCAGGACTTGCAGTTGTGAACTAGGTTTAGAATATGCCAATGCACCTCAGGCATACGAGCATCATTTCATGGTTGGAAAACACCAGTAGTTATTACAACCAACAACAATGACTTCTTCCATTTAGCAGTCCACCCCTCTGTTTCGACCAAGAAAAATAACAAATTGCATGATAATGATGAACAATGCATGAAGAAGGATGAACGAATCCCCTAAACAACTCAAAGGAGAGGTTTGTATATTTTCTTGGAAATCAAGAATCACATGGCCTCTTCCCCAAGAATCTCATGTAACCACTTCTTTCTCTCCCAAAATTACAAGATGGGTAAATATACATATAATATAAACTCTTAGCCCTTTTAGCACCCTCTCTCGTGGAATCATAACCCCCCTATAACTTTGTCCCTGTCTGTCTTGTAGCCAACGTTGTATTTTATTATTTGAAATGATCAAAGTATTACATTTCTTAGGCACTCCGACCTCTTTTAATTGTTTAGGCACTCTGGATTTTCATCATATACAAAAAATACATTATTAATCCGAGGATTCAAAACTGGGGTATTATAGTGCTAAGGACGAATAATGGTGGATAATTCTAAGGAAATGAATTCAAAGAATTCTATAAGAAGTGCAGTATAGCAAGGAAAAATACTAATCCCTATATACCTAAACATAATGGGGTTGCATAAAGGATGAACAAGATGTTGATGGAAAAAACAAGGTTCATGCTTAGTGGTTCTAGGTTAGGAAAATAATTATGGGTAGAGGTAGTGGGTACTGCATGTTACCTGGTCAATCGATCACCCCTCATCAACATTGGATGAAAAAATTCCACATGAGGTATGGACTGGCAAGAAACCCTCTCTCACACATCTCAGGGTATTTTTCCATGATGCCTATGTTAACATTCCAAAGGAAAACACGAGTAAGCTAGATAATAAGGATGGAAAGTGTATCTTTATTGGGTATAAATATGGTTTGAAAGGTTATAATCTTTGGAATCCATAAACTAAGAAGGTAGTGTATAGCCGAGATGTGGTATCTAGAGAAATCAAAGATGTGAAACAGAAAGTCCTACCAAGGAAGGAAGAAAAAGAGAAAAAAGAGTTTGAGTTGAAGGATGATGAATCAAACTCTACAGAGGAACATGAATAAGAAGAAGAAGATCCTCATACTCTAGTATTGAGGAGATCGGTTCAAGAGAGAAGGAAACCAGAAAGGTATACTCCACTTGATTTCTATACAATTTTTTATTTGTTTATTACCGATGATGATCCTAGAACTATTAGGAAGGCAGTGGATTTAGAGGATGGAAAACTATGGAAAAAGGCCATGGTTGAAGAAATGGTATCCTTGGAAAAGAATGAGGCTTGGGATCTAGTGGAGTTTCCTACTAGAAGAAATCCTATTGACAACAAATGTGTGTTTTATAAAAAGCTGAATGCAAAAGGAAAAGTTGAGAAATACAAATCTGGGTTAGTAGAAAAAGCTTATTCCCAGGTAGAGGGAATTGACTTTGGTGAATTTTTTTCTCCTGTTTGCAAGTTAAATTCTATTAGATTTATTTTATCTGTTGCTACTACATATGATTTTGAAGCAGAACAAATGGATGTGAATACAACATTCCTACATGGGGATCTGGAAGAAGAAATCTAGATGAAGTAACCATAAAGATTTGTTGTGAAAGGAAAGAAAGAGTTAGCATGCAGGATGAAAATGTCCCTGTATCGGTTAAAGCAATCACTAAGGATGTGGTTTCCAAAATTTGATACTTATATAGGGGACTTGGATTCACAGGGAGAAAAACATATCACTATGTGTATTTCAAATTAATCAGTGATCATCTCATTTATTTGGTCTTGTATGTGGATGATACGTTGTTGATAGGAAATAACAAGGAGATTATCCATGATGTGAAAACTTAGTTGTCCTCTAAGTTTGAAATGAAGGATCTTGGTGCTGCAAATTTCATTTTGGGCATGGAAATTAAAAGAGATTGAGAAAACATGAAACTTTGGTTAAATCATAGGAAACATGTTGAGATAATATTGCAGAGGTTTAATATGCAAAAATGTAAACCGGTCAGGGTTCCAATTCCTATAGGTGTAAAGTTATCTACAGATCAATGTACCAAGACAGAAGAAGAGGAAGAGGACATGTCTCGTGTTTTGTATGCTAGTGCGGTTGGAAATTTGATGTATGCAATGGTTTGTACTAGACCGGACATTGCAGATGCAGTGGTAATTTTGAGCAAGTATATGTCAAAACCATGGAAGGAGCATTGGACAATAGTAAAGAGGGTTTTTAGGTATTCGCATAGCACTACTAGTTATGGATTGTGCCACCAAGGAAGACCAGGATTGGATAGAGTGTTGGACACACACGACTTTGTTGATGCAGAATGAGCTGGAGATCTAGATCACATAAGATCTACAAGTGGGCATGTGTTTAACCTATTTGGAGGAGAAATTATTTGGATGAGAAAAAGACAATTTGTAGTGGCACTCTCAACTACAAAAGTTGAATACATGGAAACCACCCATGCAAGCAAGGAAGTAGTATGGTTACGTAATAAGAAATTCTCTCTCTCTCTCTCTCTCTCTCTCTCTCTCTCTCTCTCTCTCTCTCTATATATATATATATATATATATATATATATATATATATATATATATATATATATATATATATATATGCAATAAATACATACGGTGGTTCTCTCCGACGAATATTATCTCTATGGTGAATACATACGATGGTAAATATTATCTCTGCCTTGAATTAATGCAGTGAACATATCTTGGTGAATATTATCTCTACAATGAATCTCGTTTGTGGTAAATCTAATCTAAGGTAACTCTGTTAGTGACTATTCAAACCCTTTTCGTGAATCAGGTGCACAATTTTCGTATTTATTTATTTTTCTTTTCAATATGAGTAATTCATCGTTGATACCTAAATCTAATAGAAGAAGTCCTAACAAAGTAACCCTATATAGTTTTCATGAATCTATAGAATCAATAGAAAAAAAATTTCATGAATCTATAGAATTAACACAAAAAACGTAGAGAAGAGAGAGAAGCCAAACTTCAAAGTCAATTATTAGCAATGCTTCGAAGTGAGTTACTAGCAATGCTTCGAAGTGAGTTACTAGCAATGCTTGATAATAAATTTAGATCCTTCAAAGATAATATTCAGAGACAAATGGACAATAAACTACTAGTGTTTTAGACTGAACTACACAAAATGGAGGCTATATTACAAGAAATAGAAAAAAGAAACCAATAACAAAAACACTCAACGAAGGAGTAAGAGGTGGATGAAAATAACAATCTTAGAGACAAAATTAAAGAGTTAGAAGACAATATAATTAACGATTTGGCCCTAAATAGTGTGGAACACAAATTGGATATCAAACCTATCAAAGAGGAAATGAATAATCTCATAGAGTTAGACCATGAGCGTAAAAAATTAGCCTTGAGCCTCATAATTTTTGGTATAAAAGAACAAAAATATGACGACACATTTGCAATAATCAAGGAGGAATTAAAAAAAAATCACAAATTGAAATGATTGGAATGATAGAAGCAAAATGGTTGGGCAAAACAATTGAACATAAAGATAGGTTGATTCGGGTTACGGTAAGTTCTAATGCCCATAAATATGACATACTTAGTAAAACCTCGAGCTTAAAAGGGTCTGGAATATTTATAAATGAAGACCTAATTCCAGAAGATCAAGCTAAATTAAGGAAGGAGGTTCAAAAGGTAAAGGAAGCCAAAAAGGAAGGAAAATGGGCAATAATTAGGAACTGAAAATATATTATTAGGGATAGAGACCAAAAGGACAACGATAAATATAAATTTGGGACACTCTTAATCCTATTTTGGAATTGCAGTGGTTTTCCATGGAGTAAAAGGCCTATACTAATGTAGATATCAAGTGACATTAACATTATTCTCTTGGTTGAAACTTGGGAGCATGAATAATGAAAGGTCCCTAATATCGAAGGATTTGTTTTGTGGTCCACATGGAACGAGAATTCCTCTTATAGAGGGATTGGAGGCAGAGCATGTTACATAAGAAAGATCCTATCAATAAGTACATATGGATGGAGATATATGAAATTAACGCTAAGAATATTTATATCACAATATGTTATTTTGCACCTATTAACTCTATTTTTATACCAAAAACAATCTAGATAAGAATTGTCCCTACAAAATCTTAGAGCAAGATATCTACAATATAAAAAATGAAGGTAGTATCCACCTGTTAGGAGACTTCAATGCTATATTTGCAACCAATCAAGATATTATTTTAAGTAATGACTCCAACCCTAATCCCCTTTGGCTAGATCAGGACCTTGTCTTAGCTAACCGTTACAAAAGAAACTTTGAAGACCTAATCAAGAATTTGTTTGATACTGAGTTAATCAAGCTCTGTAGTTCTCAAGATTTAATAATTTCCAATGGTCTAAAGAAGTGGCCAAATTCTAACATGATGACTTGTATCCATGGGTTGTGTAGCAATGTTGTTGATTATGTAATATCATATATCCCCATATACAACAAAATAGTAAACTTTGATCTTTTAGACGACCACAAACCTAACTTTGATTATAGACCTCTAACCCTAACTCTTAACTTTTCCATGCACAAAAGCTATGTATAGGAGCAATTTGACAACTAAAGACACTTTCTTTTTGACAAATTTTTTTCGATCTCTTCTTAAAAGACTTAAGAAACAATTTAAAACTCATATCGTATCAAAACAATATTGAAGCTGACTATCATAATTTTACAACAACCCTCTCTACTTCAATTAACAATTTCTCTATTGAGGTGCTACTTAAAAAGAAAAACATTACAACTAACCCTTGGTACGATAATGAATGTAAAATTGATAGCAAATCCATTAGGGATGCTTTGAACACATCTTTAAAATCTGATAAGATAAATATATACAAAACGTTGATTAAATGGAAAGAAGAGGACTACACACATAGAAACAAAGAGATGTTTTTGCACCTATTTAATATAGATACTAAGAAATTATGGAGGCAAATTCTAACTCACAAATCTAAAGAAAATAATAAGATTCCCTTGAAGGACTGGAATTTCTACCTTAAAAATATGTATGAATCCCCTAACGTCATGGACAACATTCCAAACAACTCTACAAAGGATGAAGTGTTTTCTGTAGAAGACATTAAGTTTGGGGTTAAGCGACTCTCAAATGGAAAAAAACTAAGGACATTGACGATTACCAAGTTGAAATATTAAATATTGGAGGACCTATCCACATCCCTCATATACATCAGATTTTCAATTTATCTATCCAACAAGGCTTCCCAAAACCTTGGAATCAAAGCCTCATTGTACCTATTTTAAAAAGTGGGGATAAACGCAATCCCTCTAATTATAGGACCATTATGATTATCCCCATTTTAGCTCAGATTTATGGAAGTATTTTGGAAAAGAAGATCGACACATGGCTAGAAATCCATGGAAAAAGAGCTAGAGGCTAGGTTGGGTTTAGAGGTTAGTATTCCACTACGGACCGCCTTGTTATATTTAGGATCATTGTAAAGGATTGTTGTAATGATAAAATTGATCTCCTTTGTTGTTTCGTTGATTTTAGAAAAGGTTTTGACACTCTATCCAAGACTAACCTCTGGAATATGTTAGAAGAGCTTAAAGTCCCTTTCGAGTTAAGAGCTATTGCAGTAAGGCTATATGATAAATTTATTTCCAAGTTTAGGAACACTGAGGGCTAGTATGAAGAAATTAATTGTAATATAGGATTCAAGCAAGGTTTTCCCCTATCCCTTACCCTTTTTGGAATCTATATTGATAATTTAGAAGATTGTTTGGAGGACGTAAGTTGTGTTTGCCCAACTCTCGCTAGTATAGTCATAATCCTTCTTCTTTATGTTGATGATATTGTTCGTATGGTGAAGAGTCCCTATGAACTAGGTAAGAAATTAATAACCCTCAAGGACTTTTTCTGTAGCATGGGCATGACTGTGAACACTGACAAAACAAAGGTTATGACAATTAAATCCAAAAGGATCACCTATGATAATTTTGTTTATGACAACAATATCTTGGAGGAAGTGCCTTCATACAAGAATCTTGGAATTAATATCCACCACAATCTCAATTGGAACTATAGCATTGAAAAAAGGATAAATGTAGGGTGGAAAGCTTATTATAGGCTCAAAAACAATTGTAAATCAACATAAATTTGGCTTTGGGATTTAAAAAAAATCCTCTTTTAGACTCTTGTCACTCTATTTATCTTATATGGATGTGGAGTTTGGGGTTGTAGTATATCTAGAGAATCTTGGAGAAAGATAGAATAGATCCAAAATAATTTTATAACTTGTAATCTCAAAATTAAGGGCAATACACCCTATCCTATTCTCCTCATAGAAACAAACCTTTCCCCCATTGAGATCATTTCTATGATTATAAACCTAATGTACAAGAACAAGATAGACAACATGGATGACAATAGGCTCCCCAAAATTGCTTCAAACTCTATCCAAAACCACCAGTGGCTCAAGCGGGGATGGAATAAAGATGCCAAATCTTGGCTAAATCATTGGGGAATACAAGAAGAATCCATCATGTAGAATATCAATAATATTACAAATATTATCACTTCTAAATTTAAGGAGAATGTGTGGTGTGATAAGGAATTGGTGGATAAAAGGAAATTAAGATAATACAAGGAGGTGGTCAACCCTAATTTAGAACATCAAAATTACCTCTCAGTTTTGAAAAGTGCAAAGAAGAAAATCAATATTGATAAAATAAGAACAAACTCTCACGAGATACATAGTGAAACTAGGAGTGTACAACTCCCAAAACACCATGGGATGAGAGAATATGTCACCTTTGTGACACTAAGCAGGTAGAAGATGAAAAAAACTTCCTCTTGGATTGCCCTACCTATACCCATATTAGATCCCAGTTTAAAAATATTTTCCACATTATTGACCTTCCTAACCTCCTAAGTCATCCAAACTATGGTGATCTTGGAACACTTCTCTCAATGCTTTTTGAGCATAGAAATACAATTTAAAAGAAATTGAAGTAATCTCTTATCTTCTTCAGGTTCGATATACCAATTGGTCTCAATGGATGTTAATCCTCCTTCTCCTCTTGATCACAATATATATATATATATATATATATATATATATATATATATATATATATGATTATGTATATGAAAATATTTAAATGAATTCCTTTGTTCATGTTTTTTTACTAATTAGAATATATGACAAAGTGTTTGGAAATGTTTGTAAATTTAGTTTTGTGTGATCACAATTAAATAGAGAAATTTAAAAATAAAATAAAAAGAATTTGCTATACGTCTTTTCTTCATTATTTCTATATTAAAAATTTAGTGGTTACCAAATACACTAACTCTATTTTATGACTAGTGTCACGCTCCCAAGAGTCATGCCCAAATCCAATCTTGGTATCTTGTTGATGTGTGGCACCACAATGGTTTTCCCTTGGTAGCTTGACTCAACCTAGGATACTTCATCCGAACTATGCCTCTTCACATAGAGCATTCCCATACTCCATTCTAGGCTATGGGTGAGTCACATCCTTACTCTATGCAACTCAATTGTATACTTAGACATTTGTTACTTAGTTTAACACTTAGTCAATTTGGCATACAACAAAAAACATGTGAAACACAAGAGACAAATATAAAGTGTGGGCGACACCAATGGTGCCTAATACCTGACTTCATTTATTTATACAAAAAGAAAGATTTACAAAGAGGGCACTACTATCCCAGTTACAAACATGGACAGAGTCTCACGACTTTGCCTTACATATTCGAATTTCCCAAACCCGTGATTTCGTCACACCAAGACTCCCCTTTTCCATTCCTCCCTGCCTTAGCCTAAGGTGCGTCCTATTAGTGCTCCCAAACTCAGAGCTCCATCTCTTTCCTTCCTTCATTTTTCCTTGTCTCAGTTTGGTTGTGTGCTCTTGCCTTTATATGGAATCTAAGAGTCACTTGTGCGAAACATTTTGTCTCTTTGGTGCAACATGCCCCTTCGTGAATCGTCACACTCAACCGACCATTGTGCCCCTTTGTGGACCCAGGGCGTCCATCTAAGCCCGTGCACCCATCGACCATTCGTTTCTTGGACAGACGCACCCCATCCTTGGGCGCACACCCCTTATCTAGTGCTCCCCCTTGTGTCGATCGTCGTGACTCTCTGTGGGTGTGTTGATGGAGTCGTTCAACCTCTTTTATGCACCCATGTTGTAATCTAGGAAAAAGAAGGGAGGTTTACCAGTATATCCTTACATAGACATCATAGAATATACATACACACATATAAGCATAGATAAAGACATACACAAGTAATGAGAGCCCAAATAACAATACTTTATTATATGATATAGCAATACAACACAATTGTATACAACCTCTCACATGAAGCTACTTGAGCCTTCATGTGCTTGTATATTTATACTCCTTTCAGGTAGTTGTAACTACTTAACTGCATGGGTCGGTCGGTTAACATATTCTTTGACTGACCTCTACTTCTTGCTTCGATGGTCGATTGACTAAATCTTAGTCAAGTGTCGGGTCTAGTCGACTAGCCCCTATAACATGTCCACTCCTTGGGTGTGCTCCCAAGTTTCCCCGCCCTTGCCCAAACGCAACCCAAGTCTTCATCGTCCGTCGCAAGGGAAGAAGGGTGTGTACCCCCTTGGGCACACATGTCACCACCATGCCCTAAAGTGTTCTTACCCACATCCAACCATCTTTGTTTTCCCAACCGATCATTTCCTCCTTGCGCTCTTCGTCCATTCCATCACCAAATCTGCCCAAAGGGCGCACTCACTTGATGGATGTCTTAAGAGGCCTTACACCTAGGATATATGACAAGTGTTTGAAAATATTTGTAAATTTAATTGTGTAATCACAATTAAAGAGAGCAATTAAAAATACAATAAAAAGAATTTGCTATATGTCTTTTCTTCATTTTTTCTATATTAAAAAGTTAGTGGTTACCAAATACACAAATGAGGAATTGGTTGAATTGGCTTTTTGATTAGTCTAGCTTCCTTATTTTTTCATGAACGTAGAAGATAGTGCATGATTCTATATTGCAAACATCAATGTAGATAATGTATTATTGTACAATTATAATGAGAATTTCATCATCTAATTTAAGTCTTTGGATTTTTCTTTTATATATATATATATATATATATATATATATATATATATATATATATATATATATTAGTTTTATTAATAACTATTAAATAGAAATTTCATATAATTTACTATTTTTTACATATTTAATATTTATAATATTATAAGTTATTATTATTTAAATTTAATTAAATTTTAAATTTTAAATAAAAATACCATTTTTACATATTTCTAATTTAAAATATTAAAAAATAAAACCCATCATAAATAAATTTATAATCACTATATATTTATATAAACAATACAATTTAAACCACAACTTTATTTAAATCACATGTTTTATATACTTTATACATTTACTCTTTACTTCTTATCAACAATAACCAAATACATTCACTCTTTACTTATCCACAATAACACCATACTATACTACATGTTGAATAGTTAATTTTTTTATTTTTATTTTTAAAATTTATTATTATTATTATTATTATTATTATTTTAATTTAAATTAAAGTGAAAATTATTTTATACAAATATTTAGAGCATAAAAAAATATAATAAAATATGGTATTGACAAAAATAAAATTACATAATTAATTTACATGTTATTTTTTATCTTTTAAAAAATAATTTTCAATTTTTTTTTTTCTCTTCTTCATTTCTTATTCGTTTGAATGTCATGTCATTCTAGTGAAGAAAGATCCACATTGTCTATGTAAAACTTAGAAATCACAAGATAAAAAAGTGAAGAGAGGACTAGTTCCTTATTAGAATTAGAGGTGTCAGTTTCATGAAAACACTTACTTCCATCCTTTAGAAGGAGATTCCACTATCCTTGCCTTGTACTTAATCCTCCAAGATAGGATAAAGTTCCTCAAGCAACACTTCTAGAGAAGTAGGAATAACCTTCTCTAAATCTTGTGTTTACAAATTTTTGTCATCCTTTTCCTCTTCTTTAGATGGCAGAAATGTCCAACTTTTTGATTTAGACTTACATTTTTTATTTATGAAGAATGAGCATGTGCATGAGGAGAATAATCTTGTAAATGTCCTAGATAATGACAATCCACCACTCGAATGATGTATTCTCACAATCCAATACATGAGTCCATCTATAATTTTTCCATTTGAGAATCATTTTTTCCAAAAAAACCCTTAATGTGACCAATTTCAACACAAAGTCAAAAATATGTGCATAGTCTAACTATATCTCTCTCAAAACATGCTCTTATGTAATGTACCAAATTATTCTCCATATCCTCCATAACTGAGATATTAGAGAAATGTAAAGACAAATTGGGAAGACAAACCCACACTAGTATCCAATTAACGGACATAGAGCTTGAATCAAATTTGGAAACCAAGGGGTTATAAATAGACTTTTGCTTTCCTAAAACCAAGGATTCCCCTCTAAAACTTTCTTATAATTAGAGTGATAAAAAAAATAAAGTTAATAAAAACCCTTGAAACACAGAAATATCTCACAATTCTTTGTACAAGTCGAATGAATCTATAGGTAAAAATCCGATAAAGAAGACCAAAAAAAGTACATCAAATAAAGTGTTACCCTTTAGAGGTTATATTATAGCCCTCTTCTCTTATATTATAACTTATATTCTCGCTTCTCTTATCCCCCTTTTCCTACATTTCCATTTCATTATCCCTTTTCCCTTTCCCCTTTCATTTACTTTTCCCTTTACCTTTCATTATCCCTTTTCCCTTCCCCCTTTCATTTATTTTTCCCTTTACCTTTCATTTCCCTTTTCCTTTTCCTAACCCTTTTCCCTTTCCACCAATAATTCATCTTCCATTTTTTCTACAATAAAAAATATTAAAAATATAAATTTAATATTAACATAATTAATTACTATAATTTCAATTTAACAAATTTAAGTAAATCCAATTTCACTTAATTCCATAAATTATAAAGTAACAAATTTAAGTAAATCCAATTTCACTTAATTCCATAAATTATAAAGTACACTTTTTGTAAAAGTCTAGTAAATCCATACGTAAAAATCTAATAAAGAAGACTAATAACCATTAATGATTCATCTTCCATTTTTTTACAATAAAAATATTAAAAATTAAATTCAATATTACCCTAATCCATGAGGGTAACTTCAATTTAACACATTTAAATAACTCCAAATTCACTTAATTCCATAAACCATAGTAGGGTGCATACCAATCTTATTTTAATAATCAGAATAAACCATAAATTATAAAGTAAAAGTAGGGTGCATACCAATCTTATTTTAATAATCAGAATAAACCATAAATTATAAAGTAAAAGTAGGGTGCATACCAATCTTATTTTAATAATCATAATAATAAATTAACATGAATTACAACCCCAAAAATCTTAATTAAAAAAAAATCACTCCGAACAAGAAATTGAGGTGGCAAACATTAAAATCGAAATGAACAACTCTAATTAAGATTTTTTGCATCCATCCTCACGTTATTAAACTTATATTATTTAATAACATTTAAAAAACACACATTTGAGGGATATTACATGACCCTAAGCCATTTTACTGGGAATCCAAACCATTTAACACATTCACAGAGAAAACGGATTAGTGAGTCATAAGAATAACTATAGGAAGAATCTTGCGACCAGTGGGTGCATGGAAAAATTGGCAGAGAGCACACATTAACAATGATAAAGGCATACAAATAATAGATTAGATTAGTGAGTGTATGCGATTTTTTTTTTTTTTTTTGAGATAGTATTTATTTTTTAAATCGATAGGGGTGTGGGAAATATTAGTGAAAATGTATGATACATTTTCACTAATATTTTTTTCACCCTCACCCTCAATATATGTTGAGGGTGAGGTTGGGGTGGAGGGAATATTAGTGAAAATATATCATGTTGAGAGTGGGGGAAATATTAGTGAAAATGTATCATGTTGAGGGTGGGGGAAATATTAGTGAAAACGTTTAATATATCATGTTGAGGGTGATAGGAATGGGGGAAATATTAGTGAAAATGTATCAAGGTTGAGGGTGGGGGAAATATTAGTGAAAATGTATTTCATATGTTGAGGGTGAGGGTGTGAGTGGGGAAAATATTAGTGAAAATGTAAGAGGGTGAAGGAAATATTAGTAAAAATGTATCATACATTTTCACCAATATTTCCCTCACCCTCACCCTCAACATGAAACATTTTCACTAATATTTCCCCCACCACCACCCTCACCCTCACCCTCAACATGATACATTTTCACTAATATTTCCCCCACCTCCACCCTCACCCTAGGGTGGGGGTGGGGGAAATATTAGTGAAAATATATGATACATTTTCACTAATATTCACCCCACCCCCACCCCCACCCTAGGGTGAGGATGGAGGTGGGGGTGGGGAAAATATTAGTGAAAATATATCATGGTGAGGGTGAGGGAAATATTAGTAAAAATGTACGATACATTTTCACTAATATTTCCCCCACCCACACCCTCACCCTCAACATATGAAATGCATTTTCACTAATATTTCCCTCACCCTCAACCTCAACATATGAAATATTAGTGAAAATGTATGTGAAAAAATTAATCTCGACCACAATAATTTGGTTAGATTTTAGAAATGAATACCATATCTTTGAAAAATTCCTCATAAAATGATATTGATTATATAAATGTGTTGTGTTTCCCATATATAATTAGAATATTAAAATATATATTATAAGTATAGAGATTATTGAAATATTTTATTATATTAATTTAAACAAATATAAAAACATATTACTTTTAAAATGGAAACATGATTGTACATTTTCAAATACATTTAAAGTAAAAGAAAAATAATCTAATCTATTAAATAAAAAATATTCAAACATAAAAAAATATTCAAAAAACATTAAAGAACATCCAAACACTTAATTTGCTTGGACCAAACCAAACACTCTATTACTTTTGTTAGGCCATTTAAAAAAACACATCTCAATAATTTTACTTTTAATAACAACTACAAACTTAAAAAATCTTAGAAGGCTATATCAAACTTAAATTGTTTAATTTCGTTTTAATCTTCTTTTTCCCTTTCCCCTTTAACTTTATCTTTATCTTTCTCAATGAACCTCCTAATTCTTTTAATCCTTTTACTTATTTATTTCTCTTATCTCTCTTTAATTTAATTGTTTTTCAAAATCAAACTGTTTAATTTGGTTTTAATCTTCTTTTTCCCTTTCCCCTTTAACTTTATCTTTCTCAATGACCCTCCTAATTCTTTTAATCCTTTTACTTATTTATTTCTCTTATCTCTCTTTAATTTAATTGTTTTTCAAAATCAAACATCCCCTGTAACTTATTATTTTATGATCGCATTAAAAGTTTCTTAATTAATTCTATTAGTTTATCCTTTATTATTTCTACACCTATTCATAATTTTTAATTAATTCTATTATTATATTCTTTATTATTTTTTAACTTACAATTATCAATGGTTATATCTTTCTTTCTTGTTTATCAACACATTGAATAATTTTTAATTCCACATTTATATCATTTATTATTTTAACATTTTTTTTATAACAATTTTTTCATTATTTTACTAATTTCTTTATCTATTTTTTTCCTTAAAAAAAGTATATTTCAAGACTCTTTTCTAACAACATATACATCGTATATTGTTTGTTCCTAATATGACAAGTAAAGTGTCCACTCGAAAATTTATTTCTAGAAATCTTTAAAAACAAGACACAAAGTTGATCATCCTAGAAGCACCACCCTCTATAACAACAATATTTTCAAATCCTTATGACCTAATCTAGAAGCTTTATGGAAGATGCATGATACTAATTGATTCTCTGAGGCTGGGCTACACAATCATTCATTTTTCTCTTACCAAGTTTTGTGGGGAATCGAATTATTACCCAGTGAGCTGCACTGGGGGCATGGGTTAGAATATGTAAGAGACTTTTTCACATAATGTTGCTCTCTATTTATATCAGTTTTTAATTATCCTGAAAGGTGTATACCTATTAGAAATCTACATATTTAATGATCTTTTAATTATAAATTCTAATCTTAGGGTTAGCAATAGAAGATGCATATTCTTAGTTGATCTTTTAAATCAATAAATGGGATTTAATGTTTATAACTTTCTAGCATTTTTTAATGCATCAGTTAACTTATTTACTTTTTCACATTTACTTAATCATATTAAGAAATTACTGTATAACCATTTCATTAACACGTTTAGGTGATTAACAAACTTACTTGACATTAAATATTTACTTTACTATTAACTTTTATCTTTTACAGCATCAGATTTACATTTCTGCCATGCTTGGCCATATCTCACTAAAGCAGTTGTCATATTGGCCATGCTTTTCATTATTTACATGCGCTTGGTAATGGGGATGCCAATGGAGGATTCCAACGTTTCATTTTTTACATGCGCTTAGTAATGGAGGATTCCAAGCGTCCCGCCAAGTGGAATAATGGGTGCAGTTTGTTGGGTTTATGGACCCACCTTGCCATGACAGTGGCGAATTGGCATTTCAAATATGTATGCTTTGTCTTTATTGCAGTGCTTCAGATAGACCCGATGAGAGTGCACTGCGTGTGAATCTGTGCCATCCCAATATTAAATTGAACTACCAGTGAAGTGTTCAGATGGAAATATGAGAAGGCGGCGGGATACGTATTGTGTTTGATGATGCCTCATATGCTAGAAGCCTCCCATCCTTCGACGTCTTATGTGTTGCCACTGACCGCTAACAACTGATTTTCAAGTCCATAATTTGGATTCACTAAAGGATTCAAATATATAAAAATTGAATCGTTCTAGGGCAGAGAGCATGCGAGGTTGCTGCAGATTGATGTTATGAATGTTGTAAGCAAGATTTCTATATGTATATCTGACTTTATATCGAGTGATGTCAATCACCCGTTGCACCATTGTCAAAACTGTAAACCCTAGGATTTTCCCAAATTGTGATAAAAGGTTAATTAGTATTGCCATACATTTAATACACTCATGTTAAATCCTATTTTTATATGATAAGAAAAAATAGAGTTTGTTAATTTAATACACTCATGTTAAATCCTATTTTTAGGAGATAAGAAAAAATAGAGTTTGTTATTGATAAGAAAAAATAGGGTTTGTTATCAGTCTATAAAAAAATTTAGGGTTTTGTTATGATAAGAAAAAATAGAGTTTGTTATTGATAAATCCTATTTTTTCAATTACAAATCTTAATTTTTCATAACAAATTATGTATCTTTATAATAATTATTATAATTATTTATATTTTTGTTTTGACATCTAATAAAAGTGGTTGAGATAAGCTGACTGTTATTTTCTATCTTCCCAAATTAATGTTGTTGTTCAACCTATATCAACTATTTTTATGAAGTGGTTGTTGCTAGTTTAATGTGGCTACGTTATCATTGTAACCTAATAATTAAAGAAAAATTAAAACAACAATTTACCTAGAGCAATGTGACCATAATATGCTGCAATGCCAGACATGCATTTCTACGTGCTTTCCGATGTACTGTAATCCTGCAAGAACTTGGCAAGGCCGAAATCTGCAACATGGGCTTCAAAGATGGAGTTGGGAAGAATGTTGTTGGATTTCAGGTAGCGATGAATGATAAGAGAGTAGTAATGATCCTGAAGATGTGGTAATAAGTACAATGTTACACAACATTAAAATTTTTGCTGGTTGATTCAAAGTTACTTTTGATCCAAATACACACACCTCACCATGATGCAGAGTTTTTAGTATTTTATATCCAAATAATTATTGCTCACTGTTGGGCACAAGGCCATGGATCCTCTAGTGCAATACCGTATCCATATTCAATATGCCATAGATGCCTTCTTTTGTTTCCATGAAGTAGGTTGCCCCGATTTCCATTGGGCATGTAATCATTCACTAGAGGATCAATGTCATGGTTGGAACAAAATGACAACAATCTGACTACGTGGCGATGGTAGAGAATGCCAAGTATCTTTATTTCTGCAGAGAAACCATGATCATTTGTATCTTTATTTCTGCAGAGAAACCATGATCATTTGAAGAGTGTCAATACCAATGAGTTTCTTTTCTGCAAATTCTTCGCCATTGGGAAAGATGCCTCTATACACAATTCCCGCTACCCCTCTGCCAATGACAGTGTCTTCTTTGATGCATTCCAAGACATCGTCACCCCAAAGTTGAGTTTCTGGAAGGCCGTCATCTTCAGGGGCTCCACGTCGGGAACATTCTTGAGGCCTCTCACCTTAACGATGGCCTCGATTGTGAAAACCAGCGAGCAGGAGAAAAGTCCCAGCGCTAAACCAAGATTTGAATGAAGGAGAAACCTGGCCCTTGATGTGGGCTTGTACCGGAAACCAAATTGAGAAAGGGCCCAAGTGTGGTCCACATAAGTTTGGATTCCCTGCCAAAGAGCTTTCTTTGAAAACGAAAACATACCACTATCTAGAACAAGGCCATCGTGGGAAAAATCCATAGAAGACAAACTATTCATATTCCCAAATCATTTGGGATTTCCTGGGAATAGGGATTTATTAGAGATATCATAAAGGGAGGCATGGCCAAAATGAACAAATGGATAAATATCAAACAAGTATTAGTGGAAAGTAGCCAAAATGTCCTAGCCAAGGCTAGGACTATAACATTCAGATTGGCAATCCTTATTTCCAATGTAGATTATGAGCATCCAATGTGTAAGGAGGAAAGTCAATATAATTCAATGGTTGACTTTGCTCTCAATATTTGTTGGATGGACGAAATTTGCAATTAAGTTTCAGTATTTAATTTTGATTACACTTTTTTTTTTTGTGTACAATGTTGTACATATGTTTAACAAAATAATTATTTTTTCATATTATTTAAATCACTTTCATCACACATGTGATTGACTAACCAATTGGACTTCTTATTGTGGAGAGATTTAAATCGTTTTCGAAGGAGTCGACGTATCACAACTGCGTAGCCCTAGGGGGTGGCTAGACTTCTGCAGGAATCGAGTTGTAAATCCTCATGAAACGGGTTGAGAAATCTTGCACCGTCTCCTCCAACGCCCTCTTCATGTTATTGTACTGCATCAACAGTTGCAAGGGGTTCTTCTTGTCTTCCCATCTAGTAATGAAAGATGTTTCAAATGCAACAAAGTCTTGAATGCTTGTTGCTGGGAGGGATTTGAACCATTTCCTCACCTCCCCTAAAAGGCTCTGCGCAAACAACCTCATTTTCGCGTCTGCATAATCTACCTCCTCTAGTTCGACGAAATCATTGAACCAATACATATGCCTCTTGGATGAAACGTTCCCTTCAACGTTGTATAGCTTAATCCTCTGGCTGTAATTTTGGGGCAAGTCATGCAACTGGGCTAGCAGAATGAGGGGGGCGAATTTGGCGACCATGGCTCTAGGAGGGATAGTGATTTGGGGGATATTTTTAGGTATCAGAGCTTGGAACCTCTTCTGGTCGAAAACTATATCGTCCAAGTTGGTCTCTGACTTAGACCTGAATAGGGTTTGCTCAAACAGGGCGTCAAAATCAAGGTCGTCGATGCTCTGCGTGTCGTCTTTGGGTAGGGACAATATTCTATCCAGGTAATATAATGGGTCCGACACTTGCTCCCTAGTCCTACACAAAAGTTTCTTGGGGTCGCACACAAGCTCTACAGGGTTTGGGTTAGGATTCGCTCTGGTATAGATTGTCTTCGGATCCAGGGTTCCTGAATCATGCTACTTTGTGCTACTGGTCTTTTTGACTGGATTCGCCAGGGTAAAGGTTTCAACCAATATGGATGTTTTTCCCTCTGTTACCCTCAGGGGTCAAAACTGTAACTTTAGTCGTTCTCCTAGAGAAAGCTTATTCAATTCCATCCCTGACAATGACGCTAGAATGTTAGCTCTCTGTAAACTTCATTCGACTGAGAAACGAATGACAGAGGCAACCTACAAACCAACTTTGAGATCTGAAACTAGCCTTTCAGACCTGCAGAGCGCTCTCTCGAGAGACTTCATCTTAATACAGGATATGGCTTTAAAATGTCAGCTAGATTTAACACCTTTGAATAGTAAGTTCTGGTTTCATTGGCGAAAGATAGTAAGACTTTGGGCTATAAAGTCGATTCAAGGAAACGATAGAAACAAATGACTCAGTGACTGAACTTGAGAGGATAAAGGCTAAGCGAGCAACAATTTTCAGTTAAAAATCGTTGTGTGTGGTGAGGGGGGAAAACACATAAAGCAACTCGGAGCACCACTAAGGATGAATTCAGATTCAACTTAGAGAAAAGACAGTTTGTCTAAATGGCATGAATCCCAGGGCGTTGCACAACGAATCCCAGGTTCAAAATTACGTTCCTGTTTAGATAGAAATATATATTAATAAAGAATACAGGAAGTACGTACGCAAAGAAAGGAAACAATACATCCAACTGCTACAATTAGAATCTTTTCATCAAAGCTACATGACTTGTGCATTGAATTTCGATCAAACTCAAACTACATTCAATAGGCATTGTCTACATTAGTTTGCCAATCAACCTAGATTACATTGAAAAGATAAAATATATAGGCAAGGGCGCAGCTTGGGCTGCCCTGCTCTCTAGCTATTATCCCTCGAATCTAGGAAATTGGTCGTCTTATGTTCAATGACCTTTCATATGACCTCTTTCTAGAAATAGAAACCTAGTGTGTTTGGTCGCGTCACGACCGCTTGTCTTTGCCAAAAGGGTTCAATTATCAGCAAGGTCTCACAATGGGCGAGAGTTATGTGTCACTACCTTCCTTTGATAGGATCTCAAAATGATCAAGTGTTTTGTCATATTTCCACCATCTACTATAACGGTTTTGATTTCATCTGTCTGCTCATTTGCTAAGGTGCATACGTGGAAAGTGACTACTGTCTGTCGTATTAATTACCAAAATGCTAAAACCATCCAAGGGCGATGCTTTCTTCAAAACTGTCAAGATCTGTGCCACGTTTGATAATACCAAAACAAAGTCAGTTAATCATGTTTCTTCTACGCACTGACAAGATCTGCGCAGACTTTATCCCTAGATGCTTCACATTATCTGAGATGCTTCACATTCCTTTCTTCTGATGTCCTTTGTGTTTCGCGCAGCTGTACAATTGTATCCTGCACTTCCCAGAGCTGTCTCTTGAGCCACGTCAGATTTCCCTCGCGACCTTGTGATGCTGACACTTCAAGAGTCTTCACTGCCAACTGTCATCTTAGTTCTCTGTTTTCCTTGTAAAGTTTGGCGATAGCGAGTTGCGCCTGCTTAAGCTACTGAGATGTCTCTCGAACATTAGTGCCCACGGTACCTATTCTCCTTGTTCTGCTCCAAATTTCGTGACTTGTACCCTCGACAGGTTCCAGCTAAATAACGCGCATAAGTAATTCTTCGATAGTCGATCTTGTGCGCGGCTTGTTTGGGACTTGGATTTCCTCAGTTTCCTTGTTCTTCCTTGGCCTGCCCCTTCTCCAGGGTATCTATTGTTGGGAAGACAGGGCTTCCAACGTCCTTCCTTCCTACGAAACTTCTTCCACTCCAGCCTCCGTGCAGTGTGATATCATCATTTATGCGGGTAGAGGGAAATATCCCTTTGGATCCTTGGGGATGCCTGTTGTGAGAAAGAACGAATCCCAGTCACTTTGGGGCTCGGGCTTAGCGCTTCTACCACTTCGCGTGCCCTTTCTTATGTTTTGGGAGGTTTCCATGGTGAAACCCGTATTTTTCCTGCATGCGGTGGATCTAGCAAAGGCCCAAGGTGGAAAACTTGATCAACCTGGGCTTGTGAGAAAGAACTACAAACAATGCATAAGCTTGGCGGGTGAGTAGAATGCATGTAGAACATCCAAAATTTATAACAGAGTGGGCGGAAAGTGGAATTGTGCCAGGGAACACTGAATTCATGGCGACTAGATGTTTTGAAACAAATTGAAGATTTTCTGTGGCACATCCACGCGACGAGTATGCTTCAAGGCGTGTAAGGTACCGTTGATAAAGGTTGCAGGGCATATGTGATACGAGCACTGTGATTTTCATTCTTCCAACCTTCATATTGAGCCGATGAAGGTCGTTGCACTTGCCAATGCAACTTTTGTTAAACAACTTGCCCCGACTTGAGGCACGTAAGAACTTCCCTTATGACAGGACCTTACTCTTTCGGAACAGACTCGTACTTTTACGCATGTTTGGACTCTGACATCCCTTCCCGACTCCAAGGGCCAAACGACCACTTGCTTGACTTCAACCTCTATGTTGTCTGGTACTTGACCTTAATTCTTTGACACATGGATGTAAACCCGACTAAGATCAACTCTAACTAAAAGGAAAATGACGACGCTAACATAACCCACCTGTCTGGATTTGGAGGAAATAAACTAGTTGTACAGAACCACCACGCGTAAGAAGACTATGTTAACCCAACTGCAGATGGAGTACTCAGCTAGCGAATCATCACATCATGTGATTCTGACTCAGATACATGTTTGGAGAATTGGAAAAAACGATTACATGAAGTTTCTACAAGAAGGTGCGCAAGAATAGACCGCGAAGTAAGATGGGTTGGTACAAAGATAAGAGAACCTCCTAATTTTCATGGGGTAAATGAATTAGAGGAATTTATGACAAAATATGAAGAAGAGGTGTTGGAAAATCAGAGGCTCTTAGCCCTAGATATTGCACTAAATTCCACACCTGCAATATGGTGGGGTGTGCACAAAGAAACAACTCAGGACTGGTACCAATGTAAACGGTTACTGCACATCAGATTTGGCGCAGAACAAGGGAGAAATAAATCACATAAGTATGATGGGAAAGGAACACCAACATAACATTTGGATAAGTGCAAAAAATAATAGAGGATGACACCACCAGAAGAATGGCCTCATCACTTCATTCACACACTGGAAGGAATCCAAGAGAATTGGTATGTAGACCAGGAGATGCGCAGAGGAACTACATAATGGACAACATTACAACAAAAATTTGTAGTAACCTTCTCATTTGAACATGAGAACCCCAACATTGATTCAACACTGAAGTAGATAAGAGGAGTGATATTTATTGATGAAATAGAGGTTGATCTCATAACAAAATATCAACAACAGAATAGACAGACAATCAAATAACTACTGTCATGCTATCATGTTGAAGAGAAAGCACCAGATGAAGATGACCCATGCAACGTACAAATCATAGAAATTGAAGGAAAAAGAGAGGTGGAAGGCCCATTTCTAGAATCAGAAGTGTTTGATGCACCAATAAAGGTTAAGAAAGTCAACATTGGGACAACTGACAATCCTAAAATGGTAAGTATTGGAGACTATTGGGATGAACAAACATTAGAAAGAATAACAGAGTTACTGTGTGAATACAACAACTTGTTCCCAACGACCCTTACAGAAATCAAAGGCATAACAAGACAGCTAGGAGAGATGAAAATATCTCTCAAATATGAGGCAAGACCTATCAAGCAGAGACGTTACAGATTGAATCCAATATATAAGAAAAAAGTGAAAGCATAAATTGACAGAATGTTGGAAGCTAGTATCATAGAACCAATAGAGGAATCTAAATGGGTAAGTCCTATGGTAGTCCAATAAAATAAACAAAGGAGGATAAGGATTTGCGTAGATCTGAGAAAACTAAATGATGCTTGCCTACATGACCCTTTTCCTACCCCTTTCACAGATGAAGTCTTAGAAAATGTGGGAGGCCAAGAAGCATATTCATTTACAGATGGATTCTCAGGTTACCATTAGATCAAAATAGCTCTAGAGGACAAGTATAAGACTACTTTTGCTATAGAATGGGGATCCTACCAATATACAATCATGTCATTTGGGTTGAAGAATCCACCGACCATATTTTCAAGAGTAGTCATAGTTGTTTTTAAGGAATTCATACATCAGTTTTTGGAAGTATATCTGGATGAATAGAATGTATATAGTCTGTTAAAGGACCATGTAGAACTATTAAGGCTAATGTTGGAAAGATGCAAGCAATGTCATATTTCATTGAATATCAAGAAATGCATTTTTGGAACACCTTTTGGAATATTGTTGGGACATATAGTGTGCAAACAAGGTTTATTAGTATATCCTCCTAAGATTGTAGTCATTGTAAATTTACCCCCACCAAAATCAGTGCGCCAGTTGAGAGAAACAATGGGACATACATGCTATTAAAGGAAATTTATAAAGGGGTATGCTTAGATTACTGCGTGAATGGAAAAATATGTTAAATAAGGATATCAAATTTTAGTGGAATGAGGACTGCCAAAAAGGGTTGGACACCTTAAAAGAAAATATGGTCACAACACCTATCCTAGTATTCCCAGATTGGGAAAATATATTTCATGTGCATGTAGATGCATCAACCATAACACTTGGAGCAATTCTGGCACAGCCAAGAGCATGGGATTTAGACCATCCTATAGAGTTTGCAAGACGAAAAATGTCTGAATCATAGTAGAACTACAACACCACAGAAAGAGAAGGCCTATCCATGGTTTATGTGTAAGTTTTAAACCTGTGAAGTAAAGAAATGCATATAGATTCTTAAGCAAAACAAAATTTAATCAATCACTCATACACATAGTACACAAAGATTTATACCGGAAACCCTCAACCGGGGAAAACCTCTCTTATATTCATTATATCAAATTTCACCATTCACTGTACAATATATACAATTTTTTTAGGTATTCCGTAGATACCAAAACCCTAATCCCTTAATCCAAGATTAATTTAGAAAACCACTAAGAATAGCAAAATCCGCTAAAAATAACAAAAACCGCCCCAAAAAAAGTTTTGGGGCGCTGCCCTGAACCCCGTTGGCCTCGGGATACCGACCGGTGCCAAACGTTGTGCGTAACCAAGGGGGGCCATACCTGGCCCCCCATGGGACTCCCTTAGGAAGCGCTCGACGCACACGACACAAATAACACTACTAGAGGGATCGTCAGACGCAGTTGTCGAATCTGACACGCCCACACACACACACATGCAAAGAATATAACACATACCCAACACTATGCACTTCATAAGTTCATGTACTACTTATTGGGTAAACACTTTAGGATGTTCACATATTATTCTGCCCTCAAATATCTAGTCAACAAGCCAATGTTGGGAGGGAGGATATGTAGATGGCTATCGTTATTCCAAGAATTTGATTTCGAGGTGATAGTCAAACCAGGGAAGCTGAATGCAAGACCTGATCACCTATCAAGGGTAAATAATGGAGAAGAAACTACCAACTTGGAAGACAACTTCCCTAATGCACAACTATTTTCAGTACAAGTAGCTGATGGATACTTTGATGATATTATTGAATACTTAAGTACAAGTATTCCACCACAAGAGTTTATCACTGCGCATAAGAAAAACCTGGTAGTCAGAGCTGCATACTATCAACTTATTGCAGGACACTTATACAAGATGGGCGCAGACATGATTTTGAGAAGGAGTGTATTAGAGCATGAAAGGTCTAGAATTTTGGTTGAATCTCATGAAGGTATAACTGAAGGACACTATGCAAGAAAATATACCGCGCATAAGGTATTACGCGTAAGATTATGGTGGCCAACAATTCATAGATATGCCAAGGAATATTGGCAGAAATGTGATGTCTGTCAGAGGGTTGGAAAACCCAACATAAGGGATGATATGCCCCTAAGACCACAAGTAACTTTGTAGGTATTTGAAAAATGGGAAATAGACTTCGTTGGACCAATCCATCCACCAAAAAAAAGGTCAGGAGATAGATATATCATTACTGTGACTGGATACTTAACAAGATGGGCAGAAGCAACACCAATCAAAGACTGCAACATAAAGAAAACAACACACTTCTTGTTTGAGCAAGGGATCACTAGATTTGGATGTCCAAGGATTTTGATGAGTGACCAAGGTACTCACTTTATCAACAATACTATCAAGGATATGACTGAGGAGTTTGAAGTCTATCACTAGAAGAGTACACCATACCATCCTCAAGAAAATGGAACATTAGAAGCCTTCAATAATATCTTGGAGCATGCTTTGACTAAGATTTGCAATGTCAACAAGGATGATTTGGTCTTGAAAATACCAAGAGTACTATGGGAATACATGAATACATGTAAGAAGTTGACAGGACATACACCATTTAGATTGGTGTATGGGCAAGAAGCTGTAGTGCCATTAGAATTTCTGGTAGCCAGTGTGCACGTAGTAGTAATTACCAACATGACAGAAATAGGCGCAATACATGAAAGGTTAAAACAACTAATGGAGACCGAAGAGGACATGATTCTAGAAGGATTTCACCAGGAAGTACAAAAAGCAAGAGACAAATCCTGGCATGACAGACATATTAAAAAGAAGACTTTTAAGGAAGGATCCCTGGTCCTACTCTATGACAATAAATTTTTTCAACATCTTGGTAAATTTAGAATGCATTGGCTAGGGCCCTATGAAGTCAAGACTGTCATAGATGGGGGATCTGTGTAGCTAAAGGATTTGGCAGGAACATAACTAAAATGAATGATCAATGAGAGTTGACTAAAACTATACTGGGATAGTCGACCTCCTAACGCTTAAAAGTTACAACATAGTAAGAAATGCATGTATATAAGTGTACTATAGTAGAAAGTAGAACAAAAAAATGAGAAAAAGAAACAAAAAGGAGAAAAGAGGGAAAAATAAATACAAAAATAAAAAAGAAAGAAAATACAAAAATACTGAAAAAAAGTCACATGCAGTAATTACCGCGACAAACATCAAAAGACAACACACAATAAAAATTAAAGTCGATGCAAATGCACACAAAAATTAATAAGTGAATACGACCGCATCTATAAATGGTGGAAAGAACACAATTATTCAACACTTAGCGATTTTTGAACCAAAGCGAGAAATAGAGTGCGTGCCCTAGCTAGCAGTTACAGAAGAGCAAGCAAGTGTGTGAATTTGAGAGAGGATGACTCCACCAAAGTTCGGTGCACCAGGATAGTTCATCTGGATTACTCGGCAAGGCCAAAGGCATAAGGAAAGAATGCAACAACCTAAAAATGTGGTCGAGATGGAGGATGTTACCACCTCAGACCCATAATACATTAGCCCGAGCCCATAATACATTAGCCTGAAACGGGTCGAGGAAGAGACCTCCATAGCGCAACAAGGAGAAATAGGGTTGAGCTCCAGGGTTTAGAACGAAATTTCAAACCCTAACCCCGAGACGCCTAAAAAACCCGATGAAACAATGGGACCGCGAAAGTCCGAGGAACACGAGGAGGTGTTGGTCGAAGACATCATCGACTGACCAGATTCTGGAAGGGAAAAAGAGGAAGCAAACATAGTAGAGGCAGGTACATCTACTGTGGGACATAAAATAAAGGTGCATGATGCCATGGATATTATAGTCCCATACCTCCCAGACCCAGTCACTTCTGTCGATGATATGCTCAGAAAGGTATTGAAGCTTATATACGTCGATCACGATGTTCACGATGTGACAATGTTTCCAAAGTTGGTCAAGGAAAATTACCTCATAAACACAGGGGAGATTGGACCCCTAGGCAAACCCATACCGGGGCCCGAACAATGGATAACGAGGCTCTATAACTCAGGAATCATGAACCTATTGGATGTATCACATTTTGGGCACGGTAAGAATGTCAGACTATGCGTCAAATATCTAGTCGCCCGCATCCATGGAGGAATCCTATGGATGGATAGGCCGATACAAATTGATGTGGCATTGATTGCCAAGATCGTAGGACTGCCCACAGTTGGTGCGTAGCCCGAATAATACCTATATAGCAAGGCGCGGGAAAAATAAATAACACAACAAGTTAAAGCGCGCAGTTCGACACCACTTGGGGCGACAAAGGAATTGTCATTAAAGACATCAATGATAATGCGACAAGGTTCTCCAACAAGTCGATGATGTGTAAAATTTTGAGGAAATGTCGTAGAGAGGAAGCGCCAACAGGCGTTATTGCAGCAGTCGCGCAGTGCGCGAAGGGGGTTATGTTCAGTTGGGCGTCGTACCTGCTGAACCAATTCCTAATAGATTGTTGAGACGTGCAAGATAATGGAATCAAGTTCCATTACTCATGGTTGATTGTCTTGATAGCATTGACAGGGTGGAAGGAGTCCAAATTCTTGGCATTTTTGGATAGGATGGGGAAGTGTTATGCAGCCATATACGAGTCCCTTTGGAAGGAAAAGGAAAAAAAAACACAACAGGAAAATAGCATTGTTTTTGCAATGATTCTAGACGAAATCCAACAACACACAGTGAATGTGTGGCACATACTGATGGAGGTAGTGCAAGAGACATATGGGATAGCCAAATTCAAGGCATCTATACATCATGTATTGTTCCAAGCTACCAGGGATCCCAAGAAGGCATGGCTCAAGATGCAATATTGCGTCACGAGAGAGGAAGTGGGTTGGATCATCAAAGACTAGCCTGCGCAGTGGAAACTACCAGTAGAAAAGCCAACCATGAGGACAAACACAAAACAATCCTATAAGCCTAAGGATAAGGATGAAGCAGGCTCGTCAGCGAGAATAGGTAGCCTGACTGACAATACTAGAACAATGGCAACACAAAATCAACCAAGTGGGAGCAACGCAGTAACAAAACAACCAAGGAGGACACCAACCACAACAAGGATAGGAAGCCAGCAATAGAATGGGAAGAAGGATACTTCATAGGCTGCAGAAGGAAGAGCCCAAGGTGAAACAAGTGGGGCACAACCCTCACAGACAATGAGGAAGCCTGCACAAGAAAAAGACACATGAAAGAAGAGAAACTATGACACAGAGGACCCAGACATCACCCTGGCATAGGATGATGCAGAGCTAGTCACAGACAAGGTCCAAGATAGGGGTGAAGAAGTAGTCAGAATTGCAGAAGCACGGTGGGAGGAAATCATGGAAAATCTCGTAGAGGTCGATGAAAACATACAACAACTAAGAACACAAGTAGGACCATAGGCCACCGTGCAATAACAAGAAAAGACACAAGGACCACCTGTGCAGAAATAAGGCGAAGAGACCGTGCACTTCGTAGTCTAGAGCAGGGAAACATTTTTGGTAATGCGTAAAATGATCAGGAGATTGCACACAAACCCCTGGAGGAGGTAGAACAAGTGGAAATGATCATGGCATAAATACCTACAAAGGCCTTATACGGGCTACATGCGAGTGTCATGCAGAAAGTACAATCCAGGGCCTGCGTGGATGAAACCAACTTGGAGGTGGGAAGAGGAGTCACTGAGATGCTTCAAATTACATGCGACCAACACACCGGGGAGAAGGAGGAGGAGAAGGAACGCGCATAGATATTGGAATAGGGTATTGACAACGAATTACAATCACATCCCAAACAACACGCAAGCAACAAAGAGAAGCATATAGGAGAAGATCAACCTCATTGCACAAACAATTGATCAATACAAACATGAGATTGAGGAGCTCAAGGAAAGGGTTAACCATATGACTCCTCCCGAGGTTCAAGAATAGAGAAAACAAGAAGTTTCACTCCAAATAGATGAGTTGGAGAACCAAGACAAGGGAGCATAAGAACTGTTCAACAGAGCCGCGCAGTTGTGGAAAACACTGGAATAAGATGAGCATGTCCAACATTGGGACCAAGAAGAGGAAAGAGTCAGTGCTTCCATACAGGAGCTCAAACAAAGGCATAAGACAATGAGCATCGTAAAAGCGCTTGAAGGGCACTCAAGACATGAAGAAGCTACAGATAGAGTTTAAAGCAACGTAGATGTAGAAGAAAGAAAGGCAAGTGGAATTGGAACCCCTCCAAGAACAAGCAACACATGTTATTACACAGTTGGAGGAAGAAAATAAAATTATGGCACAGGCACAGACAAAGAGCGCAACACTAATGCAGGAGGAAATAACAACGTATAAAGTAGAGGCGCTAACAAACAAAGCTTTGTAGATGAAAGAGAGAGCAAAGGAACTAGTAGAAAAACTCCACAGTTTGGACATGGTAGTGCAAGGAGCGCGCACTAACTAAGTGGCTCGAGACGAGCCACATGTCAGTGTTGGGGGCATGTTGGGCACATGCCTATTTTGAGGAAATTCCAAATTTTGGAGGGAAAGGCCTAATTTTGGAGAAGAATAGCTGGCAGGAAAAGCAACACGTTCGAGGAAAAGCATCATGCAAGAGGAACATCATGCAAGGTGTGTAGGCAGGAAAACCTAAACATTTTAGGATTAGGGTTTTGGTAAAGATTGTAATGGCTAGAATCCTGTAAAGTAGTATAAATAAGAACCTAGGAGGTCTAGGTTGAGGATTCAGTTCAGTTCTTCTTGAATTCTAGTCAGTTATTGTTATGATATTGTTGTAAAGCTGGTGAGCTATAGAAGATTCAAGTAGGCCATATTTTGAGGTTTAGATCACAAGCTCATGAGCTTGGTGTGATCTAGTCCACCTCACAAAGGTTATTGAACCTTTTTCATGATTGTAGAATGGAATATGTAGTGCACGCAACGCCATATTTTTCAGAGAACTAAATAAAAGAGAAGAGAAGAAAGATGTAGCTTAGGAGGGGGTGAACCACAGTAAAACATGTGTTATCTGTGATGTTTCTTGTATATTTACCTTCTGTCCATAGTTAGTTTATGAATGGTTGATTTAGATCTATTAGAATGCATGCCTGGACTTAACAGATGAATGAATCCTAGGAATAATAGATTGAATAATTGGTTTAATGCATGAAGAGGATGAAATACAATCCTAGATCCCCACTCACTCCTAGACTGCAAAAACCTGAGCATTGCAGTGACCCATAGAAATATCTTAGGTGAGACTGCGTAGTGCACTCCATGTGTTGTGTTTCCTTCTGGTTTACCAGGAGGGCAGATAGTTTTAGAGGGTTTTTTTGGAAACCTGTTCAGATGTGAACCTGGGTCAGCCCAATAAGTAGAAGTGAGAGAGAAGTTAACCAACATCGTCCCCCCCACTTTTCACCTCTCTCACTACCTCCTTGTTTCCCTCTCTCTCTCTTTACCTCTCTCTCTC
>ML791312.1:137276-147335 GCA_009831015.1 Picea engelmannii
AGTGAGGTCGGAGAGAATGAGAGGAAGATAGAGGGAGGGAGTGTGGAAGAGGGGGGTGTGGCGGGGCGTGGAGAGAGAGAGAGAGAGAGAGAGAGAGAGATAATTTATTTGTATTAAGAGTAACGCGTGCACGTTCTTGTTGCTAATAACACATGCGTGTTTTAGCAATGCGCGCGCGTTTCTAAAGCGCGTGCACATTAGTTGAATTTCATTTTTTTTTGGACGAGAGTGACAACTCTAGAATACATGTTTACTGAGTTGGTTGCCTCAAATTTAGGTTCACGATGGCAAACCTAGTGGTTCTGTTTGCAAATACATAAAAACCTCGTTTTTTACAAATTTCTCTCTGTATCTTTTTTTTTTATGTTATTTTTCTATAGGGTACACAATTCAGTTATTGACGAAAATACAAATACATATAGAGTTGTTTGTGTAGATTCCAAATATACAATATCAAAATCCAAGAATACATATATCTCTTATTTTTTTTATAACTTTTTGTCGGCTTAACCATTTCTCGAATGAGTTATATGCGACACTAGAGGAGACTGATATATACGATCTAAAACAAAGAAATTGTTTTGATAATGTTAAGACCCTCTTAGCCTGCACGAACAAAAGACTTTGTAATTTCAGGCATATGTTGACTTTGATAATTTAAAAAAAATATAAAAAAAATATAGTGCACAACAAAAATGGTTCTCTACAAGTATACAATTTTTTCCAGGTTTACATTGCCACTAATGCGTCATGAGAGACCATCATTAGCTTGTAGTCACCCATCATTAGCTTGCACTCACCCACAAGTTAGTGATGGAGGTGGAGTGATCCGGAGTGATCCATACTTGAGCAAATTGTGCAAACATGTTCATGAATGAAACCAATACTATTAAAGAAGCTAAGATGATGTTTGAAGTCTCTTGACTTACAAAAAAGGTGATGAAAACACCTAGACAAGTTAATCAAGTAAATTTTTGTTAAGATGAAAATTGTTAAATGGATGATAAACACAAACAAATTTTGTGAAAGATTTCAACGAGATCTCAACTTATTAACCCAATAATTGGATCTCAAAGTTAAAAAATTAATTCAGAGTATGGAAGCACTGTTATATATTGTAACCCATAGAAACAAAAATATGAGAGAGACAATAAGGCTTATGCTGAGCTTATGTAATTTCCTATTTTAATAAGAATATCGATTCCTACTAAAGGGCAACATCTCATATGTTTTCCCGTAGATTTATATAATATGTTGATTCCTTATCGAATATGTTTTCCCGTAGATTTATAGATTTATATAATATGTTGATTCTTCCGAGATAAAAACATACTTAATTATATAAAGTGTTTTAAAACATTAAAAGAAGTTGAATATATTGAAAGTAAAGATATCATGGAGATATTCTATTTTTATTAATTTAAACAAATAAAAATCAAATTACTTATAAAGTTGGGACATGATGATACATTTTCAAAAAAGGTTAAAGGTAAAAAAAATATATTCTAATCTATTAGATAAAAAAGTTTTAATCTAGTTTATAAATTTAAGCAATAAGCAAAATAAAACGTGTAAAAGTATTGACCAAACGATACCTTTCCGTGGCCGAAAGTATCTACTGAAGTTTGGCTAATCATGTTGGCCACTCGTATTAGAATCCATGTGATTTTCTGATACTCTCAATGCACTCTTATCCGTTCGAGAAAGTGCAGATCCTTGGGTATTGTGAATCATTTGGAATGCGGGAAGTTAATTTATAAGTAATGATTGAATTTGACAAACTTGTTCAGGGAGGGTTAATTTTAAGTAATGATTGAATTTGACAAACTTGTTCAGGGAGGGTTAATTTTTCGAGTAATTTTTTTTTCAAGTTGTTTTGCAGGCAGTTTTTTTGGTAGTGTGGTTTTAAATTTTTTGTTAATTCAAAATTTTGATCGATTTTTTGAGCATTTTGGTTGGTTTAAAATGGAATAAAACTCGTAGAGTAAGGTTTTGAAATGCATGGAATTTTGGTCCATAAAAAACTCAGACTACCCTTGAAAATCTGGCCGGATTTAGGTCCATTTTTTTGCCAAAAAAGAGGGTCTGTTTGCTCGGTTAGTTTACTCCCTTGTTCAATACTATCTTAAAAAAGATTGAGATTGTAAGGAAGGTTTTTTTACACATACTGAGAATGAGAATCCTGATACTTGTGTAGGGTTACTAGGGCATAGGTTTGGGGTTAATTAAAATGTTTATTTAGTATTTTTAAGAATATATTTGATGGAAGTTTTTATATTAAGATCAAATTAATTGTTGATTGGAAATTTGAAATTGTCTATGGTTGTTTATCATTTATCACTTTTATTTTTAAGTAAATTTGATGGAAATTTTGATATTAAAAATATGCTAATATTTGATTGGAAATTTGAAAATTTCATTTTATTATGATAAAAATGTAATTTCACTGTAATTCAACATTTTAATTTTAGCCATTCATAAATAAAATTAACAAATTTAAAGATATATAAATTGATCTAAATTGATAAATTATTTTTATAATAAATTTTTTAGTAAGTTATAAATGGTGGAATTTTTCGTGGGATTTGAATCAGGATTAGGAAGGTGTAAGTATTACTTCCCAACTATTTCACCATTAAAGAACATGGTGTGGGTTTTGATCCACTTATGTGTGCACAAACACTACATTAGTAAATTCATTGATTAAGATATGTAAGAGATTTTTTCATTTAATGTAGCTACTTTATCATTTTTAGTATTACTAAAAGAACCCACAAATTAAAGATAGAAAAGTTGAACTACAATTTACCTGGAGCAATTTGGCAATTTGGCCATAGGATCCTGCAATGCCAGACATGCGTTTCGACGTGCTTTGTTGAGCACAAGCCCTTGGCAGCCTCGAGTGAGTGAAAATCCCATATCAGTATTTGGTATGCCAATGCAGATGCTTTTGTTTCCATGAAGCAGGTTGCCCCGGCTTCCGTTGGGCATGTAATCATTCACGAGAAGATCAATGTCATGGTTGGAACAAAATGCCAGCAATCTAACCACGTGGTGATGGTGGATACTGCCAAGTATTTGTATTTTCGCAGAGAAACCATAATCATTTTAAGAGTGTTAATATCAATAAGTTTTTTTTCTGCAATTTTTTAGCCATTGGGTAAGATGATACAGTGTGAGTGGGCCTAATGGTTAAGAATATGTGTTTCCTCTTAAGAGGTCACAAGTTCAAACCCAGAAGAGGTAGGGTATGTATACCTCCTTAGACTTTACCTTAAAAATATATTATTATTGTATATTTTAACCAAATTTTGTTGTAATAAAAGTTTTATTTATTTTCTTCTTATTATTTATATTTTGATATTTAAAATTAAACTTATTAAATTTATTTTATATTTTAATATGTATATTTATATTTTCATATATTAAAATTATGTTGATTAAATTTATCTTTTTAAAAAAAATTCTAAATTATTTTAAAACATACAAAAAGATATTATTATTGTATATTTTAACCAAATTTTGTTGTAATACAAGTTTTATTTATTTTCTTATTATTATTTATATTTTGATATTTAAAACTAAACTTATTAAATTTCTTTTATATTATATATTTTAATATGTATATTTATATTTTTATATATTAAAATTATGTTGATTAAATTTATCTTTTTTAAAAAAATTCTAAATTATTTTAAAACATACAAAAGTATTAACATGTAGTGTTTCTTACTTCTAAAATAATAAAAAAATATTTGACATGTATTAATTATGTATTTGGTGAGTGCAAGTTAATGATGATCTTTCATGATGCAAATATGGAAAAACAACATTCTTTTAACTTGGAGAGATTATTCAAGGTACTTTTATAATGAATTTGAATATAGTGTAAAACTATGAAAAGTCACCCCTACAATTACTTTGTTTCCTCATGAGACCACTTCCATGTATATTCTAACCAAAATTCATAAATTTGAGGATTTTCCTACATTTACCCAAAATTTTCCATGATCTATTGTGCAACTTTATCATTTTAGTTAAATTGAAACTATAATTGTTAATTTAACCTCCCTATACTAAATTCTATTTTGATTTCATCCATTTAGTGATATTAATTTGCTTAACAACATTTTTGAGCATGAATTCGCTCTAAAATTGGGGATTTTACCCAATTTCTCCATGACTACTCAACAATTAGTAAATTCATCTGATTTCTCACACAAAACTTTAGACATCCTCTGAATTTCTTTTATTAGCAACATGTTGACTCTAGACCATGTAGGATGGATGTTGAACCTCAAATCTTTGATACCAATTGTAAAAGACATTGCTTACTGAAGGCATTTAAAATTTGGCTTTGACATAATAAAGTTATTAGTAGGAAGCATGCTAATTTATTCATGCAACTAACAACAATTATAAAACCATGAATACATCTAATTTAACAAACACAACAACAACATTCAAATAAACATTGCATAGTGACATAGTGGATTAAACATGATAAAAGATAACATAAACTTATTTGTTTAAATATGAATCAACTGGTAGGAAGTTCTTCCCATCCATAGGCTTGTGTTCATTTTCTCTCAATAGCAAACCACTCCTTAGTTGAGGCTATGATTCCACAAGGAGGTTTGACCCTCTTGGTTGTTCACTCTCCACACTTACAACCCAAAAATTGAGTTCTCCACTCCAACAACAATTCCAATCATTTCCCTTTCTCATCAACCTTTACAACCCAAGGAATGTGATCCTCCTTCTCTGCCACACAATCCCTTCGGTCTTCCCACTTCCCTCCAAAGTAGAAACTATAACCCAAAAAATTACATATTTCTTATTAAAAATATTAAAATGACACCTATTATAAATAAATTCATAATCACTTTAATGTATAATTGTAACAATACATTTATATAATCAATACAATTTAAATCAATGTTTTATGCAAATATACATTGACTCTTTATTTATCAATAATAATCAAATATTACATGTTGAATAATGTTCTCTTTTTTATTTTTAAAACTTAAAAAAGATATACAAAAATAAAATCACATAATTAATAAATTATAAAAATTATTACATATTTTTTATTAAAAATATAAAAATGACACTTATTATAAATAAATTCATAATCGTTTTGATGTATAATTGTAACAATACATTTATATAATCAATACAATTATTTATTTTTTATTTTTTATTTTTTTTTATAAGTAAAAACAGATCCTATTATATTAATGCTTCAAAATTACACCATGACATGGAGATGCCAGCTGTCCCGCCTGTGAAGGAAACCAAGATAGCTGGCCTGTCCAAATTAGCATGCAAGTTCAAAACATCGTTTTGCCACCTTGACCATAGGAAACCAGGGTGCATGACCAGTTTCAACAACAGTTTAATAATGCCTATGCTATCGCTACCATGGCTATGAACTAGAAGAGCTACAACTCTGATAAACATCAAAAAGAGAAAGAGTTTGAAACAATATTGAACAGGAGAACCTATTAACCGGTGTCCTCACGGTCATCCGTCTCCTTGCCACTTCTGATAGGAATGGCATAGAGCTGAGCATAGGTGGGGCATTGTCGCCGTGGGGTGGCACTGGAGTAAGCTGCGTACAACATATCCAGGCGTCGGTTAACGCGGACAACCCTGAAGATTTGGTCGTCCACCATGCTGTGGACCTCAAAAATCAGGTTCAGGTGCTCCGGGTGAAGAAGTGGTGGCGACTTTTGCTCAACATCCGTCTCCTGGTGTGCATGCTGCGTTCGCTGCGGCTTCAATTCCTCATTGCCTTTCGATAGCTCTTCCTCTACCAGGCAGGTGGCGAATTCCTCAATGGGAGCGTCGCTGGGACCGTGTGCTTCTCGCGGGCGGGGAGGTGGTGCTTCTGCTCCAAAACACGTAGGGGGTTCCAATTGTTCGGAACCGTAAACATGCGACTTTCAGAGAAGTTGTGGGGGAGTTCCATCGAAGGAATTTCCTCAACATATGTTCTGGGGGGAGAGTCTGCTGCTTTGGACTCCTCGGGTCTCTTTTTCTTGGCAAGAACTAGAGCTCGCTCGAATCTCTTATGCCTTTTCCGCCGTGAGTCGGCCGCGTACCACCCTGCGCCTCTGCGGGGTCTTCCCCTTTCTCATGGCATGATGAGAATGAGGACGAGAGCCAGAACTTTCCCTGCACGTCTATTCTTGCTCGGCTCTGTAAGCTGCCAATGCATCCCAAAGCCGACGAGAAGGTTGATAAGGGCGAAAATGGTGGCTGTAGCCATTAAGGCCATGGGCTTAATGCTCTGGATGGCCGGTCTGTTCGCGCGAGTGAGAGGCCTCGTCAAAAGGTGGAGGCCGACTGAAGGGATGCCCCTCATAACTAGCGGGGGTATGAGGGCAGTTGGCCACCATTAATGGCCCCTCCTGGCGCTTCTCCACGTGCCCACCCTGCTCCGCGTGGCACCCCATCCGGGGGTATAATCAATACAATTTAAATCACATGTTTTATGCAAATATGCATTGACTCTTTACTTATCAATAATAATCAAATATTACAATTTAAATCACATGTTTTATGCAAATATGCATTGACTCTTTACTTATCAATAATAATCAAATATTACATGTTGAATAATGTTCTCTTTTTTATTTTTAAAACTTAAAGAAGATATACAAAAATAAAATCACATAATTAATATACATCTAATTTCTTAGCCTATAAAAAATCATTTTTAATCCTTTCCTTTTTCCCTCCTTTTGAACTTCATGTCACTTTCATGAAGAAAGATCCACATCCTCTACATATAACTCAAAAATCTAGAGATAATAAAGTAAAGAGGGACCAATTCCTTATAGATATCAATTTCATGAAGCTACTTCATTCCTAGAAAAAACAATAGTTACAACTTTCGTCTCCAAGGAGGAAATCCAAGTATCCTTGGTTTTACTTTATCCTCCAAGAAAGGACAAGGTACCCCAAGAGGCACTTCGGGAGAAGTAGGATTAGCCTTCTAGAAATCGTGTGTTTAAAGATTTTCTTCATCCTTTTCCTCTTCTTCAACTAAATTAAATTTCCAACTTTTTGATTTAAACTTAGGGTAGTTTTTCCATGCTTGTGCACTAGGATAGGAATCCTATAAATTTCCTATAAAATGACAAATCTAGCACAAAAATCTATATTCTCATAATCCAAAACTCTAAAATCCCATTAATAGACATAGATCGTGGATCAAATTATGGGAACCGAGGAATTTTAAATATAATCTCCTGCATCCCCAAAACCAAAAACCAAGGGTCCTCCTCTCTAACTTTCTTATAATCAACTTAAAGTCATTCTTGCAACGAAGGTCAAGTCTTGTTCTCAAACCCAAGCAAGGACGTGGTCTATTTGCGGAATAAAGCTTAACTCGGCCAAACCCACATACCTTTTGATCCCAGATATCTAAAACGATCAAACAGAGCAACAACAAGCTAGGGTTTGATAGTTGCAGACACAACGGAGCACAACATGGTTACTAAAGGGGGAGGTAATGGAACCCCCTCATATAAGCAGGTAGTGGTGGAAAGGGGAAAAGGCTCATGCGGTGGCGGTTTTAAGGAACCAGTGACGAGCGCATCAGGATCAGGACCGGAAAAGAATCAGTAAAGCAACCAGTAAGAAAGGGATCGCATGGGGGAAGAATCCTGAGAAACCCAGAATGATGCGCAAGAACCAGCGAAACCCAATGGGGTAGAAGGGTGCAACCCATGTAAACCTAAGACAACATTGATACCTAAGGTGATACTGGAATATCCATAAACGCAACTCTATCGGGACCTTATGAAGACACATGCACTCATTTGCAAGTTCATGGGTTTGTGGCCCACAGAGAGAACGTTGCAGAACTGGATAAAATACCGATGGAAGCCAAGCGGGGAAGTGGAACTCCACCTGGGGTCGAAAGGCTTCTTCACAACAGTATTCATAAACTTGGAGGGCATGGATAGAGTCTTTGAGGGGGGGCCATACTTCCATGCCTCAGCAGGACTGTACATGTGGCCATGGAAGGAAAAGTTCTCTCCAGAGAAAGAAACCTTCAAGAGTGTATCCGTCTAGCTGAGGCTTTACTCTCTGCCACTAGACTACTGGCTACCCTCTACCTTCAAAGCAATTGGGAAAAAACTTGGAAAATATGTGAAGACATTGGAAGCAACCCTAAAAGGGAGATATACCTCCTATGAAAGGATATGCATAGAGATGGATGTTTCAGGGGCACTCCCAGAAGCCATAAGCCTGGAATTCAGGGATAATGAATGGATACAAAGCATCGACTACGAGCAAATCCCTTTCAGATGCAGAAGATGCCATGAACATGGAAACCTATTTAGAGAATGCCCTCTCAATAAAAAACAAGAAGAGGAAAACACCAAAATATAACAAGATGAGGATGGGTTTATCAAACCGAACCACAAAAACAGAGCAAACAAGAAACCAAGTAAAGCCCCAATGGGAAGCAATTTGGAAGCCAAGACTCGAACGAAAGTTATGGAAAAAACCAACAAAGGGGAAGAAGGAGGAAAGGAAAAGGAAAAATCCAAAGAAGCTAAGGAACAAGCCACAAATGAGAACACAAACATCCCATGCAATAAGATGGAACAGGGGGGTAGCACAACTCCTATGGACGAAGAAACTAGAGATGCTAACACCCCCATGCAGGAGGTAGACGAAGATGCGGAAATGACACCAAGTGAGGTAGGTATGGAAGATCCTGACCTCTGAGATATTGTGGAAAGTGAAGGGATAGCTCTCCCAAACATACTAGAGCAATGGAAAAGGCAAGGCATAGACAATGTACCAGTGGAACAACTATATCATATCCAATATCTATTCCTCCTAAGGGAGGAAGAAAATTCCAGAGGGCTCAAGCGCACACATGGGGAGATAGGACACCTAGGAATCAAAGCAGACGAGGGACAACTCCGACTCTCACCCAAGCAGACGAGAAGGAAGAAAGGCAAGAAATCAAACATCGTAGCCCTACAAGAGCTAGGAGCTCTACTGATAAACTTAGGTAAGATAAAAAATCTCTTTCCGAGCTTCCCCCCCACATGTTTAAATGAATATTATAACATGGATTATTAGATGCCTAAACAACCCACGAAAGCAAAGAATCCTTAAAAACATACTGAGGAAGGAACAACTAGACCTCTGTTTCATCCAAGAGACAAAATGTACTGTACACAGAATGGAAACAATCAACAAAAAACAATGGAGCAAGTACAAGACATTGGTTGTCGAAGGACAACAGATGACAGGTGGCATTCTCACTTTGTGGAACCCACAAGTGATGAATCTACTAGTAGCCGAAGCCACCAGACACACACTTTCCGTTAACATGCAAATCATAGGTAACACAGAGGTGATTCTATGCACTAAAGTGTATGGTCCCCAGATGTTGGAAGAAAAGAGAAGAATGCTCCTAGACCTTGAAAACCTAAAAGCCCATTCCAACAACCTCCACTAGATCCTGGCATGGGACTTCAAAATCATCACGACACTTGCGGAAAAAAAAGGAGGCACCATGAGACTGGATAGAGATGCGGAAGACTTTTCAGCTTTCATTGGCACAATGGAGATGGTGGACATCAAAACCAGTACTAGCCAGTTCACATGGAACAACAAACGGATAAAGAAACATCAGATAACGACGAGGCTAGACAGATTCTTGGTGTTGGAGTCCATCATTCTATAAGGTTTAACTTTAGACTGCAGCATCCTTCCCTGGGGGGGTTCAGTGTTAAGAACCAAATATCAATATAGCATAGAAAATCCTCAGAAAAATTACTCAACGCCTTGAAAAAGAGATAATTTCAGATAGTAAGCCTCTTCGAGGGGGAAACCTCCTTTTACCCCACTTAAATGTTCAAGTACAAGATTATTGAAAATGAAAATGTCACCTTGGTATATATAGGAGACTAGGAGGTATAATTACAACTAATGGCCTAAAGCCGACATAAATAAAATAACATTACTAATATAATATGCCCCAATTAAGGGGTAATGAGCCAATATTAGGGCTTAACA
>ML791312.1:157025-185459 GCA_009831015.1 Picea engelmannii
CTGTACTATAACTCTATTTTAGTAATACAGGGTTTAAACTCACTTAAAAAAAAAACTTTCTTATAATAAAAAAAATATACTATAAAAAAACTCTCTTCTCAAACTTTCTTATAATCAACTATACCAAAAAAAACTCAACTTAAAAAAGCCCTTGGAACAAAGAGATATATGGGGATTTTCTATCCAAGTGGAGTCCACATGTACAAATATGATAAATAAGGCTAATAACCATTAAAGTTGCAAATAATATATCTTGATTCATGGTTGTGATAAAGTTGAGTGATCTTATACGTTGTGATCTGCGAAGAGCTTATCTTCCACATGGTTCATCTTCCACTTGCTCTTCAATAAAAAAATATATTAAAATATAAATTTGAGATAATACTATATTATTTAATAATATTTAAAAAAATACTCACATTTATGGATATTACATGACCCTAAGCTATTTAGCACATTCACAGATCGGGTGGTGGGCTGGAGGAGACCGGTGGAGGGCCGGAGAGTGGCTTGTTCGACTCCTTTTCTTGCGCAGGCAAAAGCGGAAAGCATTGCCAATTGGGTTCACACTTTGGAGAATTTGTACCTCTCTCATGGTGGATCTCTGGACACTTTTCTCTTCTACGCAGAGCAGAGGCACGAAGAAAATATACATGGCCTCCTCCAGAAGGAAGCCGATGAGCTTCGGATCTGTAATTTTCTATACTGCTTGTCTCTTCGAGTTGTGCGTCTACCAACTGCACGATGTCGTCATCCTCTCCAAATTCGCTTTCGTTCACCGGTTTTCTAGCAGTAATCAACTCAAGAAAAACCAATACGAAGTTGTGTATGTCGCTCCTCTAGTCCACTTTCAGAGTGTAAGCGTGCTCTGCAAGTTCAATAATTAAAAAAAAATGGCAATGGCAAAATCAGAGAAGAAAAAAAAGCATGGTACGAAATACGTTTGGCTTCTACGTAAACTAAAGCGAATTAAAGATGCACTGTCTGTTCTTACATCATCTGCTTCTTCATGTGACCTTCAGCTTCAACGGATACATGAATGTAAAGTAACTGGAAAATCATTTGGAGTGGGTTTTCATTTTTTGTAAATTTTTTTTTTTCAATAAAGGAAAAAAACTTATATTAGTCAATATAATATTTCTGTTCCAAAATATATATACATCTTCCATTTGAGATAGTCTATCTAACTATTATAAATAAACTATTCACTGCTTATCTTACAAAATTTAAAATAACAACACTATTATATGGCTGGCAACCTTCTCTCATAAATACGATAACCATATCAATAATATGCTGAAAAAAATTTACCAGTTGCCATTACATATTTTTAGATTTCAATATTCTAATCTTTCAAAATTGTCAGTATGTCCATCATGTTCTTCAACATAAAATATACCATCCTCTTCTAAGAGGAGAGCTTTTTTATTATAAATCCTATATATATGTTGTGCCTTTATTTATCTGATCAAATCTCCCACTCAACGCTCGAATTCTTGACATCCAAGGCTGAAGAGAGATCACCTGAAGGTTACAATCATTAGTAAACCAGTCTATAATAATCTTTGAGTCTCCAACTAGTTGTATCCTATTTATATTTTTATAGCATGTAAAATAAAGTATGCACCACAAGGCAAGTAGTTCCCCTTTTGTATTTGTATCATTTCCACAGTTCATCTCCAATCTGAAAATACCTAGAAAAGGCATTTAATAACTACACCAGCCCCAAAAATTGCTCCTCTTTCTTGTGAGGCTCCATCAAAGAAGCCAACTGTCAAGTCCTAGTCTAGTACAGATGGTCTATCTATTCTGCTCCCCTTATCTACCTTGTGAATATAAGTTTCTCCCATAACCTGGATTATATTGTTACACACTCTGAACTTGTTGGGCAACCTATTTTAAAAAATTACCTGATTCCTTTGTTTCCAAATCTCCCAGCGGATGACACTTGGTAATTCTTTGGAATTTTCCTTTTTTTTTTTGTCCAGTTAAGGTCACAATCAATTACCTGTCTTCCTTCCCAAATGCATGTACACTTTAATTGCTTTAAAATATTCAGCCAGATATCTTTGGTAAAAACACAATCCACAAATGGATGTTTTGCATTTTCCCCTTCAACCCCACTGAGAGCACACATACTAGGTCCTATAAATCCTCTTTTTACCAGATTATCCCAAGTTAGTATTTTCTATTCAAGCAATAACCAAACAAAGAGTTTGATTTTTAATGAGATCTGCCATTTCCAAATATCATTATACTAGAAATTTGTGTTCATACGCATGTTTTGCATTTACCTGTCCCCTCTTTGTATTCCAAGACCACATCAATGTATCTTTTTTATTATTTAAATCAATACCTGAGCTTATTAATCTCTTCACAAAGTTATTCCACTACACTAACTGTTCACCTACCAAACCTAAAGACTCACCCTTTTTCCAAGTTGTTTGTCTCAAGACCTCCTATTGTCTTTCTCTTGCTTGTGCTAAGAACTCAATGCCCTGATCCTTCAATGACTGTATTAAACTCTTTGTCAATTTGTAGTACCTGTGTGCTTCCACCATTGGATCTGATCCAATTCTAATTTATTTCCCATTGCCCGGGTTCCAAGCCAACCAATCTGCCATTATATTATATGATGAGGTGAGAGCTCTCCAAGTATTTGAGATTCCAAACCAGTTTTTCTTTCCTTCTCTGAACCAATCCTTCAATGATTTCTTCCAGAGGTATTTCTTAAGTATTACCTCATGCCAAAGTCCAGGAACCATTAACCCCCTCCACAGAATTTTTGCTGCTAAGGCTTTCCCAAAAGTAAAAATATTTTTGATTTCCCAACCGCCAACCTTCTTAGGTTTTGCTAATTTTTTCTAGCTAATCAGATGTACTCCTTCTTTTAACTTATTCCCCGTCCAAAGAAAGTTGAACATCCTTCTTCTAATATTATTTAGAGTACATTTAGGAATATTTTCTAATGATAACCAATACACTGGAATACTTTCCAGTACTAATTTTACCAAAATAACCCTTCCTCCTAAGCTTAACCACCTATGGTTCCAATTTGAAATTCTAGCCTCAAAATTCTTCTCCAGCCATCTCCAATCTGATATAGTATAAGAATTTGACTTGAGGAAACACCCCAAATATTTAAATCCTGAATCAATTGGTTTTGTATCAAAAGGAAACAATTCCTTCAGCTCATCAAGTTCCCCTGAAGACCACCCAACTTCTAAAAAGGATGATTTATGTGGGTTGAAATCCATGCATGTAGCTTTACAAAACAATCCCAAAATATTCTTATAAACTTTCCACTCCTCTAGATAACCAATTCCAAAGATAATTATGTCATCCAAAAACATAAGTGTGTAATGTTTATTCCCCTAGCCACTAGAATGCCTTCAATATTCTTTGCCAGGACCTGTTCCTTTATAGCTCTACTCATACCTTCTACATTTAAAAGAAACAGTAATGGTGATAAAGGGCACCCCTGTCTCAGACCCCTTGAACTTTTGAAAAATTTTGTAGGATTACCATTTACCAACACTGCAAAATTTGATGATGTCACACAACCCATAATCCAATCAGTTGCTTCGAAATTCAGACCCACCTATAACAGGACTAGCCTAAGAAATCCCCAATCAACTATGTCATAATCTTTTATGAGATCTAATTTTAAGACTAAGGATTTTATATTTTTCACCTTTATACTGTGTAATACTTCCTGTACAACACCAATAGCATCAGTGATTTGCCTTCCCTCAAGAAACCCAAACTGTTCCTTTGAGATACCAAAAGATAGGCAGGTTTTAATTCTGGAAGCTATTATTTTAGTAATGATCTTGTATACTAAGTTGCACATGGAAATTGGTCTAAATCCCCCAAAAGAATTTGGATTATCACACTTAGGAATTAGTGCTAGAAAAGTGGCATTTAAAGCACCATAAACCCATCCTCTCTTCCTTGAATCTTCTACCATATCCACAAGATCGTTGCCCAGGATATCTAAAAATGCAAGAAAAAATTCCACTGTCCTTTTGTCAGGGCCAGTGATTTTTGATCCTTTGAAGCCTTTTAGAGTTTTCAATATTTGTGCTTCTGTGACAAGCTCAATCACCCTGTGATTATCCTACTCTGTAATCATCCTAGGATAATTCTTTAATAGTGCTAATTGATCAATTACACAAATATTTGTCTGTGCCTTATAAATGTTCTAAAAATACTCCACAACTTCCATGTGTAAGTCTTGATTACTAGTTATCATTGTCCCATCTTCCTTCCTAATCTCCCAAATACTATTATTCTGTTTTCTAGAGGTAGCAAATGCATGAAAAAAATTAGTATTCCTATCCCCTGCTGCCAGCTAATTAATCCAACTCTTCTGCCTCCAAGTTTCTTCCTCCTGCCTTAAAAGGGTCAAATTTCTCTTTTCTAGACCTATTACTAAGTCCTTATCTCCATCGTTTTCAAAACCCCCTGGATTATCTGTATATAAAATCTCCAAATCTTCTTCTATTTTATGAATTCACCGCTTGCTTCCAGCTTTTTCTTCCTTTCCCATTTAATCACCAAACCTTTGAGCATTTTTAGCTTTTTTGTTAATGTATCCATCGTGTTTAGGACCTTTGATCCCAAGAAACCATTCCAATGTTTTCTCACAAAAGTTACTAACTTTGGATCCTGTAGCCAAACAGAATTAAACTTGAAGGGATATTTGACTTTTCCTTTTTCAGATTCCAAATGCAGTACCACAGACACATGATCAGAAATCTTTTGTTGACACAAACTAGTATTGTATTTCAACCCTGACACATCCAAATCCTCAGAAATAAAAAATCTATCTAATCTCTTTAATATAATAATAATAATAATAATCTATTTTTAAGGTCATGACCAAGCCAACACACCAAATTGGTGTATGAGACCCCCTTGTTTGTGGGACAAGGGACTCCCCTTCTCCCAACTATTTGACTGGTAAAGTCTACGAAGGTATACATACCCTACCCCCCTCTGGATTTGAACCTGTGACCTCTTAATATAATCCTGCCCCCTTCTACCATTCCTCCAAGTAGGAAGTAGTTTGACAAGTTATACATCCACCAGGCCCTCTTCCTGAATCAAATGATTAAAGTATGTATGTAATGGGTCTGATTTGGCACGTACACCCCAAATTTATCTGCTAGAGGTGGTAAAATTTAAATCCCTCCCCAAGATTAAGGAGTGTTCCTTTAGTAGAACATCCCTTTTTAGATTCTCCCAAAAGACCTCTCTGTTTGAATATTGACCATAACAGTTCATCAACTTCAATATTTTATCCAAATCCTTTACATATCCTTCTAACAAAATCCCTGCAGAAGTCAGATAGGTAGAGAATTCAACTTTTTTTGGATTCCAAGCCGATAAAAGACCCCGAGAGTGGCCTAAAGTATCCACACCACTCAAGTACCAGTTAGGTAGCAACTTATTAAATATCTCCCTATCCTTTGTAGCATTTGCCATAGTCTCCTGAATAAGTAATACATCAGGAGAGGTTTGTTCTAAGAATCTTTTCAAAGCTAGGAACTTAGTGTTTCCCCCCACCCCCCTAATATTTAAAGAGGCCACTATCATTTTTTAACTCTGGCTAGGGATTTTTGTGCTCTGAGCGCCCTTGGCCCCACCGTCTGGGAGGTGCCATCAATAATCTCAATTTCCTTCACGTTGCTTAATCTCCGTGCACTATTGGTTTTCAGGGGAGAAAAATATTTTTCCAGGCCTCCCCGAAGGACCCCTTTCAAAAAAGAGGTCTCCCCAATTTCATTATAAAAAATGCTATCACATGTAATTTCCCCCTTATCCTCCAACAACTCAGAATTATTAATACAAATTCCACCAGTAAAGAAAGGTAAGGTTTGTCTTGTGAGCATGTCTTTATAGGTCAGGATGAATTTTTTTAGTGAGCCCTCTATTTCTTCCAACACCGTCTGGTCTAACTGTGGGTTTTTACTTATTAATCCCGCAAAGGGATCATCCGTTTGTAAAAATGTTTTAGTTTTTAAATATAAGGGTGAATTTGCAACACTCTCCAAACTCTCTCCTATCATTCCTACAACCGAAATATCCATACAATCAACTAGATTTCCAACAATAAGACACTCTTTTTTGGATGACCTTAAATCTGAACAAACTTCTTTTTCGGGTGACCCATCCTTCCAGCCCTCGAATGAAGTTTCCAGCTTTGAACTATTGGCTACACCAACCTCCAGCTCCCAAAACGAAGGGTCCATTTTATTAACCCTGCCACAACTGTATTTGAATGCACACCCCCTGAATGTTTTTTTATGTGTCACACACCCACTATGGCATAATAAATTTTTCGCCTTTTCTTGAGGGATAGAATCCCCAGAATCCTACGAGGCTTAGCACAGGCTAGCTCTTCCCTTTTTTTTTCCCACCTCTGTTTGATCGTTGATCATGATCACAGGCCAAACAACTAGGCACCTTTTCGCATTTCGCGACTCAATGGTATAAGCGAGTCGAGTCTTTCGACTCTGCAAACCCCGAAAAGATGAAATGTCGAAGAGGCTTCGATCAACAATTAGCCCCCCCCTGGGCTATGTCTTGGTCCGTATGACCACTTCTCATAAGACCACAGTCTTACTCCCTTCGAGACTTATCAATACGAGATCCCAACCTCTTGTCAACGAGACTCCCGAATTCCCGATTTCCAATTTCCTGAAGTGGTCGTTGTCACATTATCCCTCCTGGCTATGCCCTGATCCAGGTGACCACTCCTCATAAGAACTCCGTCCTATTTCTTTCGGGGTTTATGAATATGAGAGCCTGACCTCTTGTCAACGGGACTCCCGAATTCCTGATTTCCGATTTCCCGATGGACTCTTCCTTTCGGGATTCTCTCGAAATCTTGGATTGTTGCCACGTGTCCTCCCTCAGATGGACAGTCCTCGTTGTTTCACGATTTCATGACTCGCGACCCCCAGTGACACAAATCCTCTGTCAATTCGAATTCCCAGTATCCGAAATACCGATGGACTCTCGATCTCCGCCATGTGTCCTCCACTGATGGACGATCCATATTGCTTCAGGACTTCCATCATGGAGTGTCCCTATTTCTTGTCCTCGATACCTCCAAAATATCGAAGTCTGAATCCCCGAAATGGGTGATCTCGCGACGCGTGCCCTCCCTTAATCGAACGGTCCAGATATATTTCCGGACTTCCACCATGGAGTGTCCTGATCTCTTGTCCTCGAGACCTCCGAAATCCTGGTACCAACTCCTCTTTCGGGACTTTCACCTCTGTTCATGAGGGCTTAACCCTCATGCATCTCCTGACAGATCCAACGACTTTTGGGTTTTCTAACTAAGATCTGACGGCTCAGGTCTGTCCCATGCTGGGCACTCTCTTGCTGCTCCCTGGATGTGGAAAACCAACAGTCCAGATCTCTTCACTACTTACAGAGATAAAAGAAAAGGGTTAAGGTGTCCAACGCCCTCGTGTCTTCCTCCAATCTAATGGTTGTGACTGACCGTATATCTTCTGACAATATCTCGTCCGTCATTCGATACTTAACCCTACGCTGCCATCTCGAGATTTCACGGATCGGGGTTTCGGGAATTACGAGTGTGAGAGAACTCGCACTTAGATACCCCAGGTGTCGAAATGCCGAAATGTCGGGTTTTAAGAGGCCCATTCTTCCTTGTACAGGATGGCCAAGACTTGTGTCTTCAAATCCTTTTTCAGGTTCTTATTAAGCTTTCCAACAAGGGTGTATCTATGGGGAGATCTATCCAGGATATTACCTGAGGCGGATAAGGGTATAGATTTCCCGAGAACAGACTTGAAGTCTGAATTAATTCAATATGCGTATATATATAAACATAAGCCATACATGGTCCTTCCAATAAAAGCATGCAACCACCATTTTTGATTAAAACACCACACAGATAGTCTTATACTCAAACCATTCATAAACTTCACAGACTATGAGCATACATGTCAACATATAAATTTCAAGATGCAATATGTAAAACACTTATCATAAATAACACCAGATGTGATTGCAACTGCTGAGAGGGGTGCTCGTTTCCACCCAAACGTAGGCTCAGTGACTCCCAATGGATTTACCACTAGCCACCCTTGAGCTGAGACCATGATGCTGCGAGACTGAGTCTCTGTTTTCTAGTGACTGAGAACGAAGGTGACTCTCCTTCTTCTCCGCTATCACTCACTCTATATTTTTACAGAGTTCCCTACTTCTTTCCCCTCGCGTATGCCCCCTTGATCACACACTCTTCCTTCCTTTTTCTCTCTTCGGTGAGGTTGTGTGTGGCACGATCTTACTTGCGGTGGTCAGGTTTGAGGACTCTATGGATGGACGATTCACCCCCATCCCTCATTAGTCATGAGGATCCCTTTACCTACCAACCCGACGAGTCATTTAATTTGAGGCTAGTGAGCCACTTTTGGTTCTCCGGGCCAGTGAAGTCCAAATACGGTATTGGTTTCGGTGGAAGTTAACACTACCATTCCAGGTGCCTTCCACCACCTTTCTTCAGCCATCGTGGTCTCTTTTTCAGCACATCCCCCTCTCAGCAGTCCTGCAATATATACATTTATAATATCATTCACATTCATCGACCTTTTTCACAAGGTCCATTCACATCACACATTCACATTTCTGAGTTTGCCAGAATACTTGGCCAGTATAGTTATTTTTACAGACCGGGGGAAACAAGGTGTTACAATTCCCTCCCCCTTAAAGGAACATCGTCCTCTATGTTCTATCTGTCAACTTGACATGCATGTATAGGTTTAAACAAAATCGGATATGCCCGTTTCATGGCATCCTCTGTTTCCCATGTAGCCTCATCTGGGCCAAAATGTTTCCATTGCACATTGACCTTTGCAATGGTTCGGTTCCAGAGCGGGGTTTCCTTTCTGTCCAGTATGCATTGAGGTTCTGGTAGGAATTCTCCCTCCGGTTCCACCTGAATCACAGACCAATCAATTATATGGTTAGCATCATGTACATATTTCTTCAATAATGAGACATGGAAAACATTATGTGCTTTGACTGTGGGAGGAAGTGCTAGCCTATAGGCTACATGTCCCACTCTATCTAGAACCACAAAGGGTCCATAATACCGAGGTGTCAACTTGGCACAAGATCCCATTTTCAGAGAACTCTTCCTGGGTCTAACTCTGAGATATAAATGGTCTCCCGTTTTGAACTCTCTTGGAGTTCTCTTTTGGTCGGCATAACTTTTCTGTCGATTCTGAGCGACCTTCAGGTTTTGTTTTATCTGAGTCACCTACTATTCCATTTCATTCAACATGTCGGGTCCAAAAGAAATCATGTTTACGGGATTACTCCAGCTAACTGGAGTGTTACACGGTCTACCATAGAGGACTTCAAAGGGACTCATCTTTAAGGATGCTTGGTAGCTTTTGTTGTAGGCGAATTCTACTAGTGGTAGGTAGTCTTCCCACTTCTTGGGTTGATGAATTACATGCATTCTTAGCATGTCTTCAAGTATTTGGTTCACTCTTTCTATTTGTCCGTCAGTTTGAGGGTGATAGGCGGTGCTAAACAACAATTTGGTTTCTAAGCCAGCCATCAGTGATTTCCAAAAGTTAAAAGTAAATTTCGTGTCTCTGTCAGACACGATCTCTTTCGGCATACCATGTAGTCTGAATATCTCCTGCATGAATACCTAGGCGATATCGATTACTTTGCAAGTGGATTTGACATGGATGAAATGGGCAGATTTGATCAATTTATCCACCACTACCATAATGGCATCGTTCTATTGGGTCGATGTTGGTAATCCGGTGATGAAATCCATGGAGATGGTTTCCCACTTCCATTCTGGGATTGATAGAGGTTGTAATAATCCTGCTGGGTGTCGGTGTTCTGCTTTAACCTATTGGCACTCTATGCATTTGGCCAAGTACTCGGCTATGTCTTCATTCCAAGCCAATAGAATTGTCTCCTAGTGGCCATGATCATCTTTTGGTATCCTAGATGACCAGAATAGGGTCTTTTATGTAGTTCATCCAGTATGAACCTCTTCAAGTCGTCACAATCTGGAATATAAAATTTGCTTCTGTAAGTGAGCAGACCTCCTTCGGTCATCTGGTAGCCTTCATATTTTACTCTAGTGGGTTCTTGCTGTAGGTACATGGTCATGGTCTGGATGAAGGGATCTGTTTCTTGTGCATTTCTGATTCTTTCCTTGACATCTGTCTCACAGGTGCTCACTGCTGCCAGGTGAATTGTTTTCATACTTTTTCTAAGGGCATCAGCCACCCTGATTTCCTTTCCTTTAATGTGTTTGATTTCGAAATCCAACTCACTAAGGAGGGCCATCCACCTAGCTTTCCTAGCATTGAGCTTTGGTTGATCAAACAGGTATCGCAATCCACAGTGATCTGTCATAAGTACAAACTTTCTTCCCAGGAGGTAATGCCTCCACATTTTCAAGGCATGCACTATGGCAGCCAACTCTAGATCATGGGTCACATAGTTGACTTCATGCTCATTCAATTTTTGGGATTCATAGCAGATCACACTTCCTTCCTGCATAAGGACTCCTCCAAGCCCTTCCTTATAGGCATCTGTGCACACGAGGAAGTCAGCTTCTGGATTGGCGATCTTTAGCACGGGTGCATGGGTCAGTAGATGTTTCAGGGTTTGAAATCTTTCTTCACATTTCTGTGTCCACAGAAATTTTGTCCCCTTCTTCTGGAGGGAAGTGATTGGACAACCAATCTTGGAGAAACCTTTTATAAATCTCCTATAGTAACCTACTAATCCCATAAAGGACCTGATATCTGAAACATCCTTTGGGGTAGGCCATTCCATGATAGACCTGATTTTTTCGGGGTCTACTGCTACTCCTTCTTCGGAGAGAACATGGCCTAAATAATGTATTTTCTTCTGGAAGAAGTCACATTTGTTGAATTTGGCATAGAGCTGATGCTATCTTAGCACTTGCAACACAAGCCGAAGATGCTCTTCATGCTCTTTTCTGTTCTTGGAGTAAATTAATATATCGTCAATAAAAACCAACACAAATTTGTCTAGGAATTTACTGAGTACATTATTCATCAAGCACATGAAAGTGGCAGGGGCATTGGTCAACCCAAATGGAACTACCACGAACTCATAGTGACCATATGTCGTTCGGAAGACAGTTTTACGGATGTCTTCACCCTTGATTCAGACTTGATGGTATCCTGACCTCAAATCAATCTTTGAGAAAATAGACGCACCCCCCAATTGGTCGAACATGTCATCGATCCTGGGAAATGGGTACTTGTTCTTTATGGTTACCTTATTGAGTTGCCTATAATATATACACAGTCTAAGGGTATCATCCTTCTTTTTCACGAATAGGACTGGTGCTCCCCATGGAGACACACTGGGCCGAATATAGCCCTTATCCATCATTTCTTTTAATTGCAACTTGAGTTCAACTAACTTGGGTGTGCACTTCCGGTAGGGTGTCCTAGACATCGACACCTCTCCTGGTGCAAGTTATATCGATAAGTCTATGTCACTTCTCAGAGGTAGATCCGATACCTCTTCCAGAAACACATCTCTGTATTCTCTAAGGATAGGGTGATCATCACGGCTTGATTTTTCACCCTCGATTGTTTTCAAAACCTGTATTTCATATAGGGTACATCCCTTTCGGCAATACTTTCTCATTTGCAGAGATGATATTTGTCTCACCGAGATAGGTTTTCAGATCCCTTGAAGGGTTATTTTTTTCCCTTCTTTACTTACACATTCTAAGGTTTTATGGTAATAGTCCAATCTAGCTTTATGGGCGGCTAGTCAGTCCATACCAATCAACAAATCATATGATCCCAGGGGTAATAAGTTAAGGGTAGTTTGGGTGGGGAATCTACCCAACATCAATTGGCAGGTTGGTATGACCTCTGCTACCCTTCTTCTGGTGCCAGTGGCTAACTTTACCAACCATGGCTTGGGATGTTTTTGTGGCTGTAGTTTACACTTATCAACAACTTTAGGGGCTATATAACTCAAATTTGAACTAGGGTCAATCAAAATAGACACTAGATGGTTGGAAATCATACCTTCTATTTCCACCACTGAAGCTTGGTGGTCAGCTTGGTTATTATCCAAGGCTACATAAATTTGTGGCTCACTCCCAGCCACATCATTGACGGTAGTAGTTTCTTGGATGTTATAAATCCTCCGACTATTCTGTTTTCGGTGTGGATAGTCTCTCAATAGATGTTCTTCCCCACAACCCCAACATTTCAAAGGTTCTCTCTTTGGGTTATCAGTCTTCACTGATATGGGTCCAGAAGTTTTATTTCCGCTCAAGGAGGGAAAATTCTGCTGGTGCATACTCCGGGTTGGGAAGCTCATTCTTGGGTTCTTCTTATAGTTCTTAAATCCTAGGGATTTAATTCCCCTTTTCTGAAATCTTAAACTATTCTTCTGTTTCCATCCTTCGTGAGGTTCTGCTCAATGCCCAAACTATTCATGACAATAGGTCGCCTTACGAATAGTGCCTTCTAGAGTCTTTGGCTCATCAAATTCAATTCTGTCCCGATAGTCCTTAGGTAGTCCACTGATGAAGCATTGCACCTTTTCCTTTTCCGCTTTTATATAGGGTACATACCTCAAAACATTGAGGAATTTGTTGACATATTCTTCTATAGTGAGTTGTCCCAGTTTGAGTTCATAAAACTCTTTAGTCTTTTCGACGAAATATTTTTCCGACAGATACTTCTTTCGGAAGTACTTGTCAACTCGTTCCCAAGACATGTCCTCTTCGCGAACCCCTTTCACATTCTTAAGGTCTTCCCACCAAATGGAAGCCTTTCCATTGAAGTTGAAGGTGGCCACTCGGGCCTTCATATTTTCTGAAAAGTCATGGACTCTGAAATACTTCTTTAGTCCAAGCAGCCAAGCCTCTGCTTCCTCTCCCTTCTTTATTTCACCGTTGAAGGAGGGTGGTTTGGCTTTTCTGAATTATTCAAATTTTCGACATTTGGAAGGATTTTGCTTCTTTTGTTTCTTTCGGGAATAGGAATTGGTTCTGCTGCTAGAAGATCCCTCTGAATCACCAGCTTCCTTCTCAGAGGAATCATCAGATGCTTGTCCTTTACCTCTGGGGTGGACCTTTCTCGAGGTGCTCCTCTCAGTGTGGCCACTGATATGACCATGTTTCTGGGTTTCAGGTTCATGCTGCATTTGTCTTTGTAGATCGGATAAACTCTCCAGTAAAACTGCGTTAATTTCTGTTTGCTTTTCTTGTTCTTTCATCATCCTTTCATTGTTGGCCTTATAGCTTTGTAATTCGACCATGAGGCTCCTCACAGTTTCGGCTAGACCTGGAGGGGTCCCTACTGCCCTCCTTTCTTCAGACTCTTCGTCTCTATTGTGGGAGCCCTCTCCCACTTCATGGTGAGTCACCATACTATGCGTTGATAATTTCCCGTGGTTGATCTTCCGCTTGTGTGTAAAAAGGAAAAAACGCTGGTTGTTAGTCAATATTTATATTTATTTATAACCAGTACATAATTCATATTTTCACATGTGCACACACAATATGGGTTTTTCATTCTTAACTTCGTCTTTTGATTATGAAGGTTAAGACATGGGGTTACTCCGTTTAGGATTTTTTCGAACGAAGCTCTTGCGCAACTCATTCATGAGCCCAAGAAGGCCAAGTGTTGTAACCATGCTCTGATACCAATTTGTCACACACCCACTACAACATAATAAATTTTTTACCTTTTCTCGAGGGAAAGAAGCCCCAAAATCCTACGGGGATTAACACAGGCTAGATCTTCCTTTCTATTTTTTTTCCCACCTTCATGTGATCGTTGATCATGATCACAGGCCAAACAGCTAGGCACCTTTTCGCATTTCGCGACTCAGCGATATAAGCGAGTCGAGTCTTTCGACTCTGCAAACCCCGAAATGCCGAAATGCCGAAGAGGCTTCGATCAACAATTAGTACCCCCCTGGGCTATGTCTTGGTCCGTATGACTACTTCTCATAAGACCACAGTCTTATTCCCTTCGAGACTTATCAATACGAGAGCCCGACCTCTTGTCAACGAGACTTATCAATACGAGAGCCCGACCTCTTGTCAACGAGACTCTCGAATTCCCAATTTTCAATTTCCCAAAGTGGCCATTGTCACATTAGCCCTCCTGGCTATGCCCTGATCCATGTGACCACTCCTCATAAGACCTACGTCCTATTTCTTTCGGGGTTTATGAATATGAGAGCTCGACCTCTTGTTAACGGGACTCCCGAATTCCCGATTTTCAATTTCCCGATGGACTCTTCCTTTCAGGATTCTCCCGAAATCCTAGATTGCTGCCACGTGTCCTCCCTCAGATGGACGGTCCTCATCGTTTCGTGATTTCGTGACTCGCGACCCCTAGTGACACAAATCCTTTGTCAATTCGAATCCCCGATATCCAAAATACCGATGGAATTTCAATCTCCTCCATGTGTCCTCCACGGATGGACGGTCTAGATTGCTTCGGGACTTCCATCATGGAGTGTCCCTATTTCTTTTCCTTGAGACCTCCAAAATCCCGAAGTCTGAATCCTCGAAATGGGTGATCTCGCGATGCATGCCCTCCCTTAATCAGATGGTCCAGATCTATTTCGGGACTTCCACCGTGGAGTGTCCCGATCTCTTGTCCTCGAGACCTCCAGAATCCTGGTACCAACTCCTCTTTCGGGACTTTCACCTCTGTTCACAAGGGCTTAACCCTCATGCATCTCCTGACAGAGCCAACGACTATCGGGTTTTCTAACTAAGATCTGACGGTTCAGGTCTATCCCGCGTTGGGCACTCTCCTGCTGCTCCTTGGGCATGGAAAACCAACGGTCTAGATCTCTTCACTACTTACATAGATAAAAGAAAAGGGTTAAGGTGTCCAATGCCCTCGTGTCTTGATCCAATCTAACGGTCGTGACTGGTCGTAAATCTTCTTACAGTATCTCGTCCGTCATTCGATACTTAACCCTACACTGCCATCTCGGGATTTCGCGGATCAGGGTTTCGGGAATTGCGAGTGTGAGAGAACTCACGCTTAGATACCTCGGGTGCCAAAATGCTGAAATGTCAGGTTTTAAGAGGCCCATTCTTTCTCATACAGGATGGCCAAGACTTGCGCCTTCAAATCCTTTTTCAGGTTCTTGGTAAGCTTTCCAAGAAGGGTGTATCTATGGGGAAATCTATCCAGGATATTACCTGAGGCGGATAAGGGTATAGATTTATCGAGAACAGACTTGAAGTATGAATTAATTAAACATAAGCCATACGTGGTCCTTCCAATAAAAGCATGCAACCACCATTTCTGATTAAAACACCACACGGACAGTCTTATACTCAAACCATTCATAAACTGCACAGACTATGAGCATACATGTCAACATATAAATTTCAAGATGAAAGATGTAAAACACTTATCAGAAATAACACCAGATGTGATTGCAACTGCTAAGAGGGGTGCTCGTTTCCACCCAATCGTAGGCTCAGAGACTCCCAACGGATTTACCACTAGCCACCCCCGAGCTGAGACCACGATGCTGCGAGACTGAGTCTCTGTTTGCCAGTGATCGAGAACGAAGGTTACTCTCCTTCTTCTCCACTATCACTCACTCTGTATTTTTCCAGAGTTTCCTACTTCTTTCCCCTTGCGTCTGCCCCCTTGATCTCACACTGTTCCTGCCTTTTCTCTCTTCGGCGAGGTTGCGTGTGGCATGATCTTCCTCGCGATGGTCAGGTCTGAGGACTCTATGGATGGGCGGTTCACCCCCATCCCTCATTACTCATGAGGAGCCCTTTATCTACGAACCTAGCAAGTCATTTAATTCGGGGCCAACGAGCCGCTTTTGGTTCTCCGGGCCAGTGAAGTCCAAATATGGTATTGGTTTCGGTGGAAGTTAATGCCACCATTCCAGGTGCCTTCTACCACCTTTATTTAGCCATCATGGTCTCTTTTTCAACACATCCCCCTCTCAGCAGTCCTGCAATATATACATTTATAATGTCATTCACATTCATTGACCTTTTTCACAAGGTCCATTCACATCACACATTCACATTTCTAAGTTTGCCACAATACTTGACTAGTATAGTTATTTTTACAGACTAGGGGAAATATGGTGTTACATTATGCCTCTTACTAGACATGATCCCCCCTCCCCTAGACTGGCTTCCTTATGAAAAAACCTCACCTATTGTGCCCCCGATTGTTCACTCCTAAACCCAGGTTCTAAAACCGTCCGCAAGTCGAGCGAGCCCCCCTCCTCAATTTTCGCCTGAGCAACTAAATCCTTCCCTCGGTGATTTACAGACCCTTCCTTAGAAATTAAAATAGGAAAACTATCCCAGTGTTCCTCCCTCCCAACAATAAAATTCCCCCCCTCCAAAAGCAACTGAGCATAACAATATCCCCCCATCAAAAACGTTTTTTGACACTTTAAATTTATAAAGGAGGACTGAGCTTTCTTACTTGGAAATTGTTCACTCGTATTAACCTCCTACAACTTGTATCCGAGCTTTAATTCTTGTGATTGGATCAGGTCGGGTTCCTGGGACACATTAGTTGCTTCTATATAGTCCACATGCATCTCCTTCATTAGTCTTTTGTAGATCCCCATGCACTTGCTCCTAAGGTGCTGTGTAGCTTTGCAGAGTGAACAACGAAACAACACCCCTTGGTAATCAAGTTTCTGAACAAATGTAACACCCCTCCACTCCAGCTCAATATCTGATGACAAACACTCAAACATATCAACCTCCATCAGGAGTTTCCCCGTGTGCCTATTGGGACTTGCGATTAAACCGGGGTCTACATACAAAAATTTACCAATAATATTCTCGATTTCCATAAATGCCTCCCGATTCCAAATAGCCAGTGGACACTCGGGCATTAACACCGACAAATGCATGTATCTTATCAGTTCCTTTTCGGTGGTTAAAATCCACATGTCATCGTTTGAGCATTAGGCTCCCACCCTTCACAATCCATACCGAATTCAAAATATGATTTGTGTCCTCTGCCGACTTATATAGAAAGCAGTACCATCCCTTGCAGAGGATATAAATTACTAGAGTGTAGCCCAGTATAGGCCCCCACTGGTAAGATGCAATTTTGTCTTCTTCACCTTCCACGGTTTGATGGCCGATCGGGCCAGGAAGTCTCTCCTATTATGCTCACCAAAAACTGATGCCTCTACATGTTCGTTATCTTCTCCCAACTCCCCTATCCTCAAACTATTCACTAGACCAGTCTCATTTACAGTCTTTTTTCGGTTCACATTCTTTGACCTAGTTCCTACTAGCTCCTCCATAATAGATTCAACGATAACACTCCTTCCATTACCCTCCACAGGAGGCCCTTCCACCCGACCTGTCTCCAAGAAACCTTCACGAAAGTAGCTTGGAAAAAAAGTCGAAAAATGTTGTTGCTTACCCTCCTTAACCGAAACCCTAGCTACAAGATCATTAATGACCTTAGTATATATATTGTCCTTTTGAGTGCTTAGTACCACACCATATTTTCGCTTCGAATCAATAATCACCAAGTCAGTTTCAGGACAACCCTTCATCACATCCGCCAAGGCTAGGTCTAGTCTAATCTGCCTTATCTCCTCCCTATAGTCTGCATCAGTTTTAAATATCGCCTTCTGGATCCACCACTCATCTTCGTCCACCCTTGTACATCCATCCCTCCTCTAACCCTTGCACTAATGCCACCAACTATCTAGTAATAACACTCTTCCCAATATCTCCCCATCTCAAAAGTTCAGTCAAATATTGGCCAAAGATAGCTGCACTCTTCTCTAGGTATGGCAGAGAAAATTAATAGGGATCCCTAGATCCGCCATTTCCGCTGAAACGTTCGACCTCCATAATCTTCATCTTTTGTAAATAGGGAGAAAGGGAATAATGTTTATGTTTATTTTGTGAATGATGATAAATTTAAGACTAAGTGTATAATATGATAGTTCACCGTGGAGGAAAAATCAAGATAAAAATATTAAATTAAATATGAATATTTGATAATAATCCAATATAAAATTTTAAGGAGTTTATATAATATGTTGAGTCTTCGAATAGAAAAACATATGTAACTATATATAGTGTTTTAAAACATAAAAATAAGTTGAATATCTTGAAAGTAGAGATATTCTATTTTATTCATTTAAACAAATTAAAAGAACACATTACTTATAAAGTTAGGATAGGGTGATACATTTTCAAAAAACATTAGAGGTAAAAAAAATATATTCTAATCTAGTTTATTAATTTAAGCAAATAAAACTTGTAAAAGTATAGACATAATGATAGCCGAAAGTATGCACTGAAGTTTGGCTCATGATGTTGACCACTCGTACTTATATTTTATTGGTTCTATTGTGGGGTTGGCATTAGAAACGGGTCCACTATGAGATTTTTGATCCTCTCTTTTTCCACTCTTATCCGTTCAAGAAAGCACAGATCGTTTGGTTATTGTAAATATTTTGGAATCCGGGAAGTTAATTTATAAGTAAGGGTAGTGTTGAGCACTCAACACACCTTAAAAATGCCTATGACTTTATTTTTGGGTACCACTCGATCTTCTACATCGATTGTCTTCACTTTAGTGATGAAACTGATACCTTCACTTATCTTATATGTTTCTTGAATGAACTAATTAAAGTTTACTTGAACTTGTAACGAAGAGTCATCTTAACCATAAAGGGGACTTGACAACCACTCAAGGAATTGACGACCCAGAAGTTTCCCCGATGCGCTTTAAAGGTTCCACATCGGTAAAAGTTGCAAGGTGGCAAAAAATCGTTTGGAAAATCAAGATAGCCGAGTGCCGACCTTCATCAACATCGGCCGATGAAAGTGTTTCTTTTCTACGAACACTCCTAGGAAGGATTTGCCGAAGACCAATCCATTCAGTTTCGACAAGAAAATGTAATAGTAAGCGCCATGCAAATCGGGAAGTACAATCGCCGACCTCCGACCCCGGTATATTTTAGGTGTCATTTTTTTAAAAATACCAACCGATATCGACACCCGTAGTATTTAGTCTGTTATTAGTATTTTTCGATGCGAGCAAGGTCCCGAATAAAACCTTAACTTATCAATGATTACCTTCCGTAATTAAATATTTCTAATGATTCGGGGCCGATAATGCCACGAAAGCATCAATTGATATCATACACTTTACAAAAGGGAAACATATCAATAGACCAACAGTACCACAATGACGATTACAAGATCAAATAATTTGTGCAATCTAATGATTTATGATAAGAAACCATGGTCAATTTTCTATTTTTCATCCATAAGGAAACATAATACATTCGAAATACTTCCGATTTTTAGTATTAAAGGGGCTCCCGCCAAGTCCGGATCACATACAACTAAGCCGCGTCGACAACGCAACCAACGGTCCGGTAACAGTGAAAAGAATAGTATCATTACAACAAAAGAGCAAGAAAAAATGAATTTTTCCCGAACATCACTCAGGAGAATGCGAGGCGCCAGATTGCTCGTTATGCCTCCCCACTTGCAAACCTTTCTTGGGTTTGCTACTCACGCCCTACACTATGTTATTTTCTCCCGCCACCCACTGCGCCTCGCGCAGTTTCACAATTGTATGTTGTGCTTCCCGAAGTCATCTCTACAGCCAAACCGTGCTTCCTACGTGACCCTGCAACGATAGTATCTCCTGGTATTTTTCCGCCAACTGATGCTGCAAATCTCTATTCTCTTGGTAGAGTTCGACTATCGCAAGTTTAGCCTGCTCTAATTGCTGAGCTGGGCTCTCCATAGGAGAACCTAATGCTTTTTTCTGTCATCTCTCACTTCCTCTACCAGTAGTCCCAACCATCCCCGACCAGTTGGTAGGCATTGCAGACCCCTCAAGGGCTAGACGTACACTTAGCTTGACCAAAAGGCGGTTTTCCTCCCCATTGCTCGAATCTTTCCTAGACCTTCCTCTTCTTCGTAGTTTCTACTCATGAGAAGGCACGTTTACTAGCATACCTTTCTCACATGCACCCTTTTTAGCTTCAACCTCCATTGAGGACGGCGACACCATCTCCGAGCCAAAACCTGCACCTCCTGTTGGACTTTCAAGGACGTGGGAAGCTGACCAGAAAGAATCCTAGGCACGCTGGGGCTTGAACCTGGCGCTTTGGCTACCCCGCGGACCCCGTCCCGTGTTTGGAGGGGATCCCATTACGTAGCAGCATAGCGACTCGGTGTTCCATAGGTCACTGATGACGTCTATGAAGGACTTCACCAAGCTGAATTCGCCAGACCGGAATTCTAGAAAATATAAGCTCAGCATAAGCGTAAGATTTCCCACAGAATTCTCAGAATTTATAGAAAAACAAAGGAGCGAAACAGAGCGTGCCAATGCAACACTTGTGCCTCGTGACATGGTGTTTAAAGGATTGACGCACCACAACTTCTTGATGGATGCAATCCATAGCATGTAAACACTGCTGATCAGAGTTACAGAGAATGCCCAGTGCGATCCTTCCGATTTTTCTCAAGACCTTCGTTATTTAACGAATGATGTTTTACACGCTTGCTAATACAGATTCTCGGGGGAATTTACTGGCTTTCCTTTTATTGTGTCCGACCTTTTGGGAGTATACACATGCATGATCACCTTTGACGTCCCTTTTTGGCCCCAAAGGTCAAATAATTACTATGACGATTTAATAAAAAAAAGAGGAATGCTCATGGATGCCGTACTTGATTTGCCACCCCATGATACACTAACATAATTCATTTAACCAAAAGGAGCGGGGGCTTCGGCTAGGTCATCACAGGTCATACGAAGGAGTGACTAAGGTCACGTAAGTATTAAATGACTGAGACTAGAGGGCTACCGAGGTACGTATTGGTCTTTTCATTTTATTTATGTCCTATCATAAGTTTCTTAAATCACTGAACTTCCCCTATATTGATTTGCAGGAAAGAATCCTCCCCGATTACCGAACGAAGCTCATCCTGTGGCCTCGCCAAAGGATTCGCAAGGAACACCAAAGCTGAATCCTCGATGCAATAAGGTATTTTGAACTCCCCGAATGTGGTGCCCCCGATAAGTTTATTGACTTAAGCTAGGTGGTCAAGTTGTATGCTGAAAAAGACTCACTTTAGGCCGAAGAATGTGCAAAGATAGCCGATGTGAAGCCAAGACAAGTGCAACAATTCACGAAACATCCAATCAGCGTTCGGACCATGTTACAACTACTAAGCTCCAGTGTGGTAAAGTACCGAATGCATGCAGTAGATATCAGAGGAGTATATGTTGCTCCAATAGAACAACATAGGTTCCCATGGGCCCAAACCTGTGAAGATATGTTTATCAATTTGTCTGAATATGAAGAAAGTCATCCATTTCAAGAAATATCCTAGATGATCTGTTAAAGAAACTATTGGATGACCGTGCCAGGTGGCGATTTTTGTTTGGTTCAAACTATACTTAGTCGTTAATTTTAGTTGAATTTTATATTATAAATAGAGGCATCGACCGATTAGTCAAGGGTTGATGGTTGTTGTAAGAACTCTTTCTTTTTTTTTGGTTGTTAAGAATGATTTTGAGACTGCTATGAATAGAGAAGTCCTTCTGGACCAAAGACAAGCTATTTTCATCAGATGTGTATGATTGGATTTGGAGAAGAACTACTTCCTATCCCGTTCCATGAATGATGCAATAAATGAGTAAGAGAAATCTATTATGTTGTCAAGTTATCTGGTGCAATGTTTTGATGTTCTTTGCTTTAATGATGAAGATAAATCATTGTGTTGTTATGTGATGAATGTTATGGTAGATGAATTATTTTTCTTACTGTGATCTTGATTACATATGTTTTTTCTTTCTGTTAATTAGTTTTTTTTTCTCAGACCGTAATTCGATGTTCATTTGGTTAATGTATTAGTACTAGGCCCTTTGTCATAGAATCACTTTTTGCATGTTTGAGCAATGGGCTATCCCAAGCTCAACCTCTTCCCAGTAGTCGAAATGCAATCCTGTTACTTGTCAAGTTGTCTTATGTTGGCTTGCATCTATCAAACTAGTCCCACTCAAGAGGAAAATACAGAAAAAGAACAGTCCTACTTGAAGGGAGAGCCTTCACAAGAAAACACAAAGCCCATCGATAAATTGGCTGGATCGCAAGATCTGGAGAAACATTCCATATCAAACACTACAGAGTCTAATTGGGCCTCGACGGCGGGTTTGGTTCCTTCTATTGAATCAAGGGATTTAAGACCCATCAATAGAATTGACGCTAGAAGGAGGGCCTGAGAATGAATGGCTGAGTATATAATTTGTATAGTATTTCAAACAGCCTATAGATTCGTAGCATCCCACATGCATGGCTAGTCCATTGCAAGACAACCCACACATGCCGAGTATTCCCGAAACAGATAACTCACCCAAGCACGAGGAAGAACGTTTTCACCCTGAAATGCCTTACGCCCTTCCTCACAAGGAAGTCGATCAACTCAAGAGAATCACTGTAGCCTATGCCTGATAGATCGATGCGTTGTCCTTAGCTCCCATCCTCCCTCGAAGAAAAAAACAGAGCAGATCGATGGTTATCACTCCCAACAAAGTTTTCGTACACTCCGTAGAAGACTTAATAGAATTTGCGATCACCAAAATTCAAGAACCTCTCGATCTGATACTCGAAACACTAGCCGCCGACGTCTCTGAGCCAAATGAATTTTTAGAAGAAGAAGTGTTTGACTCGAACCCCAAAGATATGGAGGATGAGAATAACCATGAATAAGAAAGGGAAATCTTGATTCAGAACAATCATCCTTGGTTAGCCAGAGACGTCGTGGCCATCCCTGGATGGGCACATAATCTTCCCTGACACTCGGAGGAGTTGCTTCCCAAGTACGATCCCGAGACTTCAGGTTTACCTGAAGATCATATCAATAAGTTCATACTTGCGATCAGAATTATGAACGTTCAACATGAAGATGTAGTCTGTAGACATTTTCCCTACATGTTTGAGAATTCAGCCTCCACGTGGTATTTTAATTTGCCAGTAGGATCTATAACCAGTTGGACTAAATTCCAAAAGGATTTCCTAGACAAATTTGCAGAAGAGACTACTACGGGAGCCCTAATGGCTGATTTCTTCACGATCATCAAAGATTCACAACCATCTTGAACAAATTTCAGCCCACGACGAAACCAACTCGAGAGTTACAAATTGAGGTTTATGCTAACACGCTCTCGGCTTCTATCTCTATGTTCGTAAAAAGAGTTTCCAAACAAACCGTTGCGGAAAATTTTGAAGAAGCCAAAATGATAGAATTCCAGATGAAAGGATGTAAAGAAGGCTATGCCTCTCTTGTATAAAGAGAAACCCAACCCCCTCCCAGGAGGGGTCTCCTTTTGACTAGGCCGCCGGGGAAACCAGTCGAACAAACTCCTAACAAAGGTAATAGAGATATAGAAGACCTACAATGCATGGTTAAGGAATTAACAAATGAAATCATAGACATGAAGAGGAGCGTAGAGGAGGGAAACCAAAGCCAAAATCCCTATAAGTCATTCTTCAAAAGGAACTAGCCTTTCAAAGTGATTGAACCTCCCCCAACCAACTTAAACATTGACCTAGGGAATGTTGCATCTGATTCTTTCTGTACTTATCACCAGGAGAACCACTCTGAAAGAGAATGTCCTCAGTGGGTACATGCCATGAATTTGATGGCCAATCATTTTCTGGACGAGGTCTCCTTGACTGAACAGTAAAGCAGTTCAACCATAAATATTATTGATCAGGAAGAGGCTGACCCACCGTGAGACACAACCATGCTGATATGGGATCCTGACGTGATCGTGTATTCGAATGATCTATTCAAGCCTTGGGAACAACCCACATAAGTATCGGTAGCACATACATGTAGTAAAGGTCAACCTGGCTCGAAATATACCAGCGCCACTCGGGCCTCGCAAAGTAAGTTACCGAAAATACCTTTCGCCCCCGGTAAGAAGCCTATAAACATTCATACCCGGGAATCTCCCAAACTAGATTACAACCTAGTCGAAGATTTAAAGAAGATAAAGGCTAATATATAGGTTATGGATATATGTAGAATTCCTCAGTAGAAAGACTTTCTATTGCAAGCTTTGGGATTTGTAGAAGATTCGACACTTGGAAATGGTCAGTAGAAGAACCTATCCCCAACTGATCCGTTGAGCAAGATGACCGTAAATACCTACACGGAAGGAAGGAAGGAGAGACATTTTGTCCCACCTTTCCTTCTAACGTTTGAAGTCTTGAACCATAATCTTCACAATTGTTTGGTAGATTTTGGGGCGTCTTCTAATGTAATGCCCTTGGCAGTTTGTAATAATTTGGGTGTTGTCCCTCTCCACAGTGATAAGCATGTCATACAACTGGACAGAACCCAAGTCAAGGTTATGTGAGAACTCAAAGATGTAATGATCATGATAGCGACACATCCTAATTTCGTGCAAATAATTGACATCATTGTAGTAGACATCCCAGAGGCATATGGACTACTGTTGAGTTAGGAGTGGTCCGAGAAGCTGAATGGATATTTTAGTATGGACTAGGCACACCTTTGGTTACCACTAAAAGGATACAAGAACATGGTCAAAATCGACAGGGAAATATATCTGAAGCATACAATCACTGACCTAGAAACCCCAAACGAACCTGCGTCTACCGATTTCCCAGTATTGGACAATTACTCCTGTGATTCCCACTTCGAGGACTTTGCTCCTCTACTGTCCATTGTTTCTCTTACCCAAAACTCCAAAATAATATTTCAAGAGGAACCATCGACGTCGATAGGGAACACTCTCTTTTGCCAAAATCCTGCGATTGAGATTACGGGACAAGAGATCGGTAAGCAAGAAATCAGTATAGAACAAGGAAAGAGAAATTGCCTTTCCTAGATTTGGACCCTCTTCTTTGATGGACCCAAACCACAAGAAGGGTCAGGAGTAGGGTGTATCCTTATCAATCCTAAAGGTCGATGTTATTTCCTATCCTGTAGGCTAGAATTCGAATGTTCCAACAACACTGCCGAGTATGAAGCTCTAGTACAAGGGTTAAAGAAAGCCATAGATCTGGGTGTCTAGGAATTGAAGATTTTTGACGATTCTAAGATTATTGTTAGGCAAGTGAGGAACACTATACATTGCAATTCGCCTCATCTTAATAATTACCAGCATGAGGTGCATAGGCTAATAGAGCGCTTTGACACTTTCAATATTACCACGATACCTAGAGCAAAGAACATTCTTATTAACTCCTTAGCCACAACCGCTTCCAAACAGTCTCCTTTAGAAGATTATGAAACTTCCCAATTCACTGTAGACATGATCTACAAACCGTCGGTGCCGAACAACATTTCTAATTGGAAATTTTTTGAAGGTGACGAGAAAATCATAAACTTCTTGACCAACCAAAACAATTTCAAATACCTAGCCATAGATGATGAAGAGTTCCAAGAACAAACAACTGAAACTAATCCCCAAGCAGGACAAGATGTCGAAAAATTGAATGATCACACAATCCCAAGGGGGATAGATAATCTAGAGATTCTATTTGATCTAAAGGATCGTTTTAAAGGACCCAAAAACGCGAAGAATTCTAGCTCCTTCCCCCTCCATGAAACTATGAATCTCGGGATTCCAGAGGCCCCGAAGAATGTTAATATCGACAAAACTATATCTAAGGGAGAGATGAAGGCCTACCTCAAATTATTCAGGCAATACCAGGATGTTTTCGCATGGTCCTATAAGGATTTGAAAATGTACGAGACTCGTATTATTCAACACACCATCCCATTGAAACCCAAAATGAAACCTTTCTAGCAAAAGCTCCGAAAGTATCACCCATCCCTGGAAGCCCTCATGTATCAGGAATTGAGGAAGCTTTTAGATGCAAAGATAATTTTCCAGGTTAGACATTCCGTCTGGGTGGCAAATCTTGTCCCAGTAAGGAAAAGTTGGGAGAGATCCGATTGTGCGTATATTTATGGAACCTCAACACAACTTCAGAAAAGGAAAATTATCCCATTCCGTTGATGGAACAACTCCTGCAGACCGTGTCGGGTTCAGAGATTTTTTCTTTACTATACGGTTTCTCAGGCTACAACCAAGTGTTGGTTTCAGAGGAAGACCGTTTAAAAACCACCTTCCAAACCAAATGGGGAACCTTCACTTATAAATTCATTCCCTTTGTGTTAATCAATGCAGGAGCAACCTTCCAAAGGGCCATGGAAGTGGCTTTTTAGGACTTATCAATAAGTGTGTGGTGGTGTACCTAGATGATGTAACAGTATATTCAAATAATAGGGAAGAGCACATCCAACACTTAACCCAGATTTTTGAGAGATGCAGGAAGTACGGTATATCGCTAAATCCTAAGAAAACTATCTTCGGTGTCGAGGAAGGTAGGTTGTTAGGTCATATTATATCTTGAGTAGAGATTCACATAGATCCGGAAAGGATTAAGGCATAGCCCAAATCCCACTACCCCATAACAAGAAATCCATGCAGTCCTTTTTTGGGTAAATCAATTTTGCCGAAATTATCAATCCTTTACAAAAGATGATTCACAAGGATGCCAAATTTAAGTGGGACAATGAGCGGAAAAACACTTTCAACGATATCAAAGCCACCATATCCCGGGCTCCGGTGTTGCGAAGTCTCGATTTTAATAGAGACTTTTCCCTTTCTCGCCTTCGACCAATTGCTAGCGACGGTTTTAACCCAGAAGTACGATGACAACAACGAAGCCCCAATGTCCTTTATGAGTACTAATCTTCAAGGAGCCGAGCTCAATTATCCTGCCATAGACAAACAAGCCTACGCGATCTATAAGGAAGTAAAACATTTTAGGTCCTACATTCTCAATAATCACACTAAGGTGATTGTACCGCACCCTGCGGTCCGATCCCTGTTTACCCAATAAGAAATGGGGGAAAGAAGGGGGAATTGGATGGCAGTAGTCCAGGAATTTGATCTAGATATAAAACCTACCAAGCTAGTAAGAGGACAAGGTTTGTGTACGCTCGCAACTGAAGCACAAGATCAAGCAAATGAAGACCCCGGGTGGGAAAATGAAATGACGCTATGGTGGAACGAAGTAGCATACATCTCCCCAAGACAAGAATCTTGGTACAAGGATTTAGCTTATCTTTTACATCACGGAGCTTGTTCCAAGAACCTCAACCCTAGGGAAAGGAGAGCCCTGAGATTGAAATCTGCACAATATTGGCTTATAAATTCGCTTCTCTTCTGGATCAATTATGATGAGGTACTATTGAGATGTCTCGAATAAGAAGACACTGACAATGTGCTAAATGAACTCCATGACCGCCTCGCCGGAGGACACTTTGCAGGGAACACCACCACCCATAAGATTATGAGAGTCAACTAATACTGGCCCACCTTGTTTAAAGATGCTCATACTCACGCTAGGAACTGTAATACTTGTCAAATAAGTGTTGGAAAGGAGAAAAGGGCGGCAATCCCACTTCAGCCCGTGACTATTTCCTTTTGAGAAGTGGGGGTTGGATATCATAGGAGAAATTACTCCTAGTTCTTCAAAACTCCATAAGTACATTCTTACTGTCGCCGACTATTTCACGGGATGGGTAGAGGCCATTCCTCTGACTCATGTAAACGAGAAGGTAGTAATCCAATTTATAGAACAACAACTGATCACAAGGTTTGGTGTCCCCTCTGTTCTGGTATGTGATAATGCAACTTACTTTCCTTATACCCTGTTAACAGAGTTTTCTCTGGACAAAGGGATCATGATCAAGTACTATGCAAATTACTACCCTTAGGGAAATGGTGTGGCAGAGTCAACTAATAAGAACCTGGTAAGAATACTGAAGAAGACGGTTACATATAACCAAATAAATTGGTACAACCAACTCCATAACGCTCTATGGGCCGATAGAGTCACGCCCAAGGAATTTGTAGGGAATTCCCCATACTTTCTAGTCTACGGACATGAAGCCATCCTCCCAAACATGCTTTATATACCATCTCTACAATTGGCCCAAGACTCCAATGAGGAACCCTCATTGACCATGCAACAAAGAATCGACACTCTGCTCATGCTGGAAGAACAGAGAGAAAAGGCTAGGTCGAAATTCCTATCTCATCAATACATAGTGAAACGATGGTTTGATAAACATAAGGCTAAAGAAAAGAACTTTGAGGTAGGAGACTTAGTGCTGAAGTGGGACAAAGCAAACAAAGCAAAGGGAAAACATTCTAAGTTTCAAAGCCTATGGCTGGGACCTTTCTAAGTGGCCGAGAAAATTGGGGCAGGTATCTATCGATTGCAGAATCTGAGAGGGGAACTTGATGCCCTCCCAGTGAATGACGAAGCCCT
>ML791312.1:185488-195684 GCA_009831015.1 Picea engelmannii
TTTTGTGTAATATATATAGGTATGAATAAATGTGTGCCCGTTATGAACCAAAGATTTTTCATTCACCCAGTGAATCGCCATTTATTGAGCACTCAACACACCCTAAAAAGGCCTATGACTTTTCCTTTCTGGGTACCACTCAATCTTCTGCACCGACTGTCTTCACTTTAGTAACGAAACTGATAACTTCTCTTATCTTATATGTTTCCTGAATGAACTAATTAAAGTTTACTTGAACTTGTAACGAAGAGTCATCTTAACCATAAAGGGGACTTGACAACCACTCAAGGAATCGACGAACCAAAAGTTTCCCCGATGTGCTTCAAAGGTTCGACATCGATAAAAGTTGCAAGGTGGCGAAAAATCGTTTGGAAAATCAAGATAGCCGAGTACCGACCTTCATCGGCGTCGACCGATGAAAGAGTTTCTTTCCTATGCATACTCCCAGGAAGGATTTCACTGAAGACCAATACATTCGGTTTCGGCAAGAAAATTTAATAGTAAGCGCCACACAAATCAGGAAGTATAATCGTCGACCTCCGACCCCCGATATATTTTAGGTGTCATTTTAAAAAAAATACCACCCGATATCAGCACCTGTAGTATTTAGTCTGTTATTAGTATTTTTCAACGCGAGCAAGGTCCCAAATAAAACCTTAACTTATCAATGATTACGTTCCGTAATTAAATATTTCTAATGATTCAGGGCCGATAACGCCACAAAAATATCAATTAATATCAGACACTTTACAAAAGGGAAACATATTAGCAGACCAACAGTACCACAATGACAATTACAAGATCAAATAATTTGTGCAATCTAATGATTTATGATAAGAAAACACGATCAATTTTCTATTTTTCATCCATAAGGAAGCATAATACATTCGAAATACTTCCGATACTTAGTATAAAAGGGGCTCCTACCAAGTTCGGATCACATACAACTAAGCCGTGCCGACACCACGACCAACCGATCCAGTAATGGTGAAAATATGAGTATCATTACAACAAAAGAGTAAGAAAAAAAGAATTTTACCCAAACATCACTCAGGAGAATGTGAGGCGCCAGATCGCTCATTATGCCTCCCCACACACAAACCTTTCTCGGGTTTGATACTCATGCCCTGCACTATGTTCTTTTCTCCCGTTGCCCGCTGCACCTCGTGTAGTTGCACAAATGTATATTGTGCTTACCGAAGTCGTCTCTATAGCCAAACTGTGCTTCCTACGCGACCCTGCGATGATGGTATCTCCTGGTCTTTTTCCACCAACTGACACCACAACTCTCTATTCTCTTGGTAGAGTTCGACTATCATAAGTTTATCCCTCTCTAATTGCTGAGCTGTGCTCTCGACAAGAGAACCTGATGATTTTTCTTGTCGTCTCCCGCTTCCTCTACCAGTAGTCCCAACCGTTCCCGACCAGTTGGTAGGCATCGCAGACCCCTCAGGGGCTGGACACACACTCAGCTTGACTGAAAGGCAGTTTTCCTTCCCTTTGCTCGAATATTTCCTAGGCCTTCCTCTTCTCCGTAGTTTCTGGCATACCTTTCTTAGACGCACCCTTTTCATCTTCAAGCTCCGCTGAGGACGCCGACACCATCTCCGAGCCAAAACCTGCACCTCCTATTGGACTTTCAAGGACGTGGGAAGCTAAGTAGAAAGAATCCCAGGCACGCTGGGGCTCGGACCTGGCACTCCGGCTACCTCGTGGACCCTGTCCCATGTTTGGAGGGGATCCCATTACGCAGTAGCGTAGTGACTCGGCCATATGCAGGTGATTGAGGATGTCTATGCAGGACTTCACCAAGATGAATTCTCCAGACCAGAATTCCAGAAAACATAAGCTTGACATGAGCGTAAGATTTCCCACATAATTCCCGGAACTTATAGAAAAACAAAGGAGCGAAACAGAGCGTGCCAGTGCAACACTCACGCCTAGCGACATGGTGTTTAAATGATCGACACACCACAATTTCTTGACGGATGCAATCTAGAGCATGTAAACATCGTCGTTTGGAGTTACAAAGAACGTTTGGTACGATCCTTCTAATTTTTCTCCAGACCTCTGTTATTTAACGAATGATGTTTTACATGCTTGCTAATACGGATTTTGGGGGGCATTTAACGACTTTCCTTTTATGGCATCCGACCTTTTGGGAGTATACACATGCACGATCACCTTTGACGCCCCTTTTTGGCCCCGAAGGTCAAATAATTACTATGACGATTTAAAAAAGAAGAAGAGGAATGCTCATGGATGTGGTACTTGATTTTCCACCCCATGATACACTGACATAATTCATTTAACCAAAAGGAGCGGCGACTTCGTCTAGGTCATCACAGGTCATACGAAGGAGCGACTGAGAACATGTAAGTATTAAATGATTGAGACTAATGGGATACCCAGGTACATATTAGTCTTTTCGGTTTATTTATGTCCTATCATAAGTTGCTTAAATCACTAAACTTCCCCTATATTGATTTGCAGGAAAGAGTCCTCCCCAATTACCGAACGAAGCTCATCTTGTGGCCTTGCCGAAGGACTTGTAAGGAGCACCAAAGCTGGATCATCGACGCAATAAGGGATTTTGAGCTCCTCGAATGCGGCGCCCCCGATAAGTTTATCGACTCGAGTGAGGTGGTCAAGTTGTACGCCAAACAAGATTCTCTTTGGGCCGAAGAATGTGCAAAGATAGTCGATGCAAAGCTAGGACAAGTGAAACAGTTCACGAAACATCCAATCAGAGTTCAGACCATGTTACAACTACTAAACGCTAGTGTGGTAAAGTATCGAATGCATGCAGTAGATTTCAGAGGAGTATATGCTGCCCCAATAGAACAACACAGGTTCCCATGGGCCCAAACCTGTGAAGATCTGTTTATCAACTGGTCTGAATATGAAAGAAGTCATCCATTTCAAGAAATATCCCAGATGAACTATTAAAGAAACTGTTTCATGACTGCACCACATGGCGATTTTTGTTTGGTTCAAACTATACTTAGCTGTTAATTTTGGTTGAATTTTATATTATAAATAGAGACATTGACCGATTAGTCAAGGGTCGATGGTTGTTGTAAGAACTCTTTCTTTTTTTTGGTTGTTAAGAATTATTTTGAGACTGCTATGAATAGAGAAGTCCTTCTCGACCAAAGACAAGCTATTTTCATCAGATGTGTATGATTGGACTTGGAGAAGAACTACTTCCTATCCTGTTCCATGAATGATGCAGTAAATGAGTAAGAGCAATTGATTCTGTTGTCAAGTTATCTGGTGCAATGTTTTGATGTTCTTTGCTTTAATGATGAAGATAAATCGTTGTGTTGTTATGTGATGAATGTTATGGTAGATGAATTATTTTTCTTACTGTGATCTTGATTACATATGTGTTTTCTTTCTGTTAATTAGTTTTTTTTCTCAGACAGTAATTCGATGTTCATTTGGTTAATGTATTAGTACTAGGCCCTTTGGCATAGAATCACTGTCTGCATGTTTGAGAAGTGGGTTATCCCAAGCTCAGCCTCTTCCCAGTAGTTGAAATTCAATCTTGTTACTTGTCAAGTTGGCTTATGTTGTCTTTCATCTCTCAAACTAGTCCCACTCAAGAGGAAAATATAGAAAAAGAATAGTCCTACCTGAAGGGAGAGCCTTCAAAAGAAAACACAAAGCCCATCGATAAATTGGCCAGATCGCAAGATCTGGAGAACCATTCCATCTGAAATGCTGCAGAGTCTAATTGGGCCTTTGTGGCGGGTTTGGTTCCTGCTGTTGAATCAAGGGATTTGAGACCCGTCAACAGGTAGCAGGCAATGGCTCGACAAGAATTTGACAGACTTTTTCAGTACAGTCGTAATCATAATCGAAATCGAACAAGCGTTTTTACAAATAGTGGAAATAGGAATCGACATACATGTGTAGGATTAAGAGGGCGTAGGCCTGGCGTTAATTAAAATGGTTATTTAGTGTTCTTTTACTTTTTAAGAATGGTTATTGGAAATTTGAAATTTTACTTTTTAAGAATGGTTATTGGAAATTTGAAATTGTTTTTAGAATGGTTATTGAAAATTTGAAATTGTCAATGGAATTATATATTCATTTTTATTTTTTTAATTTTTTAAGTATATTAATGGAAAATTTGATAATAAAAATATATTAATATAATTTAAATTTTGAAATTTTCAATTTTTTTTTTGTAAGTTAGGGTTTGTATTAATTCATGTCAAAAAAATACAGCTATCTGTGGATCATTTGCAAACGTGGCATCGACACCCTTCTGGGAAACCACTGTTGCCACTTGTCCATGGGCCTAGGTGGCAACGATGTCCATCTGGGAAACCACCGTTGCCATTTGTCCAAGAAGGAAATTGTGCCATGTAAAAAAAAAAAGCTACACATCCATGCAGGGCAGACTACTGACAACTGAAATTAAACTTAGGGTAAAAAACAAGGCCAAACTTCCATGGCTTGCCGGAAACGAAAGAAAAACTAAAACTGAGACAAGAAAACATTAGAAACCTTGTCCAAGCTTCGGGCCTGCATAGACTTGGCGCGCCTGTGATTTTACTTTGTCGCGGTCCGCTATGGCTTGCCGAAGATCCCAAAGGAAGGACATTAGGGTGTCCACTCTGCTCCAGCGGTCTACATCCTTGTTCTGCATGTCGAGCATGGTCGACTTAACCTCCCCCAGGTCCTTTTTGAGGTCACTGAGAGTGTCCATGATCGCTGTTCGATCATCACACTTGTCACAAAAGGGTTGGGGGTGGGTGGACAATGAAGAATCAAAAGAGGAGGAAGGAGAGAAGGCGGGACCCAAGGTGGTGGGGGGTGACGAAAAGGGGAGGGTGGAAAAGTGGGTCGTCATGGGGGGGAGGGGGGTGGTGGTGCGAAGCCTAGCGAGTTTCCAAGGTGATCAAAGCACTCGACCCTACAAGCGTAGGGGTTCGAGAGAGGGGAGAGGTCAGGGGCATGCTCACGGAGTGGCTGGGCAGGTGTGGGCACAACGACATGAGCCAAGACAGGGGGGGCATTTAGCTTCAGGGGGGTGGGATTTGACTCCAGGAAGGGGGAAATCGGCTTCTGGGGGAGTGTCCGGGATGGGTGGCTTCCTTCCCCTGGCCTCATACCATATGGCCCCTCATTTTGCCTTGCCTCTGAGTCAGGGCACGACGAGAGGTAGCTGCACCCTAGGAGGGAAGACTCTGAGGGTCAGTAAGCCTGGAGAGAGGGAGCACAAATGCAAGCACGAATTCTAGTGGAGGTCACGCCAGAGACTGTTCGCGAATCTGAAGAAGATGTGAACCAGGGAGGTGTGGTTCTGCAGATTGTGAGGGGGCGAGTGAGGAAAAGAGTGCCCAAGCTCGACTTTAGGAGCAGGCGAGCCATTCTAGATAAGATGTGACCAAGGAAGCCCCCTGCATGGCACCATGAAGACTCCCATGCCACAGAGCTTCCGATTCGTGTGGCCTAAGGGATTCAAATGGAGAATGGAGGGTGGCAGCGGAAGGTTTAAACACATGAGGTGACTGGAGTGGGGTGACAGAGTTGGTCGGACACCAAGTGGTGTGCAACCTAGCCAGGTGGCCTCCTCGTGTTGTGTGCACGTCATTGGCTCGGAAGAATCCCATTCGTGGGTCGATCTTTGGTGTGGTCTATGTTCCTGCAGGCGATGACTATGGGGTGAGAGGGATTGGTGGATGGGGAGCATGAGAAGACTCCTTCCTCGAACTCAACACCAAAATTTTCCAACAAGTCAGCAACTTGATTTGCCGTTCATATTACATGGGAGGGGAGGATTAGCCAATGAGGCTGGAGGGTTGATTTGATTCTGCAAATCCCATTCATGAGTCTCCATCTTGGAGAGATATTCTCTGGGTCTGCCCCATTGAGAAGATGTGAGAGGAGATTTATAACAATTTGCGAGTCGCCTTCTACGATAATGGGTAAAATTCTCTTGCTATGTGGCTTCTTGTAGACTACATAGGAGGCCCCATATTTCTGCAGCGTTGTTGGTGTTGTGCCCAATATTACCTGCCATGATATGGAGGATTTCCTGTTTACTATTTCGGATGACTGCTCCGTAGCCTGTGGCTCCTGGATTCCTTTTGGAGGCCCCATCAAAATTTAGTTTGTAGCAGCCTGTGGGCGGCGCTTCCCATTGAGTGGGGCTAAGCTTACGTCCTACATCAACAACAGGCTTGTGGGGGGTGGGGTAGAGATTGAATAGCCAGGCAATGAGGATGTGATTCTCGTTCTGTGGGCCATTTAGATCCTGTTCCATCCAGGGATGCAAAGAGATTGTTCCGTTGATGTTGGTGTGGATTGTGGTCCACACTTCTTGCCAGTCCTGGTAACCGATTTAAAGATTCGTCTGTTTCTCTCTTTCTAGATTTGCTAGAGAATGAAACTCGGTAGAAGCTGCCATATTCTATTGAGGATAGGGGATTGAAAGGTCGAGCTTCACCATTCTTCGATAGTTTCCCTAAGACCTATGCAATTTCTGTCCGTTGTTCTGGCACTGTGATCCCAAATGCACGAACTATAAGTGATAAAGATGTAATTTCATTAAAATTCAACATTTTAATTTTATGAATTCATAAATATAACTAACTAATTTTTTTAACGATATATAAATTGATAATTGTCAATATTGCTATGTTCATAATAAATTTCTTAGAAACTCTGAATTATAAAGGTCAAATTCTCTTAGAAATGACGAATTTTAAAGAACGTTAGATAACACAAAGTTGATCATCCGAGGGAACACCCTCTCTATCAACATAGTAGTTATTCCTATTAAATTTGTAGGATTGATTTAGGGTTATTTTTAAATTTTTATTATTAAAATTAATGTTTATTTTAGAATTGATTTGAGTTTCTTAAAAACTACTATATTCTTTCAACTTCTTTCTAAATTTACACTAAGTTGAATCTCATAACACCTATATAAATGTATTGTATCTGGCCACCTATATAAATGTATTGTATCTGGCCTTGAATATGTAATAATAAATGTATTATATCTGACTTGAATATGTAATAATAAAAGTGAGTTATTGTTATATAAATTCTGCAAGTTTCTTTAACTGGATCTGATTTACGATGGAGTATTAATTCTTGAAGTCCGTGGAAGAGAACTCGAGAGACGCTATAATCGTTTAAGATTTCACTCTCTTTGCATCTGGCCATCGTTGCAGCTATCCAATATTCAATTAGTGGAGGCGCTTTCAAAACCATCCAATATTCAACGAGTAATAACCATCACAGATCTCTGGTGTTTTCTTTGCTCCAGTCATTCAATCGATGGAGAATTTCCTATCAACATGACGCGTCAGCTATTTGCACATGGATCGATTTGTCCCTGGTTCTATTTCGTTCCGTTCAGTTCGTTTTTTATTATAACTTGGTTTGGTTATGTTTACAATATAGATTATTATAACTTGTGGTTCATGGAATATTCAATAACCTAAGAACAGACTGTAGACATAATCAAATCAATAACGAGTTCTTATGATACTGCATACATCAAGAGTAACCAACTTAAATTAACTTACCCTATTTTATGAGCGGTTATTTCATAATTCATTTCAATTATTTAAAAAAAATAATACTTTATGGAAGAGGCATGGTACTAATTTATTATCTCAGCGTGGGCAAGGCAATTCAAAATTACTTTTGATTCAAACTTCAAAGACTCATACCGAACCATGCAGAGTTTTTAGTTTTTAATATTCTATAGCCAAATAATTATTGCTCGCTGTTGAGCACACCGTATTTGGTATGCCAATGCAGATGCCTGCTTTTGTTCCCATGAAGCAGGTCACCATTCACCAGAAGATCAGTGTCTAACTACGTGGCAAGTGTCTGTATTTCTGCAGAGAAACCATGATCATTTGAAAAGTGCCAATACCAATGAGTTTCTTTTCTGCAATTTCTTCGCCATTGGGCAAGATGCCTCTGTACACAATTCCCGCTGCCCCTCTGCGAAGACGACGTCGCCCCAAAGTTGAATTTCTAGAAGGCCGCCCCGGCGTCGCGTATTATCTTGAGGGCTTTGGCCTTAACCAGCGAGCAAGAGAGAAGTTCCAGCGCTAAAACAAGCTTTCAACGAAGAACAACCCTGGCCACGAATGGGTGTTGTTAACCCAGCCACGACAAAAAAACTCAAAACTCAAAACTCAGAAGTTTACGTGGTTCGCTCAACAAAGCATGAAGAGTTACAACAGCTCACACCATACATCTCAGTGTATACATGACTTTATAGTCTTCCTCTCACAGTTTCAAGAAACCGAATTCATTAATTACACACCAATCTAATTCTATTTATGGTCAGATCAAATATAAGATGGCAAGACAAAGAACTCAAAACTCAGAAGTTTAAGTCTTCCTCTTATAGTTTCAAGAAACCGAATTCATTAATTACACACCAATCTAATTCTATATCGTTGCACAAGCCGAGGAAGAATGATCGTCACCTAATCGCTGAGTTATTGTCACCATTTAACAATATCCACCTTGACAACAATTAACCTGATACCTTGCTCCTTAGCCAAACACCATCGTAGCTTCTCTAAAAGTACTGGATTTGTGAACATGTCTACGTAGTTCTCTTTTGTATGAACCTTTTCAAGAGAAACTCCACCTTCATCAATGACCTGTCTTACAAAATGGTACTTAATAGGAATTCTCTTTTGTATGAACCTTTTCAAGAGAAACTCCACCTTCATCGATGACCTGTCTTACAAAATGGTACTTAATAGGAATATGTTTAGTTTTACCGTGGTAGGCTAGATTCTTGGCCAAGTGAATAGCACTTTGACTATCACAAAGTTGCTTTACTTTGTCCTGCATCCTTACAAACTCACCAAACAAACCTTTTAACCAAACCGCCTCTTTGCAAGCATGTGAAGCAACAATGAATTCTTCTTTTGTAGTGGATAAATCAACAATGCTCTGTAGCTTTAACATCCAACTAATAGCTCCACCTGTAAGAGTAAAGACATATCCTAAAGTTGACCTCATTTTTTCCAAATCACCTGCAAAATCAGAATCAACATATCCACAGATACAGTAATCACTTGTGCCCCTCAGATACCGAAGCACCCATTTCACTGCTGCCCAGTGCTTATATCTGCTAACAACTCCAACTGCACGTGAAATGTCTGGTCTTGTACTAACTATTGCATACATTAAACTTCCTATTGCATTAACATACGGTATTCGAGACATATGTTCCTTTTCTTCTTTTGTACTAGGACATAAACTTGAAGAAAGCTTAAAATGAGAAGTGAAAGGTACATAAACTGGTTTCACATTGTTCATACCAAACCTCAAAAGTATTTTCTCCACATACTTTTGTTGTGACAACCAAATCTTATGATTCCTTCTATCTCTGAATATCTCCATGCCCAAAATCTACTTTGCTGCTCCTAGATCTTTCATATCAAACATCCTAGCCATTTGAGCCTTTAACATTTTGAGCTCAGTTATGCTTTTGATTGCTAAAAGCATATCATCAACATACAATACTAAGATGATGAATATGCCATTATTCAAAATTTTAAAGTAGACACAATGATAATAGTCACTCCTTGTATAATTCTGGCTCATCATGAAAGAGTCAAATTTCTTGTACCATTGTCTGGGCGACTGCCTCAAACCATACAATGATTTCTTGAGCCTGCGAACAAATTTCTTGTTGCGATTTTGAACAAACCCTTCAAGTTGTTCCATGTAAATTTCCTCATCCAAATATCCATGTAAGAAATAAGTCTTAACATCTAGCTACTCCAACTCCAAATCAAGTGACACAACTAATGATAACATAATTTGAATTGAAACAATCTTAACAACAGGTGAAAAAATCTCATGAAAGTTAATACCTTCTTTCTGAGAATATCCTTTTGCAACCAACCTCACTTTGTACCTTTCTACCTTATCATCAACACCCTTCTTCAGATTGTAGACCCACTTGCAACCTACAATTTTCCTGTCTCTTGGAAGTTCTACCAAGTCCCATGTAGCATTCTTCGCTAAAGCATTCATTTCATCCTGCATTGATTCTTTCCATTTTTCACTGTTAGAACCTTCCACAACTTCCTGATAGCATGAAGGTTCATCATCATTATTACTTAAAGAAACTGATGAAACAAAATCATCATACCTTCTTGGAGGAACTCTGACCCGTGTAGACTTCC
>ML791313.1:0-24199 GCA_009831015.1 Picea engelmannii
AAGAGAAAGCTACAACCCAATTTGACTGTAGTCAATTTCTGGCTCACAATATCCATGAGCATATTTTCAAGTTCTCCACAGAAGGAATGTTTCAGTACTCCTCAGTAATGGTATACATGTTCCTCTTCTTCCAGGTAGACAAATTCTCCTTTGCCCTCCAGAAGTTATATCAAGATGGAAATCCTCAACCAGTGACCTCTTAGATCAAGATGTGGCATGATGACATCATTCGATGTGATGTGGACCCACATTACGCATGCCACATGTCACTTGGATGCGTATGATTCAAGGACCCCTTATTCCTATTAGAGTGTGACATGTGTCACACCCTAATGAGGACACGTGTCACCCCTGGCACTCATCGTGTGTCAGATTTTGGTTTGTGCCGCCTGACCAACGTGGTTGGTAACGTGTCCGAGACTCCGAGAGTCTAGATAACTTTGGGAGTTCGTAAGTTTTGGGCATAATATAATAAATGGAAATTCAATAAAGATCATCGATCATCGAATGTCAAAAGTTCAGTGACGATCGTCAATTTCATAAATGTTGAAAGCATAGGACGTCAACCATCGATTGTCGATTGTCGATTGTCAAACATCGAAAAAGGGGCATTCAACATAAAACATCGATCATCGAATGGATAAGGCCACGTGGTGAGATTTCGGGACTTCGGGGTTTAGTAAAAAGGAGTGTTCAACGTCGAACGTCAAAGACCCCAACTAATAACACCCGGGTAACTTCAGGAGGCCATAACTTACAGACCAAAGCTCGGATTTTAGTGTGGTTGCAACCATTATAAATATCATGGTGAGCAGTAACCAGTGAAGATATTGAAATTAGGATTTGAGATAGTTAGTGATCCGAAAAGATCTTTTAAACGACAATGGTTGAGTTATTATGCATGTGTTTATTAACCATTTAGGAAGATGAATGAAAGAGGAAGAATTATAGAAGAGACATCATATCCATATGCACATATGCAGATCTGAATTAAAGCAAGAAGAAAAACAAACCATAGAACACCAAAGTGATAACGGAGTTCGACAATCTCACCTACGTCTCTGGGATTTTGTCTCAGTGGGTGATGCTTTCTTATTTATGTTAAAATCTTTAAAAGTACATCACAGCAGTGACAAAAAGGTTACAAATTAGTCTGGTCTTGTTCTACGAGATCTCTAGAACCCAACAAAAGAAACGACACTCAAATCGGATGACTGGAGGTCCCAGAAATGGCCCGCAAAGGTGCGCTCCTCAATAGACTCCCTGCATAAAAATGGCTTTGGCTTGGAAAATATTCAACATAAACCTACTCTGAATGTCCTCCTACGGCCTCAAGAAGCCCTGGTTTATATATATCTGAAGTTGGTAACCGTCTCCCAACTTCTCCCCAAGATATGGCCTCAAAAAGGGTGTTGGCCCCTCCTCTGCTAACACCTGGTCGCATGCGCAAATAATGGAACCATAATAGGACCAGGGCTCGATCGACGCACTTGGATGTTGGTCATCGCCCCAAGTCTCATGGTGGGAGGTGATAAACTTTAGTGGAACCCCCATGCTTTAACCCTATCGCATGGAATATAGCATCGAGCCCCTATATGGTGGTTATATGGTCCGGTAAAAAAACTGTGGGCAGGGGCTAGACCCCAACCCTTTCCAGCTCCGCATTAACACAAATGAAAACTAAAATATAAACAGTTTCAAATAAGGTTAAGACCCACCTAGTAGGTGAGCTAGTATCCCAGCCTATACGAAGATTCTAGCGCCCATGGAGGTCCACGGTTCAAAACTCGTTGAGTCCAACCAATTTTTTGCAATGAACTTAAGCCAACCAATGGGTGCCACGTGGTAGCCCATGTTTGGGTCACATGACACTGTTCCATATGCCATCTACTACCATGTGTCAGCACACTATTCGACCATCTGCCTGCCATGTCAACACAACTTGCCCAGTCACTATCTACCACGTGTCGTACAGGCGTGCCATGTGTCACCCTTGTAGTGGTGACACGTGCCACTCCCAGATTGGTCAACATGTACATGCCACATAAACATCATGTCCACGTCATCAGTCTGTACACCCAGTCACCCTGCCACATCTCACCTCTAGATGTTTCCACGTCATAGCCAACTATTCATGCCACATCATTTGTACGATCGTACATCATGTGTAGTCAGCTTCCACGTGGCACTGAACAGACTATACAGTCATCATTTTTTTTGCATGTTTGGAAAAATGAACAGATTGCCATATATGGAGCATATGATGTATGTTTGAGCCTGTTCAAGTTGCGTTGGGTTCATATTGATGAGGCCTACGCACACATCCATTTTGAAGCCATTCTGAGAACTTTGAGTTTTAGGCCTTTCTGAGCCCCATCAAGCTCCTGGATCCAATTTTGGATCACACCTCCCCACTAAGGACCTTTTGGTCCCCAAAAGGTTACTGACTAGTCATCAATCTTGGGATAGGCCACCTGGTTTGTTCTCTACCTTTGAACTCTATCATGTGCACTTGTCTCATCAAGATCAACTGTAAAACAATCATGATAACTGGCAGCATATTGTTAGCCATTTGTACGTTGTCACATCTTATTGAAGCTACTATCATCCATGTAGACAAAATTACTAATAATAGTATCAAAAATATGACTGCAAATGAGCTGATATGTTTGTAATATTTGCACGACATTAGCTTATCGTGAATCAAAGTGTGATTGATTTTCCATTCCACAATCATCTCTTGTTCTTTCTTAAGATCTATTACTTGAATTGAAACAATTATAGGTGTGTTGATTGCTTGAGATGTCTTTCTTAATTGTTCCATAGTTTGAAGAGATTTGTTTTCTTTGAAATGATGAGCATGAACCACATATTCTTGACTTGCTTTAGTTAAATTATATTGATTTGTTTCCCTGTAGAATATTTTTTTACGATCATACTGCCTAAGACCATTCCACATTCACTTAGTGGCTCCACATGACATGTTACCTCGTCTACAAACTTAGATGAAATTGCAAATTTTAATGTGCACTACTTTGTTATGTGCAATTGATGATTGTTTCTTATCCATTTAAGTGTGTAAGGATTATGATGCATCTGTGTTTTTAATCCCAATTGCTTAACCAATTCCTCTAAAATTAAGTTAGATTGAGATCCACTATCTATCAATGTGTCAAACTTACTGTGCCTCATGATTACCCTTATGTGAAACAATTTACTTCTACAATCAAATCCATCACCCATTTTACTTGCCAGGCTAACCAATGAGACTTTATATTCATCACCTAAATCTGATCCCAAGTTTGCGGTTCGTGTTGTTGTTTCAAATGTTTGCCTCCCTTTCTTTTCTTTGAACCACTTTGGTCTCATCTCGGGATGCAATTGCTAAAAATGGTCCTCGTCATGCTCTTCTTTCTTGCAATGTTTGCAAGAGGGCTTCTCTTCCTTTCTTGTCACTGCATTTGCCTTCTTTATATTCCACTTCCTTTTGTCCTCTTTCCTTGTAGACGATTCCCCTGATACACCAACACATGTTTTCCTTGCTTCAATGTATGTCGCTTGAACAGAAACCTCATCAAGATTAGTAGGTCCAATCATGAATACAGTGTTTCGAATATGTGCAGGTAAACCTCCTATATACTTCATAAGAGTTTCTTGGGTATGTAAAGGAATATCTAACATCAATGCCATTTTATGAAATCCATCTGTTTATTCTTGCATTGTTTGTCCTTTTATTAGTTTTAAAGCTTGTCATTCAATTAACGCTTTCTCTTTATAACCCAAAGGATAGAATTGCTTTCTCAGTGCAGAAACAAAACTTTGCCATGATGGAAATATATTACCCACTTGTTGTGTGCCATTTTGAAACTTGTTTTTCCACCATATGAATGTTGTGCCTGCAAATCTAAGTGATGCCAACTTGATCTGAGTTGCCTCATCCTTGATCTATTGCACATTGCAATAAACCTCCATCTGTCTGACCCAATTATCAAGTCTCTCTGCATTGACTTCACCATCATACATAGGTAATTCAAATTTCACATCAAGTTTTAATAAAGGCATTTCATTCTTATGTTTATGGACATGTTTCTTTGCATTGATTTAATTAGAACTTGAACTTGAAGAAGGAGGTGAAGATGGAGGTGAAGGAGGAATTTGAGGAGGATCCTCTCCTTATTCACATTTTCCCTTTGAAGATTCACCAAGAACTGGTCTCTTTCGTTCCAAGTAATCCTCATACAAAACCTTCATCATCTCCGACATGGCGAAGAAATTTTTTCGAAACTCTTTCTCATCCTGAGAAACTCCCTCTTCCGATGCCATCTTCTCGCTTTGAGAAATTCTTTTTCTCAATACAATCAATGTATTATCTTCAACAAGATCGCCTTAACCACAATGTAGGTTTTCCCTGGTTAACATGAAAAACTCAAATCCAAACGTCAACTAGATCTAATACCACTTAATCCAAAATGATCTTTTAAACAACAATGGTTGAGTTTTCATGCATGTGTTTATTAACCATTTAGGAAGCTGGATGAAAGAGGAAGAATTATAGAAGAGACATCACAGCCATATGCAAATATGCAGATTTGAATTAAATCAAGAAGAACAACAAACCATAGAACACCAAAGTGATAATGGAGTTTGGCAATCTCGCCTACGTCTCTGGGCCTTTATCTCAGTGGGTGAGGCTTTCTTATTTATGTTTGAAGCTTTAAAAGTACATCACAGTAGTTCCAAAAAGGTTACAAACTGATATGATATTTTTCTACCAGATCTCTAGAACCCAACAAAAGAAACGACACTCAAATTAGATGATCGGAGATCCCAGAAATGGCCCGCAAAGGTGCACTCCTCAATAGATTCCATGCATAAAAATGGCTTTGGCTTGGAAACTATTTAGCATAAAATTTCTATGAATGTCCTCATATGGCCTCAATAAGCCCTGGTTTATATAGATCTGAAGTTGGTAACCATCTCCCAACTTCTCCCCAATATCTAGCCTCAAAAAGGGCCCAATATCCCCCAAAAATGAGCAAAACTCTCCAAAATTGTTGAATAAAATCATTTAAAATCACTATAATAAAGTAAATTAACCACTTCTGGGAAAATATGGAGGTTAAGACCCTCAGGCCTGGGCGCGCTCCCCCTCTACAGGGTCACATGGATTAATATGGACAAGCACCAACCCCCAAGGGGTTGCGCGTTGGCCCCTCCTCTGCTAACACCTGGTCGCATGCGCAAATAATGGAACCATAATAGGACCAGGGCCCGATCGGAGTGCTTGGTCGTTGGTCATCGCCCTGAGTCTCATGGTGGGAGGTGCTAAACTCCGGTGGAACACCAGTGCTTTAACCCTATCGCATGGAATATATCATTGAGCCCTTGTATGGTGGTTATATGGTCCGGTAACAAAACCGCGGGCTGGGGATAGACCCCAGCCCTTTCTGCCTCCGCATTAACACAAATGTAAACTCAAATATAAACGGTGTTGAATAAGGTTAATACCCACCCGATAGGTGGGCTGGTAGCCTGGCCTACGCGAAGATTCTAGCACCCATGGAGGTCCACGGTTCGAAACTCGTTGAGTCCAAACAATTTTTTGCAATGAACTTAAGCCAACCAATGGGTGCCACGTGGCAGCCCATGTATGGGCCATGTGGCACAGTTCCATATGCCAGCTATTGCCACGTGTCAGCACACGATTTGACCATCTTCCTTCCCTTTCAGGACAACTTTCCCAGTCACTGTTTTCCACATGTTGTACGTACGTCGTACGGGCATGCCACATGTCACCCTTGTAGTGGTGACACGTGTCACTCCCGTATTGTTCCACCTGTACCTACCACGTAAGCATCTTATCCATGTCATTAGTCAGTACGCCTAGTCACCCTGCCACATGTCACCTCCAAATGTTGCCATGTTAGCACCAACTGTTCTTGCCACGTCATTTGTATGGTCGTACATCATGTACAGTCAGTTGCCACGTGGCACTGTACGGACTGTACAGTCATCATTTTTTTTGCATATTTGGAAAAATGAACAAATTTCCATATCTAGAGCATACAACGTCTATTTGAGCCTGTTCAAGTTGCGTTAGGTTTGTATCAACGAGGCCTACACACACGTCTATTTTGAAGCAATTCTGAAAACTTTGATTTTTAGGCCTTTTTTAGCCCCATCAAGCTCCTAGATCCAATTCTGGATCACACTTCCCCACTAAGGACCTTTTGGTCCCAAAAAGGTTATTGACCAGTCATCAATCTCGGGATAGGCCACCCGACTTGTTCTCTATCTTTGAACTCTATCATGTGCACTTGTCTTATCAAGATCAACTATAAAACAATCATGATAGTTGACAGCATAGTGTTAGCCATTTGTACCCTGTCACATCTCACTGAAGCTACTATCATCCATGTAGACAACATTACTAATGATAGTATCAAAAATATGACTGCAAATGAGATGATATGTTTGTAATATTTGCATGACATTAGCTTGTCTTGAATCAAAGTGTGATTGATTTTCCATTCCACAATCATCTCCTGTTCTTACTTAAGATCTATTACTTGACTTGAAACAATTATAGGTGTGTTTCTTTCTTGAGCTACCTTTCCTAATTGTTCCATAGTTTGAAGAGATTTATTTTCTTTGAAATGATGAGCATGAACCACATATTCTTGACCTGCTTTGGATAAATGATATTGACTCTTTGCCCTATATAAGATTACTTTACGATCATACAAGTATGGACTGCCTAAGACCATTCCACATTCACTTAGTGTCGCCAGATTACATGTTACCTCGTCTACAAACTTGGATGAAATTTCAAATTTTAATGTGCATTGCTTTGTTATGTGCAATTGATGATTGTTGCTTATCCATTTAAGTGTGTAAGGCTTATGATGCATCTATCTTTTTAATCCCAATTGCTTAACCAATTCCTTTGAAATTAAATTAGATTGAGATCCACTATCTATCAATGTGTCAACCTTAGTGTGCCTCATGATGACCCTTATGTGAAACAATTTACTTCTACAATCAATCCATCACCCATTTTACTTGCCATACCAACCAAGGAGACTTTATATTCATATCTAAATCTGATCCCAAGTCTGTGGGTCATGTTGTTGTTGCAACTCTTTGTCTCCCTTTCTTTTCTTTGAACCACTCTGGTCTCTTCTCGGGATGCAATTGCTAACAACAGTCCTCATCATGCCCTTATTTCTTTCAATGTTTGCAAGAGGGATTCTCTTCCTTTCTTGTCACTGCAATTGCCTTCTTGCTATTCCACTTCCTTTTATCCTCTTTCCTTGAAGACGATTCCCCTGATACACTAACACATGTTTTCCTTGCTTCAATGTGTGTCGCTTGAACAGAAACCTCATCAATATTAGTAGGTCCAAACATGAATACAGTGTTTTGAATATGTGCAGTTAAACCTCCTATATACTTCATAACAGTTTCCTGGTTATGTAAAGGAATATCTAACTTCAATGCCATTTTACGAAATCCATCTGTGTATTCTTACATTGTTTGTCCTTTTCTTAGTTTTAAAGCTTGTCATTCAATTAACGCTTTCTCTTTATAAACCAAAGGATAGAATTTATTTCTAAGTGAAGAAACAAAACTTTGCCATGATTGAAATACATTACCCACTTTTTGTGTGCCATTTTGCAACTTGCTTTGCCACTAGATGAGTGTTGTGCCTGCAAGTCTAAGTGATGCCAACTTGATCTGATTTGCCTCATCCTTGATTTGTTGCACACTGCAATAAACCTCCATATGTCTGACCCAATTATCAAGTCTATCTGCATTGACTTCACCATCATACATAGGTAATTAAAATTTCACATCAAGTTTTAATAAAGGTGTTTCATTCTTATGTTTATGGACATGTTTCTTTGTAGTGCTTTTAGAACTTGAACTTGAAGAAGAAGGAGAAGAAGGAGGTGAAGATGGAAGTGAAGGAGGAATTTGAGGAGGATCCTCTCCTTTTTCACTTTTTCCCTTTGAATATTCACCGAGAACTGGTCTCTTTCGTTCCAAGTAATCCTAATACAAAACCTTCATCATCTCCGACGTGGCAAAGAAATTTTTTCAAAACTCTTTCTCGTCCTGAGAAATTTCCTATTCCGATGCCATCTTCTCGCTTTAAGAAGTTCTATTTCTCAATCCAATCAATGGATTATCTTCAAAAATATCTCCTTCACCATGATGTATCTTTTGCCTGGTTAACATGCAAAACTCAAATCCAAACGTCAACTAGATCTGATACCACTTGATCCGAAAAGATCTTTTAAATGACAATGGTTGAGTTATTATGCATGTGTTTATTAACCATTTAGGAAGTTGAATGAAAGAGGAATAATTATAGAAGATACATCATATACATATGCACATATGCAAATCTGAATTAAAGCAAGAATAACATCAAACCATAGAACACCAAAGTGATAACAGAGTTCGGCAATCTCGCCTACATCTTTGGGCCTTTGTCTCAGTGGGTGAGGCTTTCTTATTTCTGTTTGAAGCCTTAAACATACATCACAACAGTGCCAAAAAGGTTACAAACTAATATGGTCTTTTTCTACCAGATCTCTAGAACCCAACAAAATAAACAACACTCAAATCGGATGACCGGAGCTCCCAGAAATGGCCCGCAAAGGTGCGCTCCTCAATAGCTTCCCTGCATAAAAATGGCTTTGGCTTGGAAAATATTCAGCATAAACCTGATCTGAATGTATTCACATGGCCTTAAGAATCCTTGTTTTATATAGATCTGAAGTTGGTAACCATCTCCCAACTTCTCCCCAAGATCTGGCCTCAAAAAGGGCCCAATATCCCCCAAAAGTGGGCAAAAATATCCAAAATTGTTGAATAAAATCATTTAAAATCACTATAATAAAGTAAATTAACCACTTCTGGGAAAATATGGAGGTTAATCCCCTCAGGCCTGGGCGCGCGCCCCCTCTATAGGGTCACATGCATTAATATGGCCAAGCGCCAACCCCCAAAGGGCTGCGCGTTGGCCCCTCCTCTACTAACACCTGGTCGCATGCACAAATAATGGAACCATAATAGGACCAGGGCCCGATCGGTGTGCTTGGTCGTTGGTCATTGCCCTGAGTCTCATGGTGGGAGGTGCTAAACTTTAATGGAACCCTCGTGCTTTAACCCTATCACATGGCATATAGCATCGAGCCCCTGTATGGTGGTTATATGGTCCGGTAACAAAACCACAGGTTGGGGCTAGACCCCAGATCTTTCCACCTCCACATTAATACAAATGCAAACTCAAATATAAATGGTGCCGAATAAGGTTAATACCCACCCAGTAGGCGGGCCAGGGCTAGACACCAGCTCTTTCCTCCTCTGCATTAATACAAATGCAAACTCAAATATAAACAGTGTCGAATAAGGTTAAGACCCACCCGGTAAGCGGGTTGGTAGCCCAGCCTACGCGAAGAGTCTAGCACCTATGGAGGTCCACGGTTTGAAACTCATTGAGTCCAAACAAATTTTTGCATTGAACTTAAGCCAACCAATGGGTGCCACGTGGCAGCCCATGTCTGGGCCACGTGGCATTGTTCCATATGCCAGTGACTGCCACATGTCAGCACATTATTCGACCATCTTCCTGCCCTGTCAGCACAACTTGCCCAGTCATTTTCTGCCATGTGTCATGCGTATGTCGTACTGGCATGCCATGTGTCACCCTTGCAGTGGTGGCATGTGTCACTCCTGGATTGGTCCACTTATACCTACCACGTCAACATCCTGTCCATGTCATCAGTCTGTATGCCTAGTCACCCTGCCACATGTCACCTCTAGATGCTACCACATCAACACCAACTGTGTCTACCATGTCATTTGTACGACCATACAACCTGTATAGTCAGGTGCCACGTGGAACTGTACGAACTGTATAGTCATCATTTTTTTTGCTTGTTTGGAAAAATGAACATATCACCATATTTCGAGCATATGATGTTCATTTGAGCCCGTTCAAGTTGTGTTGGGTTCGTATCGACGAGGCCTATGCACAGGTCGATTTTGAAGCTATTATGAGAAATTTTATTTTTAGGCCTTTCTGAGCCCCATCGAGCTTCTGGATCTACTTCTGGATCAGTTAGGAAGAACAAAAATTTGATGCCCCATCCCTAGAAAGGGTATTTAGGGGTCGGTGTCTTACAACTTTCCACACTGCATCTTGATGGGGAATCCCATGATTGGTGGTATCATGGACTAGTGACTTTGGGCCATAATAACATCACCTCATACATGGACTTCATGCAAAGGCTCATGGAATGCTTTGATAAGAAGGATCTAGAGATTCACTTCAGAGAGTTATCCCAGCTCAAACAAACAGGTAGATTAGAGACGTTTATATCATAGTTCCAGAGGGTAGTCGTCATGGTGATCGACATATCAGAACCCTGAATAGTTATGTTGTTCATAGAGGCCCTCGCTGAAGCAATACGTGGATGGGTTAAGGATTATAAACCCTCCACCTTACAGGATGTTATTAGTAGGACCAGGGATTTGCAGGATGCAGTACCAAAGAGCAGGTTTCCTCCCAAACCAACATTTCCTATAAAATAAAAATATAGGAAACCTTTCTAGAAGGACTAGCCAAGGAAAGACAAGATGGATGAGGACACAAGGAGGGATTTGAGATGAAAGAAATTGTGCTTCACCTGTCAGGAACCATGAGAACCAGGTCACATATGTTCAGGAAAGGGAAAGGATCACTATATCGAGGTGTATTCAAATAGTGGGGAAGATGAGGATGATGAGGAGCAGGTGCATGAGGAAGAGGTTCGAGCAGCAGGGGATGAGTAGTTTCAATATGATATCAAGGGAGGTGTTATTTCCACCTTGTCAGGAGTTCCTAGGTTTCATACTTTCAGGGTGAGAGGAGTTGTTTAGGGCCATAGAGTGTGATTTTTGGTTGATGGTAGGGAAACCCACAACTTTATAGATGTTGCTTGGGTGATGAGGCATGGCATTCCCATCAAGGAGTTCGAGAGGTTTATAGTGGCAGTTGTAGGAAATCACAGCATGGAGTGTAATCGATGGATTCCCAAATTGAACATAGCACTTGGGAACTATAATTTGACAAATTACTTTTATGTGGTGAATGTACTGAATACAAATGTGCTTTTGGGATTCTAATGGCTCTATTCTATTGGAAAATACTCCACAAATTATCAGACCATGGAGATGGAGTTTCAGGGACCTGATGGAAAAAGGGTAGTCTTGCGAGCCATGCATACTTACCCTCCCAAGGTGGTATCATCACAGAGGATGGAGGTTGTACTCCAGAAGGGATACATAGAGTGGGAGACAGAGTGCTTGATCACCATAAAGAAACCTCCAGATCACACACCTCGGTATCCAGCAAACATGCAGGCATTGTTACAGAAGCATGAGAAGGTATTCAGTGACATTCCTCCAGATAGGCCTCATGATCATGTATTTGAGCATATTATTGAGTTCGAGGGAGTTCAGGAAGTCATTACTACTCCCTACCAGCATCAAAGAGGAAATTGATAAAACTATAAAAGATTTTCTCAAACTAGGACACATCTAACCCAGTTCTATTCCATTTGCTTCATATGTAGTGATGGTGAAGAAGAAAGATGGGACCTTGCGCATGTGTATAGAATACACGGCCTTAAACAAGAAGACTATTAATAACAAGTACACGGTCTCATGGATTGATGAGTTGATGGATGAATTACAGGGGGCTAAATACTTTTCAAAAATTTATCTTCGCTCTGGGTATCATCAAATTCAGGTAAGGGAGCAGAACATTCCAAAAACAACTTTTTGTTGCCATTACGGACACTATGAGTTCATTCATGCCTTTTGGGCTGAAAAATGTGCCTGCCACATTCCAGTCATGCATGAACCAGATGTTCAAGAATCATCGATGTAAGTTCCTACTGGTATTTTTTTATGACATCGTGATCTATAGTTATACATGGGAAGAACATTTTCAAAACCTAAATGAGGTATTGGGCATGTTGGGTGAGAAGTCATTGTATGAAAAAATGTCTAGGTGTGAATTTTGGATGTAGGAAATGCTATACCTGGGGCATGTGATAGGATCTAATAGAGTGCAGGTTCACTTGGATAAAAACAAAGCCATCTTGGAGTGGCCCACAACTAATAATTTGACAGAGTTAAAAGGTTTCTTAGGCCTCTGTACCTACTATAAATGGTATGTTAATGGATTTTTACAGTTGAAAACACCCCTCACGGACCTCACAAAGAAGGGGGAATTCAGTTGGTCGAGGGAGGAACAAGATACATTTGAGAAAATGAAGAAGGTCATGAGTTCATGCCCAGTTCTAGCATTGCTAGACTTCACTCAACAGTTTGTACTAGATTGTGATGCATACAAGGAAGGAATAGGAGCAGTATTGATGTAGAATCATCACCTTATATCCTTTGAGATCAGGAAGCTCAAGGAGTATGAGTGTCAATATTATATATATGATAAAGAGATGTTTTCAATCATGCATGCATTAACCAAGTCCAGGCAATACTTGGTGGGTGGAAAATTCAAAGTTAAAACAAATCATAACAGTCGCTGGTAATTTTTGGAGAAAAAGGATTTAAACGAAAGACAACAAAAGTGGGTCGGTAAAATAAAAGCATACAATTTTGAGATAGAGTATGTGAAGGGTAAAAACAATGTGGTAGTCGACGCCCTCTCAAGGAATCCATCCACTCTGTCTCTTATGGATATTTCTACAGATTGGAAGTCCCACCTTTTGGTGGAGTACTCAAAAAATAATTTTTCTTTGAACTTTTGGATGGACAAGTACATGATGATAGGTACAGGGTCGTAGATGATATCATCTACTATAAGGTAAGAATCTATTTAGTACCATAATCTGGGCTTAACAAGAATATCATGCAGGCATCACATGATTCGCCACTAGCATGCCACTAAGGATTTCTGAAGACTTACAGGCATATTCGGGAGAGGTTCTCATGGGAGGGCCTCAAGGATGACATCTTGAAGCATGTGAAGGAGTGCACCACATGTCAACAAAAAATAGAATAACATATCCATCTAGCGGGATTACTTCATCCCTTACCTATTCCAGAGTAGAAATGGGAGAGTATATGGGTGGATTTTATTACCGGGTTGTCGAAGGTGCAGGGTAGAGACTGCATATATGTGGTGGTGGATAGATTAACCAAATTTTCTCATTTATTTTCTATCCCCTAGGATTATACAGTAGCGCAGGTAGCAGAACTATTCTTTCGGGAGGTATTTAGACTACACAGACTATCTAAGAACATTGTCAGCAACAGAGACAGCAGATTCATTGGTGCCTTTTGGCAAGATATTTTCAGGATGGTTTCCATTGATTTGACCCCTAACACAATTTATCACCATCAAACTTATGGGAAAAAATAAATAGTAAAAAAATGTCTTGAAGGATACTTGAGGAATTATGTAGCAAGACAATAGAGGACATGGATCAAATGGCTACATCTGGGAGAGTTTTGTTACAATAACACCTTCCACATGTCTATCGCTATGACCCCTTTCAAAGCCCTATATAGCTATGATGCACCGACATTTGTCGATATGGTGTTTGGAGATAGTAAATCCCCCAGGTCCAAGGATTGGATTCAGGAAAGCCAGAACATTTTGAAAGCCCTTAAGGATAACTTACAAATAGCCCAGAATCAACAAAAAGTGTATGCAAATAGGCACAGAGTAGAACGTAGTTTTGAAGTGGGTGATTTGGTATATTTGAGACTAAAACCTTACAGGAAGTCTTCTCTTAATAAGAAAGGAGCAAAGAAATTGAAGCCTCGCTTCTATGGGACTTACCGGGTTATCAGGAGAGTGGGAGAAGTGGCCTATGAACTTGAGCTTCCAGAGGGGAGTAGAATTCACAATGTATTCCATGTCTCTTTCCTTAAAAATGAAATGGATAAACATGTTACAACATCATCTGAGTTTCCCCCACTCGATCAAGAGGGACAATTGATATTTATTCCCAAAGATATTTTATATGTTCGAGAAAGGAAGTTGAGGAATAGGGTCATCCAGGAGTACCTTGTCAGGTAGAAGGAACTACCAGTGGAATATTCCACATGGGAAGGGGAGCAGGTACTTCAACATCCAGGCTTACGATTGCTTGAGAACAAGCAATTTCAAGCGGGGAGGATTATAATGTCCCCTTCCGCTTAAGCACCAGAGGCAAACCCGTCAGCCTATTTGATTCCTGTAGGTTAGGCCGAGAATTTAAAAATGGGAATTAATTAATGGCTCATATCACCTCGCAACAAAAAGTGCCATTAAGTGGTGGCATTATGCCATTTAATTTTGAAGATGGAATAAATTAATAAGTCAAATATTTAAATAAAGTCACTTTATTAAATAAAAGATGGGAAATTAATAAATGACCCAACAGAGAAATTTAAAAGGGAAAAAAGAGGAATTCTCGTTATTATTGATTATTATTATCTTTTGGAATCAGAATTGAAGCTCTCGTGAATTTTTATGGAGTTGAGGATGGAAACCTTGGGTGAATATTGGATTCGATGGCGAAATCTATCCATCCTAGACAATCCTTTGAGTAGATAATCCAGATCTACTATTTGTGCTTCTTTGCAAGATAGATTTGGGATTTTCGGGGTCGAATATACCTTGGGACAACATCTTGGTGAATGATATCGGTGAGTAGAGGCTAAGTTTTCTTGTGTATGGGGCGATTTTGTGCTTGAGGAGGTCGAACGTGTGTGGAGATTGTTTACAATTTGGGTGTTGGCTGAGTTCTCACTCTTTGTTGGGCATATAAATTTCTGCTAGGAAACCAACTTAAGATATGGGTCCAACTATTTGTGGAAGGGAATATTACTCATTGGCTGGGTGAATCTATTGGAATTGAGAGCTAATTTCTTTCCTTCGGACTAATCTATAATTCATGGGAGGTAATATTTCCTTCTATTGGGTTGGATATTTCCTCAATGGGTCAAGTCAATGGTTATTGAAGGTTGAGTTTATCAAGCAAAAATCGTGGGTTTTACTTCTGAACTATTTCATGTGAGAATGGGTGCATCTTTGGGTCAAGGAAGTGGAGTTATCATCTCCAGTTGAGTTTGAGACAATAGATTCGATTTTTTACTGCACACAAATCGTTCCTCTCAACAGGAAGAGCATTTATCTATGTGGGACAACTATATTGCAACAATGAAATTAATATTGGAGGGAAAAATCGTGGCATCATTACCCTTCCAATAAATAAGAGGCTACCATTTGAAACGCGCCCAAAAACTTGTGATTTATCTCCTATATTAAGGCTCAGTTAGGCGTTGGAAATGAATAAAAATATCCTCCTTGTGATTTCTTAACTATATCAGATGTTTGTGTTGTCATATTTCTTATGCTTGTTGTATATATCATTGTTGCAATAAATGGGTTATTTTGACACACTTAAACCATATGAATCCACTCATAATGCTTCAGAAAACCAATGAAATTACCACAACAGTAAATAAGTGGTTTTGACAATGAAAGGACGCCCACATCCTAAGTGTTTGAAGAAATTCAACCCTCGGGAACACTTCATTTATGCTTCAACAATGAGAGGAAAGTTTACAAGCAGTGCTTGGCACATTTCATTGAACTAGATCTTTGGTGAGCTTGATGGCACTCTAATTATCGCACTAGAGGGTGGTTGAATGCTACTATTGGAATCCAAATTCTGAAAGAATCTCTCGAAGCCACAAGGCTTCTTGACTTGCATTGATCGTTGCTCGGTACTCTACTTATGCTGAAGAAAGAGCAATAGCTTGTTGTTTCTTACAAGCCCTCGTGACAAGTCCAAAACCAAGGCTAAAAACATAAACTGCAATAGAATTTCGATCATCAGGGTCACTAGTCCAATATGAATCAATGAAACCAACCAACAAAGGAGTTCCCCTTGAACTATAATGTATCCTAAACTGAATTGTACCTTGGACATACCAAAGTATATTTTTTTTTCTTTCCAGTGGCTTTCATGGGGTTTTTTCATACACTGGGAAATAAGACCAACAACAAAGGAAATATTAGGACGAGTATGATTCAAATATAAGAGGCTACCAACTAACTAATGGTACAAAGTGGCATCAACTTTGGGATAAGTACAAGTGAAAGCAAGTTTGGCTCCAAACTAGAAGGGAGAAAGGGCTAGTTTAGGATCATCCATGTGAAAGTGATAAAGAACATCACAAGCATACTTAGACTAGGAAAGAAAGATTCCTTCCTTGGTTTGCAATACTTGGAGGCCAAGGAAATAATGCAAATAGCCTAAGTTTATCATTTCAAATTTGTTTTTAAGGCTAGATTTCACATGGGTTAAAAGTTTTGGGTCATTACTAGTGAGGACAAGGTCATAAACATAAAGAATAAGGATTATGAGACAGAATCCTACTTTCTTGGTATAAACATTAGGGTCAGAATGACATCTAGAAAAGATGATATCAAAAATAAAGTTGTCCATTTTAGAATACGAAGATCGAGGAGCTTACTTAATACCATAAAGAGATTTCTTAAGGCGGAAAACAAGGTTGGAGTTATTCCAGAAATAACCAGGAGGTTGTTCCATGTATATTCATTCTTGCAAATCCCCATGCAAGAAGGAGGATTTGACATCCATTTGATGGACCTCCAATTTATGTGAGGCTACAAAGGCTAGAACAAGACAATTGGAATTCATTTTGACTACAGGGGAAAAGGTTTCATTATAGTCAATTCCTTCAACTTGGGAGAATCCTTTGGAAACTAACCAAGCCTTGTGTCTTTCAACACTTCCATATGATGTATACTTATTTCTATACACCCATTTACATCTAACAAGTTTTCTTCCTTTCGGAAGAGGTATAATGTCTCAAGTATTGTTTGCCAATAAAGAGTGATACTCTTCATTCATTGTTGTGTCCCATTATGGATGACTTGGAGCTTCTGCAAATGTTTATGGATCATGAGTCTATAAAACTTGATCCAAAATAGAAGAGGCTCATTGGAACTGTGAACGAGTCTGGAATTGATTTGAAGGATCACTGGAAAGATCACTAGATGTTTCTCATGTTGAATGGACCCATATAGGAGGCAGTTGTGTTGGTGTAGGTTCATGTTCAACGGACTCATTTGGGGGAGGGTGAGAAGGAAGAGGTGGATTCCCATCCTCACTATCATCACCTGAAGAAGAAGAAGAAACTAGAATTGGAACAAAATATGGCAAAAACATCGAAGGTGGATCGTAGGCTGAAGATGGCACAAACTTTGAATTAGGCTCGCATGCCAATATATTTTCATCAAATTTAGCATATATTCTAATAACAATTTCATTGGAATGAGGTTGAATAAGTCTATAGCCTTCGACATCTTCATAATATCCAACAAAAATACACTTCTCACTTTTAGGTTGTAAAGCTTTCCTTTTCTCATCAGGAATGTGAGCCCATGCTACACTTCCAAATACATGGAAGTGGCTTACATATGGCTTAATTTTATTCCATGATCTTCCAATTTTATGTTTCTTATAGTCTTTGTGGGAGTGCGATTTACTATGTTTTACACAGTTAATGGCTTCCACCCAATAATGAAGACTTGATCCTTTAGATTGGATCACATAATTAGCCATTTCTTTAAATGTGTGATTCTTTCTTTTAGCAACACCATTTTGTTGTGGTGTATATGGAAAAATATGTTGCATTTGAATGTCAAGCGTAGTGCAGTAACTTGTAAATTTATTGTTTACATATTCACCTCCATTATTTGTTCTTAACCTTTGAAGTTGATGTCTATATTGTTTTTCTACAAGAACCTTGTAGGCCAAAAACTTGTCAAACACTTCGCTCTTAAGTTTTAAGAAGTAAACCCAAGTGCATCTAGAGAAGTCATCAATGAAATTTAAGAAATAATTGCACCAAGAGAAAGAAGGAGAAGGAAGTGGACCACAAAAATCACTTTGAACAAGTTGCAAAGGGGTCAAGGCATGCCAAGAGGCACATTTTTCAAAATTGTCTTGATGATGTTTGTTGAGAACAAAACTAGCACAAACACCATCTCTGCAATAAACGAGAGGAAGGCCAGTCACCATTTGTTGATTACATAGTTGTTGCAATGAGTAATAGTTTTGGATGACCAAACTATAGATGCCAAAGTTCTCTCAAGTCATCATTATTACCAACAAAAACTAGTGGAAAAGATGATGACCCAAAGTTGTCAAACTTGAACAACCTGGTAATATCATCAATAATTCCAATTGTGAGGACATTCTTAGGATCTTTTAAATCCTTGATTACAACTTGGTGAGGTGAAAACTCTATTGTTTTACCTTCACCTGAATGAGTGATCTGATACACTAATATAAGGTTGCAGGAAATACTTGGAATACATAATACATCATTGAAATAAACAACAAATATTTTCTTGGTGTTGCATTCATTAAGAGCATAATTTTTTTATTTATCCTTATCCATATGATAATATGCTCGATAATCAATAATCCACTCATCATAAGAAGAATAAGAAGAAGTTGCATTGAAGGAAAAAACAAAAGAAGAAAGTGCATGTCCATGAGAAGAAGAAGAAGAAGAATCAATATTGATTTCGTGCTTCTTCATCATTTCTTCTAAAGCTTCCATGTTTTTAAAACATTTAGACTCCATGTGACCATATTTCCCATAAAATTTGCAATGTCTAACAGTCTTCTTACTTTTGGATTTTTCTCCTTTATAACCATTAGGAGCATAAACTGGTAGAGAGGGTTTGAGACCCATGTTTTTCTTGTTTTCATGATGAGGATGTTGCTTCTTGGGATTCTTGGATGTATCTTTATAATGGACCACTAAAGCTTTGTTCGATGTACCTGCAGTTCTAATCAATCCAAGTTGCACAAGATTATCTTGCTCCAGAATCAGAGCATCACAAAAAGACTCAAGAGAGGGTTTTTTTAAGCACTCCCTAGAGCTCCTATAGTGGCATAAAAGGTAGATACAAAAATAGAATATGCACTACTAATCTTAGCAATAATAGCATATATGCATCAAAATTCCTTCAAATCTAGTTTGTAGTCTATACATAAAAGTCTAAGTGTTTTTAACTTAGATAAGTAATATTTGATGCAAGGAAAATCATTTGGACTTAAAGTCATTAACTGATTTTCCAAATAGTGGACTCGAATAATATTGTGTTTACCAAACACAGCTTGAAGTTTTTCCCAAGCTTTATCTGGGCCATCAATTCCCTGAAGGTGAAACCTTAAATCAGGCGAGATGGAAATTTTGATCAGTCAGTGTTTGACAACACAGGTATTCCAAAAGAGGATGAACACATTCAGTAACCACTCACACAACTATATCATGTAACAACCCTGGTTAAATAGTTGCATAGGGTTTAATAAGTATAGTTAATTAAATAATTAATTGTCTTAATGTGTATTAGTTAAGTAATGATTAACTATTAATAATATTATTTATTTATTTATTGTTTAATAAATGTCGATTAATTAATTAATTGATTACTCAACACATTCAATGATTTGGGTAATAATTAAAGGGCTTAATAACTTTAAATTATTTATTATAAGACTTTACGTATGTCGGGGGGGGAATGAAGCATTGAGTGGAGGGATAAGGTAATAAATGGTAGGATAAGGTAATGAATGGAGGGATAAGGTGGGTGGGCATTAAAGGAGGGTGGGGATTCAGTGAATGGCGGGAGATATGACTGGGCAGAAGCTTGCGGGAAGGGGATTATGAAAAATTGGGAGGAGAGGACTGTATTTATGTTGTTGGATATTTTTCCGGTTTTGGGAGTTTGGTTTTGGATATTGGGTGAACTATTGCAGGGGGCACCAGGTTGCTGGGAGTTTTGGGCTCGGGGGCCAGGAATCCTCACGGAATCCTGGAGTTAGGGAGCCGGAAAGGCTGCTCCTAGCTGGCTGGGTGGTTAGTCAGTTTTGGGCAGGGATTGGTCAGAGCATCAGGCTGGGAAAAGCAACAGAGAGGAAAGTCGGATATTGGGATAATAGCATCAGCCAGAGGTATCTATATTATGTTATGTAATTTATTAGATTGTTGTTCATAAATTTAATTTATGTTGCTTATATGCTAAATGAAATGGCTTATTGCTTATGCTGAATAATCTTAATGTTTAATTTTATGAATTTTACCAGGCATAATTAAATTAGGTCTCTACACTTGGTATCAGAGCCTTAGTTTGAAATCTGGGCCTAAGGGCCAAGTTCCAAGTTCCAGCTCCAGCTCCACCTAACCTACAAGCTAAAAACAAAAAAAAATATTTTTTTTATTTTACACAGATCTATATATAAACGATATGCCCAATTGAAATTAGTATAATTTTATACATATTGAACGTACCAAACAATAAAACAAAGATATATAAATTATGCTATGCCCAAAACTAGATTTAAATTTTTTGTTACCTACTAGATTTAAATATAAATAATAGAAATCAGATTGAAATCGACACCAGGGTTCAAGCGCTAAAACTTATTTATGTATATTTTTATTTTATAAATGCCATAAACTATAACTAATAAATCGAGTATACTATAAATTAAAAAAAAAAAATTATAGAGTAGTTTTTACCTGCTGGCCATAGGTGCCCGGAAGAACACAACAACATTTGGAGCAGCATTTATGACAGTAGAACATACACGGCTTTCGGTATTGAGTTTTCGAACACCTGAATGAGCATGCAGATGGACACTATGCATAATAACAGTTATGCCAGGATCAATCAAACAGGAATACGAAATCAGTTCAAAACCTAATGGCCTAATCGTATATATCACCTTCTGGGCGTAATCCACTATGTCGGTGCTTGCCCTGAGTGATAAATATGACTCGTAGTAGACGATTTCAAACCTACTACAAATTAAAACATACAGATAGAGATGAGTTAAGTGGATATAACCTGTCCATGGCGCTAAAGAACAGTGGAGAGCAACTCTCCGTTTGTTGATTCCTGCAAAGTATATATCATCAAATAAATAATGCAATGCACCATTATTAACAAAAACTAAATCCATGGAACTCAATATATATCGCATTGTTTTAATAGGAAATGGAAGTGCACCTCACAAAACTCTTACCTTCCCTGACATCATATCCAGAGAAATGAGAGAGGATACAGTCTGATGAGAGAGAAAACAGTGGGGGCATATTCTTCTTGGGGAACCTAAACCTCTTACCTGAGCTTCTTTTGTATGCATATGACGTATGCTCCATCCCTGCTGCCTCTCAAATTTCTCATGCTCGCTATGAAGAGAAGCCAATGCACGATTCCAATACACAACACAGAGACCAGCGCCAAGCCCAGGAGACGCGCGCAATATCATAAAACACACAAGCCAGCGCAAAGTCCACAGTTGTCAAGCACGTGCCACAACACAACATAGGTTAGCCATTATATTTAAATGCATTTATTTGCAGTTGAGACTTTGATGCGATGGAGTTCCACATAGAGCACACGCAGGCCGGTCGCGAGAGTTCTGCAGCGTTTAATTGTTCCAGAATGCTTCTCCACAAGTCCTTTGATAGTGAACACTAGGAATCTGGGTTCAAATTTGATGGGGTTTCCATCCTTTCATGGGAATTCTCGTATGGGGTATGTTCGAGGCGGCATGATTCGACGTCGGGTGAATTGGGTGTTGTTGGGGGTAGAATCATCTCTTCCCACATACACAGATCGTCGTCTGATTCACTGCAGCATCCCATGGTCTCAGACCTCCATTTTCCTCACAGAGAAACAAGAGATTCATAGTAATTTAGGGTTTGACCCCCAAACACAAACAAACAAACAAACCGCGAATTGATGCAAATAAATCAATCCTCAACTGCTATTGTAGTTCTGGTCAGCAGAAATAAATAGTTCTGTTGAACTTCTAGTAAACAAATATAAATAGTGCATTTAAAAAATTGCAAGCATATAGCGTAGGCGGAACCTTCCAAGTCATTCAAAACCAATAGACAAAACAAAACAAAAAGTACGGGCATGAAAAATGTGGTCTGACTGAACCGAGACAAAAGATAAACCGAAGGAATGAATATGCCTACTCGTCTAGCATGGATGAATTACCAACCACAATATTTACTCTCCAAACAAATTCTTCTCTTCTTCAATATTCCCAGTCTCCAGGCATGGACGGTGCCTCTTCTACCCACACTCTTCACGCTTCTCTTCCTCTGCCAACGCTAGAGACAATACAAACCAGCGACCAACGCCAAAAACCAAATACCTGACCACGAGGAGGAGAAGCCATGAGAAAAGGCCATGGCAGTCGACCGTGTAACCAGAAACCTCACGAGAAGAAACGATGAGGAAAAGAGGAATTAGGGTTATGGCGATAAAGGTTAGGGTTTAGATAGGGGGGAGCTGGAGGAAGAAAGGTGGGCACATGGAATCCATGCGTGCCCGCACTTGTTTTTAAATTATTTTGATTTTTTTTATTATTAAAATTTTTATATATATTTTTTTATTATTATTTTTTGTGTGTGTTCGTTTAAATTTTTGTTTTAGTGTAAAGTATAGTTAACTGTTTTAAAAATAATTAATTAATTCAACTAAGTCAAATAATTGTTTTAATTAACTATCTTTAATTTAGTGTAAAAATAATTTTAAAGTTAATTAATTATCTTTAAAAAAAATTAAATTAATTGTTTTATTTATTGTAAAGTTAATCTACATTAAAATTAATTAATGATTTTAGGGATTAGATTAAATTTGGGTTAGATTAAATTTTGTTGGAGCAGGCGGGTTTTGAACCCATGACTACTCACCATAGTCCAAGCCTTGGAAAACAACCAAACACCAACGCGCCACACATGAGTCGTTATAAAATAAATTCTTATACATAAATAAATTAATAGTCATAAAATACTATCCCGAAGTATAATCTCCAATTATCCATGTTAACCAAACACTGAGTTTCGAGCCCTCAACCACCGAGCCAAGTGCCAAGTCCCTCCATTCCATTCCACCAGTCAAAGTCAAGCACCAAGCTTCAATGCATCTCCTCAGGCTCACTACATCATACAACCACAAGTCCAGAAACAATACATAACCACAAGACACAAGCGCTAAGCTCCAATGCCCGAACGCCACTCTATAATCCTCAAGACTCGCACCTGCAGCCACCGAGTCACACAATTCAACGCATATGTACAACGCGCCAAGAAAATCCCACGATTCAAGCATCGAAGGATGGCCTTAAACTCATTTCATCGACATTAGGTTGGAAGTCACCTTAATTAGTTGTAAACGCAAAGTATAAGGACTTAGACCAAGACAAGAGGGGGGCGGGCTTCATGCGCACTAGGCAGGTAAGTTAGAGAATTAGCGAGTGGGGTATAGTGCTACCGTAGCTACCAAGCGAAGGAGTCAATAGTTTTCTTAGGTGAATAAATCAAGCTTAGACGCTTTAACCCTAACATAGCCACTCCTCTAAAGAGAGTAATGTCTGTTTACAGACAAGTAAAAAAAAAAAAAAACTTACGCCCAACCCTGTTTTCTAGTTAAGTTGTGCAAATGTGAAACGTCCTTGAACTCACCCTGACAACTTTGGTTTATGTAGGTTAAATCATACAGGATGTTTAGGACTTGAGGGAATCGAGGTAGAGGAGCATCGTCGCAGGCACCGCCAACACCGCCAGCGCTGCCACCACCATCTCCAGAACTAGCTCTCATATTGCGCTCTTTGGAGGCCATAAATGGGACTTTAAAGGGGCGAAAACTAACAGGGATCGAAGTGGAGCCCCCACCATCGGGAATGGGTAATCCTAAAGAGTCGAGGGATTCAGGGGGAGGACCTCCACCCGAAGACATCTCTAGAGAAATGCAGAAGATCAAACTTCCAGAGTTTGTCGGGGGTCGCGCCAGTGAATGCGCGGAAGCATGGTTGGAAGGCATGACAAGGTGTTTTGCCTTAAGGGACTATGTGTCCACCTCAAAGGCGAAGATAGCAATTTTTCAATTAAGAGACAATGACTTGAACTGGTGGGGCAACCTGGAAAGACAACTACATCTTACCCGGACAATGTATCTTGGGAACTTTTCGAGGAGAGGTTCTGAAGGAAATATCGGCCAACTTACTATGAGGAACAATAGGTAGGAGCGTTTCATGCTCTAGTATAGGGAAACTGAACC
>ML791313.1:75214-94116 GCA_009831015.1 Picea engelmannii
TGTGTATGAGCCATTGATTAATTTTTGTATTGCTTAAGAATCTATATGCATTGCTTTACTTCGCAGGTTTAAAACTTACAGTTTTAAAGGTGTATGATTTATCTTTGGCAATCTGTGTATTCTTGTTTGTTAATGAATTGAATTTCATGACTAATAAAGAATATCTTGCATATTCAAGTGACAGCATTTTGTGGCAAGTTGATTCAGATCTTTAGCTTTAGTTTTCTTTTTGTTGTCAAAGACTTTGTGTATGGTGCCCATCGAAGGCTTCTAAATATGACTTTGGTCCCTACCCTCACAGGGGTTTGTAAAGAGAACTCATTTTTGTATCTCAAAATGAAATAAATATAAAAATCAGATTATTGTTTCAGTCTCACACATGTGTTATAATGGTCTGGTTCACTCTGTTTCTTTTATCTACGTGTACACATTCTTGTAATTTATGTACACATTCATGTAACTTTTGTTTAAGTTTATTTATTTTACACTGTTATATATAATATATAAAAACCAGCCTTGGTCCCTTGTACTTAATACCTGTGGATTAAGAGAATGTTTTTAGGCTATAAACCCCGGGTGACATTCCCAACTATCTTGTCTTGGCCCAGCAAGATCTGAAAATGTTTAAGTAAGGTTTTCCATACCTTTTCCTCAACAATTATTTGGTGACCATAATGGGGAGATCTTCCATATCTCTCTGGTTGATTGTGTCACAATTATCTTTCATTTTCTGATTTATCTAAATACTCCTTGACTGATTTTTTCCATGATAGTACCTGTTACAAGACAACCCAATATTGGAAACGGTCTTGATGACCAAACTAGCATTGCCTTGACCTTATTCAACACTATTTTAGAAACTGCTAGTACTCGTGTTGAACTTGAACGCTCTTGGGAAGTAATTGAAAGAGATATAGGTATCTGTGAATGTTGGGAATCCAGGCAAAGGCAACCCAGAAATCAGAAGTAACCTCCCTTTTCCTAAATCCTTGGTTTTCTTTTTCATGTCCTCAAATCCTCTCATCTCTCGAAGGAGAAGAGGATTGTCTCTCGAAGCTACTCCTATTTTTTAAATAGGAAGGAGGAAAATTGTTTTATCAACACAAGAAAGTGCTCTAAGGAAAAATTTGTCTAATTCTGCTAGTTCACCTTCATCACCCATACCTATTACCTTCAACATGACATCTCGGGTAGTGGTAGTGGAACCAGAGGTGCCTCCTCCTCCCAGCCTTCTACTTCACCAGTAATTAGTAGTATATACATTCATCAAGTCCATGTTCAATCCACTACCAAGCCTACTAAAGTGATAAAGAAATATGGGCTTTTCCAATTTGAGGAAGATGCTACAACCACCCTATGGAACATGTCTTCTCCCTTGAATCTGGCACTTGATACTCACCCATTACCAAAGTTTAAGAAGCATTTACCTAGGTCTTCAAGAAATAATATTGTTACCACAAATGAAAACCTAGTAGCATTTTCTAATGCTTGTCATAATCTCGGGGATAACAATAATGACACTTGCATGCATATATTTGTCAACTCCCTCAAAGGGAAAGCTACGACAGATTTTCTTTTATCTCCCTCCCAAAATTATTTCCACATGGGAAGAATTGGTTTATTGGTTCAAGTCTACTTATGGACAGTCCAAGAATCTGACTGAGCAGTTAAGGGAATACAACAATATTGCCTATAAAGATGGTGAAAACATTAAATATTTTAACCTTCGCTTCACCAAATTATACAATCAAATCCCCAGACTAATCCACCCCAAAATCAGACTGCTTTCATGCATTATTATAATGTGCTACCTTCTCCTTATCGTCATAGACTCGAAGAGAAGGCTATTGAAAATCTTGGTTCTGCTATTCATACTTGTCTAAAATATGAGGAGCAACTCGAAAGAACGGGTCTCCCTAAAGGGGACTCGGTCAAGAAAATAGATATGTCTGCCATTCTACAACTCGTGCAAGATATGAAAAATAGGATGATAGCATACGAACGAAAGGGAAATGTTTCTTCACCTGCCCCTGGGGCATCTTCTTCTTCCTCGGTGCCTTTTAGGAATATTAATGAAAATACGTTTCAGCCAAAGGCCATTATGTCTCGCAGTTGGTGTAACTTCTATGAAGAAAGTACTTTGGAAGTTAAGAAAAATGCCAGAGATAAGATCTTTGGCAAAAGGCATGATACCACGATCGTTGTTTTAGATTGGGTTGAACCAGAGGATGTTATGGTAATCAATACCAAGACAAAAACTTACACGACCAAGGGTAAATATGACCCTCCTCGTACTTCTTCCACATCAAGCTCATCTTCTCAAAGTACTGATACACAAGCTATCCGAGTTTCGGATAATCAAGGAGTGCCTTCCCCTCTTCCCTCTTATTAAAGGGAATGCATCGTGGCTCCATTATTCTTGGAATGAACTGACTCAGTTTGCATGGTGTTTTTTCTTTTAGGACACACCCATAATGAGGCATCCCATAAGATGCATTGTTATGTTAAATTCTTAAATAATATGTTCGGTGTTGTGTTATTTATAGCACTGGTGCATTTTCTTAACTTTGGTGCATCGCTAGGTTATTTTTTATGATAAAAATAAAGCGATGCGATTTTTTAATATAAACGCATTGGTGCTCCCATTTTCTTAAAGCATTGGCATTTTGTTTAGCTGTGCGTTGTGTTTTATAACGTACCACTCACAAGGCGTCCAGAAAGATGCATTATTATACTTATTTTTCCAAATTTGTTGTGGTGTCATTCTGTGAATGACACCAGTGCATATGTTTATAGTATATGCACCGGTGGTGGGGATTCATGTATATTTATGCATAATACGCATTTCCACCAGGGTGAGCCAAAGCTTTCAAGCGCAGCACACAGAATTGAAAAAAAAATACTCAAAAAACGACCAAATTTTAGGTCAATTTGAAATTTTAATCCAATGAAAATGCAAATGGGAAGGTAATAAATAATTTACATGGGATCCTTTGTCCCGAGGAGGCATGGTTCCATGGAAGAGAAAAAATGAAAATTCACAGTATTTTCCAAAATTTGGAAATGTTTGGAATCTACGAGTGGAGCTATCGAATTAATATGGATTTATGAGTGGAACGAAATGAAACACATATCTATAAAATTAACACGGAGATACAATGAACAATAACAGAGATATGGTGAAACTTAACTTCTATTCAATAAAGAAATATGTTTTTTACTATAAAATGCATAATGAAAACAATCTTGCTCAAATGGTGGTAGCTAATCTCTGAGAAGAGATATGGTGGCTACGTGCATTCTCCTTAGCACATTACAATGAGGCCTCTATGCATTTTTATCATCAAGAAGTAATCAGAAAACCCTATACATCCAAAAACCTAACCCTGGGAGATGAAGTGTCGAAATTCATGTGGTCCCCGATGGGGTAAGTTGGTACATCAACTTCCTGGGGTCGTAACTTTTGCATATGATCTCCATTTTAGTTGCACGATATCCCATTGGAAAGGTCTAGCTGAGGACTACACATTTTTTCGTCACACACTAACTTTTTTGAAAGTGTAACTGTGGTGATCCCAAAAAACGTTGTTTAGGGCCTCAAAACAGCCCCAGAAGTTTAGGACCTGAAAATCTAGAAAACAAATGACCAAGATGAAAATTGTATGTGAGCGAGTTGGAATAGGTGGGTGGCCATCGATATCCACCTAGATAAATCCTCCCTTCTCAGTAAGAAATGGTCTTCATTATGTTGAATTCTCCCATCAGATGAGAAAATTGTTGTTGAATTTGGCCCTAGGTGCGCCACTTGCCTTGGTTCATGAGTTGCCCAGCTTTGACAACATGATAAAGCCGAAGCTTATGTTGGTGAGTGCCCTTAACCTGTGTGTCCATGATCTAATTAGTGGATGCTTTTCCATGCATTTAGGGTTGATCTCTATCGGTTTCAATTGTTCTGATATCTCTGAGGTGTCCAATGATGGTGGAAAGTATGGCCCAAGGAGGTCCACATTAAACATTGGGTCCAAGCCAAGGAAGGGGGGAATGTAGAGCTCAAAAGCATTGTCACCCATAACCTTGGTGATGGTGTAAGGTCCATAGTGGAGTTGATGAAGCTTCCTATGGGGTCCTATAAGGCATTCTTTCTACAAGTGCAACCAGACTTTATCTCCCACCTTAAACTTGTGTGGCACCCGGTGTTGATCATGGCGTTGCTTGTACCTGGCATTGGAATTTTGCAAAATATCATGAACATGTTGGCAGATGTGTTGGATTCGTTCAATGGACTGGGTATCTTTGATGGCTTCGGTTTGAGCATGGGATGATTCTCCCTATGTGGATGCAAGGGGTAGTGCAACGTCCATGGGACCGAATGGTTGAAATCCCAACCCCATCTGAAAGGGGTTGTGGTTGGTTGAGCTATGTATGGCTCTGTTATAATTGTGCTAAACATAGGGAATATTCCCATCCCATGTGCGTGGAATCTTGGAATTTTACATGCACAACATATGCACAATCATCATGTTGATGACCTCGGTTTGGCCATCCATTTGGGGGTGGAAGGCAATGGATTTGGTGAGCTTGGTGTCTATCAGTGACTAGAGGCTCGACCAGAAAGTGTTGAGGAACCAGTTGTCCTAATCTGAGACGATGGTTTGTGGTATCCAAAAATGTACCCACACTCATTTAAAAAAGAGCTTGGCAATGTCCTCCACTGTGATGCTCTTCTTGCAGGTGGTTAGAATCACCATCTTGGAAAATCAATCAACAACCACAAAAACACATTCATTTCCCTGCGTGGTTGAAAGAATGCATATCATGTAGTCCATCAAGATGGATTCCCAAGGCATGTCAGGAGTAGGCAGAGGGGTATACATGCCTTGTTTCTTAATGGTTGGTTTGGCAATGGCGCGGGTCGTGCAAGACCTGATATAATTCTTGACATCCTGTGGAAGTTTTGTCCAATAGAAATGTTGTTGCAGCACTGCCACTGTCTTTTCTACACCGGAGTATCCTTCCACCCAACTGTGGTGAGATTCCCAAATCCGCTTCACTTGCTTGCTTGATGGGACATAGAGATGGCCCAGATGGCACAATAGCATGTCCTGAAGATGGAAATAAGTGACAGTTGTGTCTGTACCTAGCATACGGTAGGTAGTGGCAAAGTCGGGATCTCTCTCGTAGAGTTGGTACCATCTGAAGGTCTCATGGCCACAAGAGTGTAGCACCATGGTTAGTGATACAACTGGAGGTTGACTAAGGCAGTCTGTTACATGGTTGGTGCTCCATGTTTTATACTTTATGTTGATATGGAACTGCTCCAAGTATGTGGACCACTTATGATGGCGGTCATTCTGCAATTTTTCTTGTGTCTTCATGAACTGAAGAGGCTTGTGATCAGTGTGGATGATTGTTTCCTTCCCGAGAATGCAATGCCTCCACTAGCGACAGTCTTGTACAATGGAGTACATTTCTTTGTCGTAAGTGGGGTACTTAGCGACGGTATCTGATAGTGTCTCACTATTATAGGCCACGAGATGTCTGTGTTGAGTGAGAACTGTGCCCACAACATAGTCTAAATCATATGTCTCAATCTCAAACAGTTGTTGCAGGTCGGGTAATGAGAGAACCGGGGTTGAGCAAAAGCGTTGCTTCAAATCATCGAACACTTTCTATTGCAACTGGCCCCACATGAACTTTTGTTTGCCACCACCCCTGGTCACTTGGCCAAGGGCCCATGCAATATGGGAGAATCCCAACACGAACCTGTGATAAAAATTGGCAAGGCCTAAGAAGTTCTGAAGCTCGGTGAGTGTGGTTGGGGTTGGCCAGTAACAAATGACCTGGATCTTGGCTGGATCAACATGCACCCCATGTTCATCAATAATTTATCCTAGGTATTGAACCATGTTCATGCCGAAGGAGCATTTTTCCAAATTTGCATATATCTTGTGTTGTCACATAGTGTGCAAAACCTGTTGAATGTGTTGCAAGTGTTCCACCTAACTCTTGTTGAAGATGAGGATGTCATCCAAATACACCACCAAAAAATAATTGGTGAAAGGTTGCAAGATATCATCCATCATCCTCATGAAGGTTCTTGGGGCATTCGTCAAGCCAAAGGGCATGACCAACCATTCAAAAAGACCTTCTTTGGACTTGAAGGCAATCTTCCATACATCGGTCTACTCTATTGGGACCTGGTGGTATCCAAACTTCAGATCAATATTAATGAAGTATTTGGCCCCATTGAGTTGGTTAAGGAGATCATCAATTCATAGAATTGGGTACCAGTTCCTGACTGTGATTTTATTTAGGGCATGGTAATCAATGTAGAGTCGCCAGGTCCCATCTTTCTTCTGCACAAGCACGATTAGGCTTCCACAAGTTGATGATCTTGGTCGGATGTTCCCCTTTTCGAGAAGCTCTTGGATCTGGCACTTGATTTCCTCATTTTATGATAAAGATCGCCAATAGACTAGCCCATTAGGTAGCAGTGCACTGAATGCTTGACTTGACAATGCAAAGGTACCCCAGTGGGTGAGGAGAATATGTCTTCGTATTCTTCCAAGACCTTATCCACTTGCTTATGATGCGTGGAGAGACCTACCACGGAGGCCATGGATGTGGTTGCAACCTTTCACTCACTTTGAGCATGAATCACAAATAAGACAAACTTCCTTATTTGAGAGATGACCTTCCTACATTGCTTGGCAGGGATCAAGGAAATGGCAGTAGCTGGGACTACCTTGGGTATCCTGAACAATTTTTCGTACAAAGTGATAATGACACTACGAGGCCTAGACTCATATACAACATGACGTTTCCATAAATAAGGTTGGCCCAAAAGAGCGTCACAAATTTCAAGGGGGGAAACATCACACAGTACATCATCTTTGAAGGGCTTGATGTCGTAGGGCAGGCGGCACTGTTGACTGACGCGGAGATCGCTCCCTTGGCAGAGCCATCTGATGGTGTACAGTTGTGGGTGTGATGTTGTCAGCAGAACCAACTTCTTGATGACATCCGTTGAGATGATGTTCTTTTATCTACCACTATCAATGATGAAGTGTAGTGGAGTAACCTTCACCCACATCTATGAATGAAAGAGGCACTCACCTTCCTCTAGTTCATCGGGTTCACCGGGATGGATCTTAGTGATAGAAATGGTGGCACTTGGTTCTGCGTCAATGATTTGTCTCCCATTTTTTGCTTCTAACTCATAGTCAGAACCCATCTCTGATTTATAGGCTTTCACCTTGACCACCAATGACTTCTTTGAGCGGCATTCAGTGGTGTTATGCCATGGACGCTTATGAAACGTGCACCACTTCCCAATGTCTTTCTTTGTCTTCCCATTGTCCTTCTTTATTTGTGGCTTAGACTGGTTGTCTTGAGGTTTTCCATCCTTTCCATGTCCTTTATTTTGTGGGTTGGGGTTTCCTTTTCCTTGCTTCTACTATGCAGGGTTCACAGACCCAAACTGTCGCATCTTTTATCTAAGCTTTTGCTCGATCTTGACAGCATATCCATAGCCGCGCCCAAGGACGAGATGTACATAAACTCCATTTATGTCTAGATGTATCTATGCAGACCATTGTGGTACTTTACCACCAGATGTCGCTCAGAGTCTTTGATACCCAGCTTGGTGTGTAAGGTATGGAAGACATTGGTGAACTCTGGCATTGTTTGGTCCCTTTCCTGTCACGGTGTGGTCCATCTTGTATATAAGTCGTCATAACTTCCAACATGGTAGTATTATTCCTTAATAAAATCCTTAAAAGAACCCGAAGTGGGTACGACTACAAATAATGAAGATTCCTTTGTTTCCTTTTGCTCACAGAAAGTTTCCCACCAATCCTTGATATGGGGGACAGCCTTAAGGAGCGCAAATGTAATCTTTTCTCTATCGAAAAAGTTATGGACTGAAAAATACCCTTCTAGAAGGTTTAATCATTTTTCTACAGCATCTCCATATATTTGACCTTCAAATATAGGAATATCAAAATTGATTTGTACCTTGAAGGGGGCGACGCCTCTGCTCGAGGAAGATGTGTCGCATGTTGGTAGTCGTCGAAGGATTTGCACAAAATTATCCATCGTCATGTTCCTCTGTCATGCGAGGGCTTCCTAGAGAAACAGTTTAAAGGGATATCCTACCTCGTTGTCTCTCTTTTCTTCCCCCATGGGCGGTCGTCGGGTTCGTTGAGGCCGATCTTGAAAAATCTCAACTGGTTCGAGTCTAAATTACTTATACCCTGACCTCGTTGGGGACATGCACAGAGAAACAAATGAAGAGAAGACCACTCTGATACCATTGATCCGGATTTATGAGTGGAGTGAAATGAAACACATATCTATAACATTAATATAGAGATACAATGAACAATAACAGAGATACGGTGAAACTTAACTTCTATTCGATAAAGAAATATGTTGAAACTATAAAATGCAAAATGAAAACAATCTTGCTTGAATGGTGGTAGCTAATCTCTGAGAAGAGATGTGGCGGCTATGAGCATTCGCCTGAGAACATTATAATGAGGCCTCTAGGCCATTTTAGCATCAAGAAGTAATCAGAAAACCCTAGACATCCAAAAGCCTAACCCTAAGAGATGAAGTACCAAAAGTCATGTGGGCCCCGATGGGGTAAGTTGGTACATCAACTTCCTGGGGTCGTAACTTTTGCATAGGATGTTTTTTTAGGCCCACGATAGCCCGTTGGAATAGTCTATCTGAGGACTACACATTTTTCCATCACACTCTAATTTTGGAAATAACGTGGTTGTGGTGAGCGCAAAAAACGTTGTTTAGGGCCTCAAAACGGCCCCAGAAGTTTAGGACCCAAAAAGATATAAAAAAAGTTGCCAAGACAAAAAATGTATGTGAGCCAATTGGAATAGGTGGGTGGCCATAGATATCCACTTGGATCACAAACTCACTATAGAGCACTGCAAATGGGTTAGTCTTGGAATAAGAGTGAGCATCAGTGCTTGTTTGAGAGTTTCTAAGCATAGAATGAAGTGTAATAATGAAAATTGGTTGGTAGTTTTTTATTTTGATTTTACCCTACCTCAATGCATTATAAGGAAGGGATATGCACTAGATTGTAATAGTCACGTGCTCCGGGGCACTTTGTTCATTGATTTTATTTTCTTATTATAATGCGTAATGGTGCACCTTATCAGTTTATCACTTAGGCATTATTTTTATGTGCGCACCGAGGTGTATTTACCTGATAGGCACACCGGTCAAAAAATCTTTAGTCGCTCGCCTCCACTAACAACCTTTGTTATAAATAGAGAAGGGATACATTTTTCGAGGAGGTTCCTTAAAAACCTCCACTACAAGGTGTTCTCCTTGTAGTGGAAATTTTGCTTGCCCAAACCACACTTAGACCGAATCAACCTTCCTCTTCCATTTCCTTTTAAAATCCCTATATCCATATCCATAGGTAAATTAAAATACACGCCCCAATACCTATATCGATAGGTATAATAAAATACACCTCTCACCCCTTTATTACCAAGATATCTATTGCTTAACTTTTGAGTAATTTTAAAAACCCTTATATGAATTAATGTAGTAAGGTATTGCCTAACTAATGATCCCCCTCAAGTGTATGTCCCGGGCCTTTTTATCTAGGTGGTTCTATATGCCCATAATATTATGTAATAAGTCATCCTAGTATGATATTTCTAAATCACGAACCTTTGATAGTGCATATACAAGTATTTTATTAGTGCTCTCACCTTTCCCATTTGTTCTTGGATAGTAAGGGCTACACTTATTATGAATTACTTAAAATTTTCCATCAAACTCTTTATGACCTTTGAACGAAAGTGAGTGTTGTGAGATGATGTAATCTAAATTAGCCATCCAAATCTTCAAAATATCAATTAAAACATATATTTGGCAGCTACATATGTTGTTGTTCATCTAGTAGCTCTTGCATCTAACTATTTAGTAAATAAATTAGTGGCTACAATGATACACTACAAGAAAAACACCTTCTAGTGAAGGTTTTTCTAGAGAATTTTAGCATTACCAAATTGGGCAAAATTATTAAAAAAAAAAACTCCCTTTGTGTATGAGCTTTCTGGAAAAATACTGTGTAAGAAGTTTTGAAACGTCCACTAAAGCCTCCCTACTAAAACCTCTACAATTGGTAGTAGAGGTGTTTGTTGAGGTTTTAATAAGATTTTCACTATAACTAAAAAATTTGGGTGGACAAAGGCTCTAACAATGGGTTTTTTTGGTGTGTTTATATCGATAATGCACACTAGTGTGCCAAGTATATATCATAAGTAATGGTGCACCACTATTTGATATGCATTAAGGATTCACAAATATATTATACACAACATATTAAAACATAAATTTGGCAATTACATATGTTGTTGATCTAGTAGCTCTTGCTTCTAACCATTTAGTAAATAAATTAGTGGCTAAAATGACACATTGTAAGGAAAACACCTTCTAGTGGAGGTTTTCTAGAGATTTTTAGTGTTACAAGATTGGGAAAAATTATCAGAAAATCCTCCACTATTAGTAGCAGTATTTTTGTGGATGTTTTAATGGATTTTCAATATAACAGACATACCTCTGAACACAACACATTTACACAAATGCCCTTACATTTGTAAGTGATAACTAATCTATAAAACATAACCACACCACCTATGACACAATGACATATACAATATCAATTTAAGACACTTGCATTGCTAATTAAAAGAAATATAAAGTACTCAAGATGATATATGAAGTGGACAAGTACTTAATATCAGGGATGACATACATATTACTAGTAGTTTTCACTGAAAATTAAAATTTGAATACTTGGGAGTTGAATATGCATCCTTATGACATGCTTAAAAGGGGGCAGAACCATTATAAGGCTTTATTTAGTAATAAGTTAGACCCTTAAAAATTACCCACTTCACATTCTATGTTAGGTTAAACTTGACTCAGTAAAAGAGTAAAAGTTGTTAGGTCAACAGCGGTGGTTTCAAGCACAAGATTTTGGTAGCCTGTGGTTTCACAACCCATGGATTGCATGTAATAAAGCCTTTGAAAGGACGGTGATACTCCATTGTAATGTGCCAAGTTGAGCGGTGAGGGCTCAACTCGTCGGGGCCAGAATATTGGTTGGCTTGGCTGGGTTTTGGCCAAGGGACTAATAGATCTATTAGTAGGTTTTTCCTGGTTTGTGTTTTCCAGGTTACAACGTGTTGTTGCTATATTATGGTTGATTATTTTTTATCTCTTGATTTTTTTAATATTCTGGGTATGAAAAAAATATCATATATCATTGAGTTGTATGTGCAAGAAGGTATAATAGCTTTACAAACCTTTTGATGCACCATATATAGTCATATTGTATGATGTATTAAGCCCCGTTGCAGATCCATTATTCAAAATTGTAACCATTGTGGCCTCTTTTATCTATAGCTTGCATCTAAAATAGCAAGCAAAATGACATATATTATACCCAAAAAATCTAATAATGAAGCATGATTTCCATTAACCTTACAAATGGAAAGATTAACATTTTTTTTTGAGAAAATAGATGTAATATGACTATTTTGACTCCGGAGTTATTCTAATTCAACTTAGCCCATTGGAAATCAGCCTTGTAAATAACATTCATGATTTCTAGTATACTCAAGATTAGCCATGGAGGAATTCTTGAACAAATAATTGAGACATTGTTGTAATAAATAGAAGATTGAAAAGCATTATTGGACACTCATGGTATTTTTAAGTTTACAAGATTTGTGAAGTTTTGAAGGATTTAACAAACTTGTTTTGCATGAACATAGATAAGTGGACTTGGTTCACTAGCTTCAATTGTTGTGATTGCTTCAAAGTAGATATGAACTCAATACCAATACAAATTATAATACATGGACTATACCTTTTTCACTCTCTTAGAAGTAACTTTTCCTTGGTAAGGGGATTCCTGTGAATTTTTCTCATTTGAAGAAATTAGCACATTGTTAGAATTGTTACACATGTTCTAGAGAGATAAGTTTTTCCTAGAAATTTCTCTTACAAACCATGAGATACAAAGCAAAATGTGTCATGGGCACTGGGTCATTTGGTATTGTCTTCGAGGTAAATATGAATTTTGATGAATTATCTTTTAGGAGATGTCGCTAGCAACGTTTGCATATCTACAACCCTCATTTATCTTTTCACTTTGAGATAGTCGTGCAATTGTTCAATGATTATTAAAATTAAAGAGTTAGATGTCTATGGTTTTAATTGGAGTTATGATAGTCATCCTAGTAACTTTCTAATAGCGTATGAAATATAAAATTGTTTTATAAGTTGCATGCTTACAAACAAAACAGGTTGTTGCCAAAAAAAAAGTGTTGCATGATAAAAGATATAGAGAACTACAAATTATGTGCATGCTTGACCATCTTAATATTTTTCAATTCAAACATTTCTTCTTTTCAACTACAAGCAAAGATGAATTATACCTTAACCTTGTATTGGAGCATGTACCTGAAACAATGTATTGAGTTACGAAATACTATAGTAGGGTGAACCAACAAATGTCATTGATATATGGCAAACTCTACACATATCATGTATGTTTACACTATATAGATTAAACTTACTTCTGATGAGGAACTTGTCATTTATCTAATAACAAACAAAGATGAATAATACCTTAACCTTGTATTGGAGCATGTACCTGAAACTGTGTATTGAGTTACGGAATACTATGGTAGGGTGAACCGACAAATGCCATTGATATATGGAAAACTCTACACATATCATGTATGTTTATACTATATAGATTAAACTTACTTCTAATGAGGAACTTGTCATGTATATAATAACAAACAAAGATGAATTATACCCTAACCTTGTATTGGAGCATGTACCTAAAACAGTGTATTGAGTTACGAAATACTATAGTAGGATGAACTAACAAATGTCATTAATATATGGAAAACTCTACACATATCATGTATGTTTATACTATATAGATTAAACTTACTTCTGGTGAGGAACTTGCCATTTATCTAATAACAAACAAAGATGTGTCACTGGTGGAGGGGGTGATGTATGTCACTCCCTGTGTTGGGTTAGGCTTCACTATATTTAATGTTCCTTACCGAATCGCTTAGAGAGTAGTGGGCGTAAAGACCGGTGGACAATACCATTAGCCCCCTGTTGCCTTTATTGTTGCTATCTGAGCTTCTAGGTCTTCAATGGTGAGTGAAACTTCTCTTGAAACATTGTATTGAGTTACAAAATAATATGTAAGATGAACCAACAAATGTCATTGATATATGTCAAAATCTAAACATATCATGTTTGTTTATACTATATAGATTAAGCTTACTTCTGATGAGGAACTTGTCATTTATCTAATTTATAATTTTTATTGTATGACATTTTCCCTTTTTGTTGATGTAGATGTATTATGTGTTGGGATATAAAATTATTATGTTAATTGTGCTCTTTTGTAAGAGTGTTTCAATCATATATATTGCTCTTAGATCCATGGTGTCGTTGGTGATTGTCAACATGATATAAAACCTTAGAATTTATTGGTAATATTTTCATTAAATTATGTTGGCAAAAATGTTTTTTCCATTTTGTCAGATTTCTCAGTAAGTTATTTGAAATTCCCTTAATACTGACGGTGAATATTTTATGAAATGGTGAAGCTTGATCCCCCGTACTAACCAAATTAATCTTTATGACGTTGGTAGATATTTTCTTCCCATTTTCTTCCCCTATAGTACTTTCATGGTTTGTGCCATTGTATGTTTGTTTTTTTCATATTTTTCTTGAAAGGTGTCGTTAATCCTTATATCATGTGAAAGGGGAGGCCGATATATCATATATATGTTTGCTTTATTGTAGAGTTGTGCCAAGGCTGCCCTCTCTCTCCTTTACTGTTTATTTTAATCATGGAAAGTCTTAGTATCTTATTAAAACAGGGCCAAGAGGCAAGTAAGTTGATCGGGATCAAAGTCTCCATAGTTATAAAAGTATTGCATCTCATCTTCGTAGATGATGTGATCATCATGACAAAGGCATCTGTGGCAGAATGGAATTTGGTTAAGAATATTTTGGATCAATTCTGTGGCGCTTTGGGACTCAGGATAAATCATGTAAATTCTACATTCCACTTTGCGGGATTGGAGGAAGGGGATCTGTTGAGATATAAGGAGTTATTTTCATATAATTTATATGAGATGACATGGGGCTTTAAATATTTGGGGTATTTTATTAAAGCGGGGAAAACATCTGTCGAAGACTGGAGATGGATATTGGCAAAATTTGAAAACCGGATCAAGCACTGGTGCAATCGATGGTTAACGTTGGGAGGTCGTTGCATTTTAGTAAAGGTTTTACTAGAGACTCAAGCGGTGTTTTGGATGGCTCTGGCGGTGGTTCCATCCACGATTCTCATAAAGATTCGCAAATTGATATTTGAATTTCTCTGGATGGGAGGTCGCAAAGAAAGTGGCATTCATCTTTGTAGATGGGCATGACTTGCAAAACCCAAATCATTGGGAGGTTGGGGACTCCAAAATATATTTTTCTTCAACCATGCACTAGCAACCAACTCACTGTGGAGAGTATTGATGGTGGATGGACTTTGGCATCGTGTGGTCAAGGAAAAATACCTTCCATTTATATCTGTGGCTACTTGGTTTAGAACTGTCCAGATTACCCAACCAATGGCTTCATATTTCTGGAAAAAACTATGTAAGTCGCTACCACTTATTATACATTGGTTGAGCTGGAAGTCCGAGAATGGTTTTTCAATACACATTGGGAAGGATAATATCCTTGATATTGGTAATGCAACTAAGATTTCACAAGATTTAATATTGGCTTTAAAAACCCAAAATGTAAGTTATTTGTATCAAGCTAAGGCCCAGTCTTCAAGGGGCTTTGTTAGTGAGCAGTGGAGGACTAGTGAGGAACTGGGTCTTTCGGGTATTTTGGCTCTAGAGTGGAAAACATATATTAGGGAGCTTATCTGATCGGGCGTCCAACTGGGAGATGGGGAGGATTTGCTTTTATGGACAGGCGGGGACTATTCGGGATCAATCTCGGCAAGAAATGTTTATAATGCTTTGGCTAAAAAAAATTGGCCTCTTCAAATTGAGTCCTGGAGAAAACATCTTTGGAAATGGGACTTGGATTTTAAAGAAAAACTTTTCTTTTGGTTAGCATTGGATTCAAAAATTCTCACTTGGGACTCACTACAAAAAAGAGGATGGTGCAGTCCGAGCATTTGCTCACTTTGTTTTAGGGAGGAGGAGATCATCTCGTATCTATTCATATCATGTCCTTTCACTATTAAGTTGTCGCAGAAACTACATACTGTCTATAATCTCGCTAAAATTTGGAGAGGTATATCATTAACTAGCTGCTTTGAAGATTGGATAAAGGTGGAGAAATGTTTTAAAACCTTACGTATTTTAGTGTGTTGGCATGTGTGGCTGGAAAGAAATACCAGTATTTTTTAAAACCGTAACCCCTTAGAATTGAGAGCATGTATCAAAGTAAGAGAGATGGTGAACTCAGCCAATTGTCTATTACAATCTAGGATGCAATCCAAGATAAAGAAGACTTCAGATTTTAGTGGGGATAACATTTGTTGTCTTGATGGAGCTGCTCAAAAAAATGGTACTCTTTGTGGGGTTGGGGTTATTATAAAGACTTCGGGGATGACATCATACAGATGGACTCTAAACTGTGGACAAGGCTCTAATACTAGAGCTGAACTTCTTGGGGTTTGGGCTTGCTTAACAATAGCTCAGCGCTTAAATATAGAATGTTTACATGTCCTTGGAGACTCTAAGATTGTCATAGATTGGATCAACCATTCCAACAAGCTTCAAGTTACTTCTCTCTTGGGATAGAACACTAAGATTAGAGAACTCATTGCACATTTCATGGATATTAAGTTTACTCATATATATCGTGAAGAAAACATGGAGGCAAATGCACTATCAAAGCATGCTTTACAAGTTTCTAAAGGAAGGATCTTCTATAACAAATGGCAGGATGGCCATGAGGGCCCCCCACTATCTTTACAACTTTATCCTTGAAGACTTTTTCCGGGAACTGTTGTCTCACTTTTTTGTTTTTTGTTTCCTGCTTCTGGATCCTATGCATCTTGGGCTTAGTGCCGAGAACCTTTTTGTATATTGGATAAGTGTTTTGTTTAGTGGAGTATATGGTCATAAACTATATAGGGTGACTATACTCTTTTGTTAATTTTTTGTGACTGATACTAGAGATACTTGTTGATCGCAGTAATTCTATGTTGGAGTGAAGGAAATCATATGTTATGATGTAATTTTGAGAACCACATATATTAATATATGGAACAATTTTCTACTGGATANAAAAAAAAAAAAAAAAAAAAAAGAGCTTTGTAACTTATTTTTGGAGATACAAAGTATACTACATAAAGAAATATATGGTCATTGGGTTGCATCTTCGCAAAGAGAGGGGTAAAATAATGTACATAATATTAAAATTATATGTGTATGTGTGTGAGGGCTTCCACAAAAAGCAAGAGAAGATTTTTATGGCTTGGAACTTGGATTTTTATGGCTTGGAACTTTTACTTGCTAGCTATGGAGAGCTTGAATTGGACCTTGTAGACCATGTAGTATTGTAGTTATATATTATTTTCATTTGATTTTGGTTTACACATATACATATAAATTTTCCAAGAAAAAAAAAATATTTATTAACACTGTAAGTGTAATACATGTTAGTGTTTACATCATGGTTGTTGCATACATGCCATAAGCAAAAAAATATGTCTTTTTCATACGTTTCCCTTTCCCTTAGTCAATCTCAGCTAACCAATCCACTGAACTTTTTAGAAAAACAATACAAAACACATTTTTCCATCATACTACAATAGTACCTAGCAAACATATACTAGAACCGGAATTCCATAGCTTCTATTTCCAACCCATCGAGGAACTCATAGTACCCAAATTCTCTAGTTTGAAGACTCGACGCTTCTTTGGACAGTTTGTCTACTTTAGAGTTCATCTCACGAAGAATGTGAAGGAAGGAGAACCTCTCAAAGGCATGGAAAGTGAGTTTGATATCCCACATAATATTTTGAACTCTAATATCTTGCGCTGATTTTTTTCCATTTTCCCAATCTATCACCAGCTTTGAATCTCCCATCGCCTGTAAATTCCTAACATTTTTTCCTTTCACTGTCTCTAGAAGGATCCATAAGGCTATAAATTCTGCTCGGTTGTTGGAACCTGGCCCTGGCGCTTATTTGATGAAAATATAGTGTTTATGACAAATGTAAAGAACCACCCCAACTCCACAAATAGGAGGATGGCCCTGACTGGCACCATCGAAATATCCACAAGGGGTGGTATAGTCTATTTCAAGGATTAAAGGGATCCGCTCGGTCTTTGTTTTTTGTTTCTTCATAAATTCCATTGTTTTCCCCACCGTAATGGTTGTCGTTACTTTCGGAGGGACAAGTCTATCATTGTGAATATTTGAATTGTGTGCCCACCACAGATTGTTGACAAGGATGCTCGGTATGTTGGCGTAAAGATTCACTGAGCTGTCCAAAAACCAATCTTTGACACATTCCTCTAAGCTTGGTTTATTCTAGTCTATTTTAGCCTGTAGCTTTTCTTTAACCGAGTGAAAAAACTGTGTTGCATAAGAACAATGAATTAACAAATGAGAAATTGTTTCAGAGCTTGCTTTAGGGGGATTCGGTGGGGAGACTTCTTCAAATTTTGTTGATTTTCAGGGGACTCGGTCGAGAGACTTCTTCAAAGAGTATCTGCATAGAAATAGGGCGATGATTAGACAGTCCCCCTTCCGATACTGACGCTCTTACCCATACTCTTGTTTCCATTAAATATTCTGAGACTAAGAATCTATCCAGTCTCTTGGCCAGAACCTCCTCTCCTGCTCTACCATTTCGCTAGGTTGGGGACATTTTGAGGGGTTCTATGTCGGGCAACTTATGTTTTTCCAATAATGAGAGGAAAAAATCTCGGTTCCCATCAATTGTTGGGTTATATCCCCAAACCTCTCTCAGTGAAAGCATAAAATTGAGGTGCCCTCCAATAATAGAGAAAGGCTTGCTTAAAGCTCCTACAGAAGAAAGTTCCTCCCAGAAGGGGATTCAGTTAGTATAAGGTCCATAGATATTTACAAAGTTCATTGTTTTATCACTATTTTTGTGCTTTAGACAGTCTGCAATGGTTGACCGGAAGCAGGTAGAGCTTTGAGCCATGAATTCAGGGCTCCAACCCGTAATTAGTCCCCCAGACAACCCTTCAACATCAATCATGCAGAAAGACCAGTTCTTTAGCCATGAACCTAGGGAGGTCCTAGATTTATCCCCACTACACATCATTTCTTGGATCATCACAATATCTAGATTAACATTACACATTAACCTTTTGAGGGTAATTCTTTTCCGAGGTCCCCCTACCCTTCTAGCATTAAAGAAGAGGATCAACATTGAACATGGGAGCCATGGTCTTTCCCTGCTTTAAGGGCCCTAGTGACGAGAATTTTTCTGCCTTTCCTGATTTCTTCTACCACCTTTGCGTGTGCCTTCAATAAGTGGGATTTTCTCACCACGGGATTACTTTGAGGAGGGTCCAACTCCAGCCCACCTTTTGACGGGACTACATTCATAAGAGAGCCCTTGGAATGGAGCTTGTAAATATTCCTTGTCGATTTGGGGGACAACCTTGGAAAGGGAGGTCAGGAGGATGGAGGAGGGGGTGGAGAATCCAAAGAAGGGGATGGGAAGCAGAGGGAAGGGGAGGGGGGAGATGACTTTGAAAATAATAATTTTCGAGAAGGCAAGGGGGAGGAGGTCTTAGGGGAGGAAGGGG
>ML791313.1:115431-146108 GCA_009831015.1 Picea engelmannii
GTCCCCTAAAGGGGTGACGTCATCCTAGATTATGGTTTAATTTGTGCAAAAGAAGAAATTTTAAGTGAATTGTTTAATATTATTGTGTTAAGGGGGCAAGATTAGGGTTGTTGACCCCTAATCTTGTGTTTAACTCCTTATTTTGTGGAAAATCTATGTTAGCTAATTTTTGTATAAATATAGATCATAAGATCTCATTTTAAACATAACTCTCCCTTGTGGAGAAGGACTTGGTATGAAATTTTCGGCCCTCTTGGCATTTTTCATTTCTTGTGCAAGTGTTATGCTTTATCTTTGCTATTGGTGGTGGAGAAGTGATGCGCTAGGCTTGGAGACTCTTTCTTATGCATGTGGATGGACTTAACTTGGAAGATTAGGGTTTGATCTAGCTTTTTGTGGAATTGGTAAGGGAAAATCTGCATTCATTGTCTTTTGTCTTGCTTTTTTCCATAATTATTTTTAGTTATAACCCTCGGAGGAGTATAAGGGCATACACCCTCCCCAAGGTTTTTTCTCTTGCTTAAGGAAGGTCATTTTTCAAAAGTTGTCTTGGAGAACTAAAAGGGCATACGCCGTCCAAGGTCATCTTGGTTTGTTTTGCAAACCCTAGGAAGTGAAAAGGCTTACACCCCTAGGGATTTTGTGGATCAAACATTTTTAATCCAAGTTTTTCTTCTGAAGGTAAAACACATTTTTCAAGGTTGTGCCAAGAGAAGTACAAGGGCGTACACCCTCTTGGCATTTTCCTAGATTGATTTAGATACACTTGGGAAGTACAAGGGCGTACACCCCCAAGTGCTTAGCAAAGCCATATTTTTCATTGACCCCATAAACCCAATAGTAAGGAACTAATCACTTTTAAATTTGCATTGGAGATACAAAAAAGTTTCCTCGACAAACGTGAAATTTCAACCTTTACAAGGTTTCTCTTTTGGATAGTGACCTTGATGCCTTGGGGGTTATTCTTCCCTTAGGGTGTCCCTTTTCTTCCGTAAATTCTCATTTATGTACTAACTTGTTTTCTACAGCCATTAGGCTGCATAAAATCACTAACCCTAGGTTCTAATATCTCACTAACTACCCCCTAACTTTCCTCCATTTCTTAGCCATTAATTTCACTAACTAGGCTACATCGTTCAAGCTAGTTTTGGACACTTTTGTATGGTTGATTTAGCTGCTGCATGTCATTGAATGATACAGCCATAAGGCTGATAATTTACTGTAGAAAATCATTTTATAACATCTTTCTTTTATTCAGTCTTAAATTGCTATCTTCAAGTCACAATTGATTACTAAATTCATTGATGATATTGCCTATTGATCTTGTGCTTTATATGTTTATTTGGATGCTTCATTTTGCTGATATAAATTGTCATACACTGCTGAAAATTAGGGACAGCAAGCTTAACTTGCTGATCCACACTAACCCATAACATTGCAAGGTGTTTTTCTTGTGTTTCGGGCAGGTATAGGTGCACCGACAACTATCTTTTCACTTGGTATCCATTTACCTCTCTTCACTTACCTTTTCAAACCAATCATTTCTTCCATCACTTGAACTTTCAGGGGGGCTCTCCTTACACTTCCCTTCATCCTTTCCATTCCCCCTAATGTCTCCAAGATCGCCTCCTAGGAGTGACCTTAGTCACCCCCCAAGTGCAAGACCTACATCGAGGTGACATTGGATGTAGGATTCCCAAAGTTGTAGCACTTGTTACGTGGTTGGGTCGGGCTTTGCCCAACCTACAACTTGCACTATAACACATCCAACATAGACCTCAAGCATATGATCCAAAAACCAACCATATATCATCACCATACATTCATCAAACACACATACAAACATGAAAACCTGAAGCATATCATCTCAGACCCTGCATAAACATCAAACCATGTTGCAACTCATTTGTACACCCCTCTTTTTGAGGATTTTACAACATGTATGTGACTTCATCGCATACAGCTCGCGTATGTACGTTACTTTTCTTCAAACAGATCGTGCATATACACAATTGTTCCCACAGGAGCCTGCGTATGCCTCAGAAAATGTAAGGCTTTCCTCATTTTGTATGCCTTCATTCATGTCTTGATGTTCAATCTTCTTCATCCACTTTTGAAAGTCTCCTGGTTTCCCAGCACTGGTTTTATGGGCTTCCATCCTTTCAACGTTATCTTTCTTCCATGCTTCATTTCCTCTTCTTTCCATATAGTATGAAGTACTCCTCATTGACTGTCTCCTTGAATTCCAACAATCCTGAGATTTGTGGCCAAACCCACTGTAGGTATAACATCTCATGGAGTGACAATGTGCAGCAATGTGTCCCACTTGATTACATCTCCAACATCTTAGAATGTTATGGAATCTTCCAACGTCTTTCCTTGCATAATATCTGCAATCCAAAGCCTTGTGACCATAGTAATTACACGAGAAACAATGACCATTTAAAACATTTTCATACCCGTGCCTTTGTATCAACTTTGAATGTGTCTCTCTTCCGAATTTGCTTTGAGGTGTAGGACCTGCTTCTTGGTGTCTTCCTTGCTCTGATATTCTGAATATTTCCTTGCTTTGTGTAGGTGGTTGACTTGAATCTTTGTTTCCACCTTTTGAGAATGAAAGACTTACCTCGTGCTTCTTAGAAGTGCTAGCTTTAAAGTTTGCAACTTCCTTGTTGTATCCAAGACCTAATTTATCAGTTGGTGATCTTTGACAATTCAAGATTTCATCCAAGATTGTTGCGTTGTTCATGAACCTTTTTTACTTCTTTGCTTTCCTTCTGAGATCAAGTATTTCTGCTTCCATCTTATGGCATGATTCTTCCTTTTCATTTACCTAATTCTTCAATATTTCCTCTATCCTTTTTGCTTCTTCAATTTGGGTCTTTAGATTGACATTGACTTCAAGGCTTTTGCAAAGCTCATCATCTACCTCCTTCTTTTATTTTGCTTGACTAATTATATCAGTCTTTAGTCTCTTGATCTCTTCTTCTTGTTTCATGAGTATTTTCCTTAGTGCCATGGTATGCCTTTGGTACTTTTTTAGGGTTTCCTTAATGTATTCATCAAAATCAAGATCAAATGTATATTGATCATCTTATGCTTCTAACACATCTAAAATTTTATCTTTGAGATTCAACAAATCTTCCTCTTCATCTATAAGATAAAAGTTAGATGATTCTACACAACCTTCTTCTACTTGTGTGTCCATGGATCTCCTTCAAGCTTGTAAGGCTTATAGTGAAGGCCTGCTCTGATACCAATTGTTGGACACACCAACCACACTGAGAGGGGGGGGTGAATCAATGTAGGGCTCCTTTTACACTTCTTTCAAAACTTTAGTTAGCAACCACTTTAAACATGTTATTCATTCATACTTAACTACTTTCATGTATCAACAACATTCATCAATAACATAGAACTATAAACCATCACCATAATAAACACCAAGAACACTAGATATATCTGTAAGTTTTTTGTATTATGTGTTACAAGAGACTACAATCTTTGGGTTTTATCAGCAACAAATCCAAAAGAGCACCAACTCTCAATATAAGACTCAGCTTGCAGATCTCAACCCCAACTGAGATGTGAGGAATCCAATTCCCAAGTACAAGACCCTATTTGTAGACAGAAACCAATCTGCCAACAGGTACGCATCCTATTTATATTGCAGCCCACGTATGTACATGACCTGCCTATATTGAAACACACATATGTATGCGTCCTTCCCTCTATCAGCCTGCATACACCTTCAGAAAACTAGGGCATCCATTCTTCTGCACTTATGAAACTTTCATGCCTCTGTCACATCCACCAGTAACATGTTATTGCATCCAGCCTGTCACTGCAACTAATTTGTGTTGTCCCAACCACAAACAAATATACACCATTCAACAACCTATGCATGTTCCTCATGCATACACCATCACACAACATAGATATCCCTCATTCATATCAGAACAGAACCACTCAACCAACCAGCTAATGTCTACCATATCCAAACACCATAACAACCATACAAAGAATGCTTCAAGCATTCACTATACCATGAGTAAATCTAAGCATCAAAACAACATATAACCATACCAAAAATTCTATAGCAGATCTAAATCTGAAGAATTATATCATGGGAACTTGCTTTAGACTTCAAGAACCTGGCACTAGCATCTACTTAAGTTTTTCTTGGCCTTTTCAAATATATGTGACATGTGTTTATTCAACAAGTGTATGTACACACCCTAGCCTTCTGCAATCCATGTATGTATGCGACCTGGCCCACTGCAGACCGCATGAAGCTTCATAAAACTAGGGTTTTTTGAACCTCCGAAACTTTCATCGTCAAAATTCCTTGCTACCTCAGACTTATGGAACTACTAATGCGTCCATGAGTACCTGTAATGAACCTTTCACCAAAAATAGATCTTCAATATTCTAAAAAGATTCCTATACATAAGAGACCCTTGCTTTCTTATTTATACTTCTCCAAGTAGCTTTGTCTGGGGGTTGTTATCTAACCAACTTCCTTCTTTTGGGGCCAATGCACTTCTAACCACTTTGTCCACTTACAACCACTTTATCAACAAATAGTAAACTCTCCACTTCTAGTTGCAACTAATTTATTTTTAATTGTTTTCTTGTTGCAACCACTTAACCCATGAATAACCACCTTGACTGGTCAACTTCTTCTAGGAGCTTCTAGAATAATTTGACTTATTTGACCTTCTAGGGGATTCTAAATAACTCATGACGGCTCTCCAACTTCACATGGCCATAACTCTCTAACCGTGAGGATTTATGTGACGTTCCACGTATCACTGGAAACGACATGACGATCAGTATCCATCTAGAATAGTCTCGCCTGAAAATCCATTGATCTTCATTAAATTATTCCTCAACCAAACTTGGGTTCCTTAACCACACATCTAGGATGACTCAACCACTTAACTATTTGGACTTCACAAAGCGTCTTCCCGTGAGGGATTTCACCATAAGGGGACCACTTTTGAGTTCATCCATTTGGTTCTTCCTATCAACCATGACATGACATCAATGATACACATCATTGTGACACCACGTGACATCAACCCTTTGACATCAATTACATCAATAACAACATAATCCAACAATCAATACATCAATGATACAAACACATCACTATGACAATACTTGAAATCATCCCCTTAACATCAATGACAACATAGTACAATAGGTGGAAGGCGGTGGATTTGGTGAGCTTGGTGTCCAACAGTGACTAGAGGCTCGACCAGAATGTGCTCAAGAATCTGTTGTCTCGATATGATATGATGGTATGTGGTAGTCCGAAACGTACCCATACACATTCGATGAAGAGCTTGGTAGTGGCCTCAACTGTGATATTCTTCTTACAGGCGGTTAGAATGGCCATCTTAGAGAATCGATCAACAACCATGAATACACAGTCATTGTCATGCTTGGTGGAGGGGAGACCTGACATGTAGTCCATCGAGATGGATTCCCAGGGCCCGTGGGGAGTAGGAAGAGGGGTGTACAGTCCTTATTTTTTAATGGTTGGCTTGGCAATGGAGCAGGAAGTGTAGGATCTGGTATACTTACCAACATCTTGTCAAAGCTTCACCCAATATAAATACTTCTATAGTACTGCCATTGTATTCTCCATGCCGAAGTGTCCTGCCACCCGACTGTAGTGGGCTTCCCAAATCATCTTCGCACGCTCGCTTGAAGGAACAAATATTTTACCCAAATGGCATAGCAGTCCATCCTAAAGATGAAAGTTGGCAACGATCGTGCCTATTCCCAGCATCTAGTAGGTTGTAGCGAAGTCAAGATTGTTTCCATAGAGTTGGGACCACCTAGAGGTCTCATGCCCGCAAGAATCTAGCACTGTGATTAGGGATGCAACTGGTGGTCCACTGAGGGAGTCGCCGATGCGATTGGTGTTCCCTTTCTTATACTTAATGTTGAGGTGAAACTACTACAAGTATGTGTACCACTTTTGATGGCAGTCATTGTGCAATTTTCCTTGTGTCTGCATGAACTGTAGAGGCTTATGATCTGTACGGATGATTGTCTCCTTCCTTAGAATGTAATGCTTCCATTGGCAGTAGGATTGTACGATGGACTACATTTATTTTTCATAGGTGGGGTACTTACAGATGACATATGAGAGTGTCTCACTATGATAGGCCACTAGATGATTGTGTTGAGTGAGAATGACACCAACAACATAATCAGAAGCATATGTCTCAATCTCAAATGGTTGTTTCAGATCGAGTAAGGCGAGCATCGGGGCTAACCATAAGCGATGTTTCAGGTCATCAAAGGATTTATGCTATGACCTACCCCACACAAATTTGGATTTGCAACCACCCTTGGTCACTTGTCTGAGAGCCCATGCAATATGGGAGAACCCTGATATGAATCTGCGATAGAAGTTGGCAAGGCTTAAAAATCTTAGAAGCTCAGTGAGTGTTGTTAGGGTTGGCTGGTCACAAATGACTTGGATATTGGCTATATTGACATGCACCCCATTCTCATCTACAATGTATTTGAAGTATTGGACCAGGTTCATGCCGAAGGAGCATTTCTCTAGGTTAGCATATAACTTGTGTTGTCACAGAGTGTGGAGGACATGTTGAATGTGCTGCAAGTGTTCTGCCCAACTCTTGTTGAAGATGAGGATGCCATCTAGATATATAACCACAAAGAAATTGGTGAAGGGTTGCAATATGTCATCCATCAACCTCATGAAAGTTGTTGGGGCATTTGTCAAGCCAAAGGGCATGACCAACCACTCGAAAAGACCTTCTTTAGAGTTGAAAGGATTCTTCCATACATCAGTATGTTCTATGGGAACCTGGTGGTAGATGGAATTCAGATCAATCTTACTAAAGTACTTTCCCCACTTGAGTTCCTCGATAAGGTCGTTAATTCAAGGAATTGGGTATCGGTTCCTAACTGTGATTTTATTTAGAGCTTTGTAATCAATACAGAGTCACCAGGCCCCATATTTCTTCTGCACAAGCACGATTGGGATTCTGTAAGGTGAGGACCTTGGTCGAATGTGCCCTTTTGGAGTAGCTCTTGAATCTAACACTTGATTTTAGGTATAGTGGCCCATTAGGAAAAAGTGTTCTAGGGGTCAACTCAATTGAATGCTTGACCTGACAATGTAAAGGCACCTTGGTAGGTGAGGTGAAGATCTTCTGGTATTCTTCCACAATTGTGTCCACTCGCTTATGTTGCATAGAGGAGCCCTGTGTGGAGTCCATGGATGTGGTTGTGACCTTCCATTCACTTTGAGAGCAAATCATGAATAGGACAAATTTTCCAATCTGGGAGATGACCTTCCTACACTGCTTAGTTGAGACCAAAGAAATTGTGGTAGTTGGAGCTACCTCTGGTATCTGGTACAATTGGCTGCCCATGGTAAATATAACATCCCTTAATACCACTTTATAACATCGCCACATCAAAATTGTGGAACTCTGATGCCACTTTGTAACGTACCCAACCCCCTACTTGAGTCCTATTACCACATTGTAGAGTCTCCACTACCACAACTCGCTAAATAAATCTTTGACGTCAATTCTTTCTTCTGCGGAAGTGACTCATTGAAACTAACAATGCACACAATTGACCTTGTGCTACATGCAACTACGTTTTCCTAACACACTCAAATCGGTCCCATACCATGCACAACCACTATGTCTTAGCAATTTTGCGTGCTCAACCATCATTGTGTCGGTCGCTTCGAATATACCTTAGCATGCACAACATTTCTAGCTTCATGCTTGAACCCATACCATTACTGTTGAAGTTACTTAACAAGATCTAAGCGACTGAAACAATATAATGAACTCATAATACAACTACGCGTGCAACCATTCTTATGTTGCCCATGGAGTCTGTCTCATTTGTGTGCGCAGAGTGATACCACTTTTCGCGTGTGATGATTCAGATCTCGGCTCAGAATCCCATGATTGTTACCATGAAATTATCTAATAGGAAACACTAATCAACTACCATGCTCTACATTTGCAACAGTTATGCAAAACTAACAATACATGCACGACCCAACAGTGATATGTTTTTATTAATATCTGAGTGCAATTACATTTTATAAAAATAGGCGCACTGGCCTTTGTTGCAATCTAGGCTCCCCATCCTAATAACCACACAGACACTCTAGCCTCAATACACATATATTCAAAGGCTCTCCAACCCCAAAAATATCCTGTCTACAAACATGGTCCGATGCGCACTTTGAAGCAATCCTCGCGCACTTACTCAGGTGCATGCAAAGCTATGAAACAGGTGCACACTCTTCCCTTGGTTCACAGGCACAAAAACCCCTGTGCACTTACTCATGCGCGTACAAAGTTATGAAATGGACGTGCACTCTTCCTTTGGTTCGAATGCGCTAAACTGTACCCAAAACTTGTGCGCCCACGACTCACCAACGTATATGTACATTTACATTTACATTACAATTGGGGTTCAACCTAAGGGTATTATAATAATAATAATAATAATAATATATTTTTAAGGTCACAGACAAGCCAGACACCAAATTGGTGTACGAGACCCCCTCCGCCCAGCGATTTGACTCGTAAAGTCTACGGAGGTATACATTCCCCTCGCCCTTATTTATGCATTGTCCTCCGTGCATTATGCACAATCAAAATTTCAGAAGTCTTCAAAAGGATATGGGTACTCTACATCCATAGCATCCTCATCCTACCAAGTGGATCCTCGGGACTGTAACAGGTCCACTAGACCTTTACGAGTCCTATAGCTCAATTCCAAAGCAGCTTGACTTTCTGGTCCAATATGCACGCCGACTGAACTTAGAAGTCGCCTTCTTGCTCCACCTGAATCGCATTCCAATCAATTACATGATTAGCATCATGCACATACTTTTTAAGTAAAGATACACAAAACACATTATGGATGCAGGCAATGCAATCATGTACCAATCCTCTCCAGGATTTCAAATGGACTACAAGAATGTGCTACCAGCTTTGAACAATTTCCCAACTTAAGTGAACTCTTCCTAGCTTTCACTTTAAAAAACACGTGGTGACCCACTTTAAATTCTTTCTGAGTTATGCATTTATCTGCATAAATTTTTTGCCTATCCCGGGTAGCCTTTAAATTCTGTTTTATTTTCTCCACTTTCTCTTCCATTTCCCTAAGTAAATCTAGCCCAACCATTACTCTATTTGTTGGGTTGTCCCARCTCACTGTGTGTTGCACCTTCTGCCATAAAGTGCCTCAAATGGGCTCATCTTTAGAGATGCTTGATACCCATTGTTATACGCAAACTCAACGAAATGTACATATTTTTCYYAGTCTGTTAGTTTGTCCATCACATACATTCTTAACATATCTTCTATCACTTGATTTACCCTTTTTGTTTGCCCATCTGACTTTGGATGGTAGCCTATGCTAAAATTYAGATTTGTCCCAAATCCTTTAAATAATCCCTTCCAAAAATTTGATGTGAAGTTGGGATCTCTATCAAACACAATTGACCTAGCTACACCATGAAGATTGACAATTTCCCTCATATAAATATTAGCAATGTTAGCTGCCTTGTGYGTGAGTTTTACCAGAATAAAGTGGACARCTTTAGTAAGCTTGTCTACTACTACCATGATAGAATCATGTTGCTTGGTATTTCTGGGCAGCTTCGTGATAAAATCCATAGTGAAAACTTCCCATTTCCACTCAGCAATGGGCAATGGTTGTAGCAAGCTAGTTGGGTGCCTGTTCTCATCCCTTACCTTCTGACATTCCAAACACTTGGCAATAAAATCAACTACTTCTTTATTCATACCCAACCAACATTATTGTTTCTTGACAACAACAATTGTCTTTTGGTAGCTTGGGTGCCCAACACAAGGCACATTGTCCATTTCTTTTAATAACAAAATTTTCAACACCTGAGAATCTGCTACATAAACTCTGCCCCTGTACATGAGGATTTCATCTTCTTTTAACTCAAAAACTTCAATTTCCTGCTGCAAATTACCTTGTTGTAGCTTTGTCTTTATTTGCACATAGTGTTGATCTATTTTGCAGCCTCTAACATTGTTAGGGACCTAACCTCCCTAACCCCTCACGTAGTTAGAATAATATAATTCCATGTAATAAAGGCCAATATTAATAAGGCCTAGCAATAAGGAGCAATAAGTCAAATGTAAGAATACCTAATAGAAGCTTCCGCTTCTAGAAGGATCTTCCCTAGATTGTTCTTTTGGATAGACAGATAGATTTAGTATAAATAGGAATAGAGGGTATGGGAAATCTTGTCTTGGAGATTATTGTAATAGAGCTTTGCTCTGCTGGAGGTTGCCCCCTCGAAGAGGCCAGTGAACATTGCTATCATTAATCAAGGTGCTCTTTTTGGTGTTATTCTAGTATTATTTTGGCTATATTATTGTTTCTCTGCCATTTCAATGCTAAAATATTTATGTTCAGCATACTATTTTATATCTGGAATACTACAAGTGGTATCAGAGCACCTTCCTCGACATAAAATTATGGGTTAAATTTTTTTAGGGTAGAGACATATTCCGGCTTCTTAAAGCTACATAGATATGTCGTTACGCGCATAAACCCGCATTCGGGGAGTCATACACGCAAGAAATACAAGAGGTACTTAAGCGCACTCTGTTGGCCACCCTTGTAACCCTTGTTGGTACCCCTTCGAGTGGTAGCACATCAGACAACGCCTATATACAGATCGACTTAGATCTGTCGCCTGACTGCTATAGTGCCATCGAGAACAATGCTCGGGAAGATACTCTCTAGTACCTGGGTAGTCAGGTAGTATAGCTAAGGGTACGGTCTAGCCTCCTTAGTTGGTGCCCTGAGATATTGGGTTGAATACTACTGTTAGACCTTGCACATACATTAGAGAGCTATAGCATAGGGAAAACCCTTGTCTGTAGAAACCTTGAATATCCTACCCCTTGGGACGTAAATAAAAACAGAACAAACAAGATCTATTGTAGCGCAACTATGCCTTATGCATTATGGTTGTGAAATTACTACACATTTCTTCATGTTAAGCATTTGGGTATTTCTCCACTGCAGTATTATTCAAGCCGGAGTATAACTCCGCAGGAGTTGAAAAAAAAGTATATTGGTCCCAAGAACACACTTATTTGAGACCTATCCCACTGGGTTCCTCTCTTTGCCCTGATTCCAGTGATACCTATCATTTTAACACAATTTTTTTGTGGACTCGACCCTTCTTTGACACCTTTATTTGGCCCCTATCCTATTGGATCCCCCTTTTCACCTTGATCGTAGTGGTACCTATCATTTGACACCCTTCTTCTCAGTGGTCCCACCCACCCCTCCAGACGCCTTTTGTTTTCCCTATACTATTTGCCTGCCCATTTTTCCAAATGGCTACAATAAGAGCCCAATAACTATATACCTTGATTGTTGACACCCACCAGAACCAAGAAGGCATCAAGACTATCCATGCCAACCATAGCTCAATCAATTTGGCTATTGATATCCTCAAGGAATAATGTTCCTACATCAAAGACCTCAAACACTTCAAATCCACCTTTGAACACTTAATGGGTCATTCCCAGAACCCTTCCTCTTATGAACAACCATCTTATCAGGATGACCATGAATCTTCCCATTACCAAGGTCCTCATACTACCCACTTTTCTCGAGACCTCTGCCCTCCCAGAATTGAGGTGAACAAATTTGATGTATCGGATCCCATGGGCTGGGTCACCCAAATGGAACATTATTTCTATTTGCATGGCATTATTGATGATTTAGCCAAGCTTCGTTATGATGTCCTACATTTGGATCTAGAACGATGGAAATGGTGGCAATGGCGAAAAAAGGCGCGCCAAGGGTATGTTGCTTGGACACAGTTTGTGGCCGAAGTTTATGACCACTTTGACTCTGACACCCACCATTTAGGTTTTTTGACCAAGTTAAAGCAGTCTGGGACAGAGGAAGACTTTATTGCCGCATTTCAGCACTTGGCTTTCAAAATATAGGGCATGTCAGATGCTTTCTTTAGGGAATGCTTTATCAATGTCCTCAAAGATGAAATTTATGCCCATGTTCTCATGGCACACCCCCAGACTTGGTTGGAAGCTACCCAACGAGCCAAGGAAGCACAACAAATTGTATCCTCCCAGACCCACAAACCCTTCTTTCCTCCTCGCCCTAAACCCACAAATTATGCCCCTTCTGCAACTCCCCTCAAGATCCAGAAATTAACCAGGGCTGAAACGGTTGAACTTCAACTCAAGGGTCTTTGTTATAATTGTGATGACAAATATTTTCCCAAGCACAAGTGTAAGGAACAAAATATTTTTATGGCCGTGACTAAGGATATTTCTGAAGTAGATGTTGTTGTTCTGCCTGTGGATGAACTACCATTGCCATCTAATCTGAACCCACCCTCTGATCCACCAGACCTTGACCCAGTGATTTCACTTAATGCCCTCGCTGGCTTCTCTGCTCCCCAGACTCTCAAATTAATTGGTTACATAAAAAATAGGAAATTCATCATCCTTGTGGACAATGGTAGCAACCGTAATTTTATTCATCGCCGCATTTCCTAAGAAGTCAATTGTTACATTTGTGTCGTCAATAGTTTTCAAATCATGATTGCTAATGGAGGTTCCATGAAATGTGGGGGAAGATGTGAAAGTGTGCAACTCCAAATTGGTCAGTATCACCTGAAATCCCATGTGTTTTCTATAGACATGGGGGGTTGTGAAATTGTTCTTGGTGTCAAATGGTTACGCACTCTAGGCCCCATTCTCATGGATTTTAAGGACTTAACCATGCAATTCCAACATGAGGGACAACAATATAAGTTCCAAGGCATCACAGTAGGCTCCCCTGAGATCATCAGTTCCCATCGCATGGAAAAGATCCTCAAAAAAGGTCATTCGGGTATTATAGCCCAACTCCACTCCATTCATGTTGTTGAGACACCTTTTGTGCATCCCGACCTCCAATCTATCCTTTCCCGCCACCAAGTTGTTTTTACCACTCCCAAAGAACTTCCCCCTTCCAGTGGATTCCATGATCATTCCATCCCTCTCATCCCAGGCAGTCTTCCTCCCAATGTTCGGCCTTATCATCATCCATTTTCCTAGAAGAATGAAATTGAGAAAATTGTTCATGAATTACTAGAAGCTGGTGTTATTCGTCCCAGTACTAGCCCCTATTCTTCCCATGTGGTCATGGTACTAAAGAAAGAAGGTACTTGGCGCATGTGTCCTGATTTTTGCGCCCTCAACAAACTCACAATCAAAGACAAATTCCCCATTCCTGTCATTGATGACCTCTTGGATGAATTGAGTGGTTCTCAATACTTCACCAAACTGGATCTACATTATGGCCACCACCGGATCCGTATGAAAGATGAAGACATTCCCAAAACTGCATTTCGCACTCATGAGGGTCATTATGAATTCCTGGTAATGCCCTTTGGATTGTGTAATGCTCCTTCCACTTTCCAAAGTCTTACGAATCATGTCTTTCATCCTTTTCTGTGTCATTTTGTCTTAGTTTTCTTTGATGATATTCTCATATATAGTAAAACTTGGCCATCCCATCTCTCCCATGTGAATCAAGTGATCTGGATTATTTTTGGCACAAAATGAGAGCGGAGATAAAGAACAGAAATATACAGAGATATTGAGAGGAAATACTATAACAAATATATATCAGAAATATAACAAGAGGCACAGATATACAGTAATACATGATTTCTATTAATGAAATAAATGTACAGAGACTGTAAAAATACATAGTGAAAGACTCGCTAGAATGGTGGCAGCTTATCTTTGAGAATAGATGTGACAGCTACTCGCATTCGCAAGAAGATGATTATTACAATGAGGATCTAAGGGCCTTTTTTAACATAAGTAAAATCCAAAACCCTAACCCCGTAAGATGAAAAGCCAAAAGGTTTGCGGACCTTGATGGGGGTAGTTGATACGTCAACTTCCCGGGGACATAACTTTTGCATACGATCTCTGTTTGGGGCGCTCGATACCTAGTTAGAAAAATCTATCAGAGGACTACACTGTTGATAGCGAATATCGAGACCGGAACGAACTGATATACGTCGGAGCATTGTTGCCCAAAAAACATCATTTAGGGCCTCAAAACGACTCCAGAAGTTCAGGACCCGAAAAACTGCTAAAAATAGTAAATTACCAAAATTGCCAGAAAATTGTTTTGAGCCAGTTGGAAAAGGTGGGTGGCCACCGATATCCACCTGGATCATCAAGTTCTCCATTTACTCTCTAAGCACCAACTTTTCCTTAAACAATCTCAATGTGCCTTTGGTGCCTCAAAAGTGGAATACCTAGGTCATCTTGTCGGCAAGGATGGTGTCCGAGTGGATCCTAAGAAAATTGAATCTATGTAGGATTGGCCTCGCCCTAAAACTCTTAAGATCTTGTTTGGTTTTCTGGGTTTAACGGGCTATTATAGGAAGTTTGTTCGGAATTATGGAAAAATTGCAGCTCCTCTCACTTCTCTCCTTAACAAGAATGCTTCCACTTGGACTTCAGCTGCGGATCATGCCTTCCAATCCTCGAGAGATGTTGTGTGCTCGACCCTTGTCCTAGCACTTCCATACTTCACAAAGACAATTGTATTGGAATGTGATGGTTCCGAGAAAGGAATTGGAGCCGTCCTCATGCAAGATGACAGGCCTTTGGCATTCACTAGCAAACAACTTTCCGAGCGACATTTGGGCCAATCCATTTATGAAAAGGAAATGTTATCTATTCTACATGTTGTGGATCTCTAGCATCCTAATTTATTGGGTCAACGGTTCCAAATCAAAACCGATCATCAAAGTGTCAAGTATTTACTGGAACAACGAATTTCATCCTCGGCACAACAAAAATGTGTAACCAAGATTTTTGGTTATGATTATGAGATCATTTACAAGAAGGGCAAGGAAAATGTCATGGTCGATGATATTCCCTATAAATATGAAGAAGACGGGTCCCTTTTCTCCCTCTCCTTTATTGTATCATATTGGCTCCAAGTTGTTCGTCAGGAATGGCTGCAAGACCCCAAAATTTCTCACCTGCTCCACCAATTGCAACACAATTCTTCATTTTCTCCAGGGTACTCTTGGCACAATGAGGAGCTTAGCTACAAAGGTCATTTGTATTTATGCAAGCAATCACAACTTAAATCCACAATGCTTTCGGAACTTCATGCTTCACCCACAACCGAGCATTCAGAGTTTACCAAAACCTATGAACGGGTCAAACGTTCTTTTTTTGGGGATGGTATGAAACAAGATGTCCACACCTTTGTGGTTGAATGTGAGGTCTGTCAACGCAACAAGGGAGAAACTGTCAGAGCTACGGGCACACTCCAACTGCTTCCAATTCCCCCCTGCTATTTGGCGAGATATTTCTATGGATTTCATTGTGGGCTTACCTAAATCGGGCAATAAGTCAGTCATCATGGTGGTCGTAGATCGTCTCTCCAAATATGCTCATTTTTGTGCTCTTCAACACCCATTCACAGCCGCCACAGTGGCTCAAATCTTCATGGATAATATATTCAAGCTTCATGGCATGCCTAATTCTATTTTCTCTGACAGAGACCCCACTTTCACCAGAAATTTTTTGGCAAGAATATTTCAAGCTACAGGGCACCCAATTGCATCTTAGCACTGCCCATCACCCCCAGACGGATGACCAGACTGAAGTTGTCAACAAGTGTTTGGAAACATATTTGAGGTGTTTTTCATCTCAAATGAAAAATCGATGGGCTCAGTTGTTACCCCTAGTTGAATGGTGGTACAACACATATTATCATACAACTACTCGCATGACTCATTTTGAAGCATTCTATGGCCAAAAGCCCCCATCGGTTCTCTCATATATGTCAAGGGTATCAAAGGTTCAGGAGGTTGACAAAAATCTTATCGTTCGAGAGTCTATTCTTCGTGCCCTCAAAGAAAAAAAATTCATGGCTTAGAATCACATGAAGCAACAAGCAAATCAAGGTCATTTCAAATGACATTTTGTTGAAGGAGACCATGTGTTTCTTCGACTACAACCTTATAAGAAAACTTCACTCAAAGTTGAACACTGTTAGAAACTTGTGCCCAAATTTTATGGTCCTTATACAGTGCTCATGTGTGTGGGATCAGTGGCCTATCAGTTAGCTCTACCCATTCAGTCGAAGCTTCATCATGTTTTTCATGTTTCTTGCTTAAAGAAGGTGATTGGAACTAAGTGTCAAACTCAAACTAGTCTCCCTGAGTTGGATGAAAAAGGTTCCATATGGTTGCAGCCACAAGGAGTCTTGGCCCAACGAGAGTGTCATCTCCGTGATCGCACCATCAAGGAAGTGTTAGTCCAATGGAAAGATGCAATTCCAAAAGATGTCACCTAGGAACCGACCACCATTCTACAACAATTTCCTCATCTTAAGCCTTGAGGACAAGGTTGTTCTTCAAGGGGGAGGGCATGTTAGGGACCTAACCCCTCACATAGGTAGAATAATATAATTCCATGTAATAAAGGCAAATATTAATAAGGCCTAGAAATAAGGAGGAATAAGTCAAATGTAAGAAGACCTAATAGAAGCTTTCGCTTCTAGAAGGATCTTCCCTAGTTTGTTCTTTTGGATAGATAGATTTAGTATAAATAGGAATAGAGGGTATGAGAAATATTGTCTTGGATATTATTGTAATAGAACTCTGCTCTGCTCGAGGTTTCCCCTTGAAGAGGCAAGTGAACATTGCTATCATTAATAAAGGTGCTCTTTCTGATCTTATTCTAGTATTATTCTGGTATTGTTATGGTTATATTATTGTTTATATGCCATTTCTATGCTAAAATATTTATGTTCTGCATACTATTTTATATCTGGAATACTACAAACATTCTGTCTTTTAAATATGATTTGTACATGCTAATGGCTATAGCATGCATCTCATGCACTCTCCTACTAAGTGCATTATCCACCTTGTTCTCTTTACCCTTGATATTCTTTATATGAAAGTCATACTCAATGAGGAATTCTAACCACCTACTTTGCCTGGCATTTGGAGTTGGTTGTCCAAACAAATATTTCAGACCACTATGGTCTGTCCTCAACTCAGTTTTTCTTCCCATGAGGTAGTGCCTCCACATCTTCAAGGCATGCACTATGGTTGTCAATTCCAAATCATGAGTAGCATAATGCCTTTCATGCTCTTTTAATTTCATTGATTCGTAGCACACCACATGCCCATTTTGACTAAGGACTCCATCGAGCCCTTCCTTGCATGCATCAATGCACACAACGAAGTCTTCATTAGGATCAACAATTCTCAAAATTGGTGCACTTGTCAACAAACTATTCAAGTGTTGGAAACTCCTTTTACAATTAGAAGTCCACTCAAATCTCAGACCTTTATTTTGCAAGGAAGTGATTGGCTGTGCAATCTTTGAGAAGCCTTCAATAAACCTTTTGTAGTACCGTAGTACCCTGCAAGTCCCATGACAGATCTCACCTCTGTGACATTCTTGGCCATCCTTCAATGGATTTTATCTTCTCCAGGTCCAATGTTATCCCTTCCTCTGAAATGATATGACCCAAGTATTGAATATTACTCTGGTAGAATGAGCACTTGTTCAACTTTACATACAACTGATGTTCTCTCAATACTTGCAGCACCATCCTCAAGTGTTGTTCATGTTCTTCTTTACACTTTGAGTAAATAAGTATGTCATCCAAAAATACAATGACAAACTTATCTAGGTACTTTGTGAAATTACCATTCATTAAACACATGAAGACAACCGATGCATTTGACAACCCAAATGGCACTATTGTAAACTCATAATGGCCATACCTCATCCGGAAGGTTGTCTTGTTAATGTCTTCCTCTTTAATTCTTATCTGATGATAGCCTAATTTGAGATTCATCTTAGATAATATTTTTGCATCTTTCACCTGGTCAAATAGATCATTTATCCTTGGCAAATGATACTTGTTCTTCATTGTTACCTTATTCAACGGTTTCAAGTCAATGCAAAGTCTCAACGTTCCATCCTTTTTCTTCACAAATAATACTAAGGCACCCTAAGGTGACACACTTAGGCGTATATACCCCATCTTCAGAAGCTCTTCAAGTTGCATTTGCAATTCTTTCAGTTCCGATGTACTCATCCTATAAGGAGTCTTGGATATTGGGGCTGCTCCATGCATTAGATTTATAGAGAAATCAATATCTCTCTCAAGTGGAAACCTCGGTATTTTTCTAAATACATCTTCAAACTCCTTTAAGACTGCATAATCTTCAATATTTGAATCTTTATCCTCAGGGGCCTCCTCCATATGTGTTGGAAATACTTGACATCCTTTTTTGAAGCTTTTCTTCAGCTGCAAGGCTGAAAATTCTCTAATAGTTACATCCCTTGTAATACCTTGTATTATTTTCAAGTTCTCTTCTTCATCCAAGCAAGTAAAATCCTTATTATAACAGTCTAGGACAACATGATGCATGTCTAACCAATCCATACCAATTAGGCAATCATAGGAGCCCAAAGGTATAATATTCAAATCTACTTTTGTACTTAGTCCATTCATGTCCATTGGGCATGCCTTAACCATCTCATTAATTTTCTTTTTTGCTCCTATAGCTAGTTGTACCAACCAAGGTTTCCCAAGCTTTCTTTTTGGAAATTGAAATGTTTCCACCATCTTAGGATCCAAATAACTATGACTAGCTCCTAAATCAATTATAATAGCAATCAGTTGGTTGTTGATCTTACCTTCCACTTCAATCATATGTGACGGAAACTCAACTTGTTTGTTATCCAGGGTTGCGTAGATCCTAGGTACATTTCTTCCCATGTCCTCAACCGCATCAACTTGTTGTACATTGTGAATAGACCTCACTTTCTCACCTTTGTGAGGGAAATCTTTGTACATATGGTTTCCCTTGCCACCCCAACACTTCATTGGCTACTGTATTGATCTTTTCCCCATTGCCTCTGTCATTCTGGGCTCCTTGGGAGTTGGTTGTCCCTATAAATTATTTTTGAATAATGGTAGCTTAGCCCCCTTCTTCCTCTGCTCCATCTTTCCTTTCTCCTTGTCTTCCCAAGTCCTTTGGTAAGTGGGTCTTCCTATATGTTGATCATAAAGACACTTGGCTCTCCTTATAGTTTCCTCCAATGTCTTTGGATCATCATATTGTATCTTATCACTGATAAATGATGGTAGCCCACTCAAGTACATCTAAATATTAACATGTTCATCCTTGATGAAAGAAACATAGTTCAACATCTCTAAGAATCTCCTTTCATATTAATCGATTGTTATACTTCCAAGCTTGAGTTCAAATAACTCCTTCATTTTCCTATCATAGTAACATTTGGTTAAGTATTTATTTTCAAAATACCTCCTAAAATCCCTCCAAGTAACCTTTCTCTCATCAATGTGTTGAAATTGCAAAAACTGGTCCCACCACATTCATGCTTTTCCGTTGAGCTAGTAGATAGCAATTCTCCCTTCTACCTATGAAGAGTAATTATGTAACTGAAAGTACTTCCTCATGCCCAAAAGTCAGGTCTCCGCATCCTCATCCTTCTTGTGCTCACCATCAAAAGTGGGAGGCTTAATCTTATTCATTTCTCCTTGTAGCTCATCCACCCCAGACCTCCTCTTATGCTTCCTGACAGGAGATGAGCTTGAACTACAACGCGCTCTCCAAACTAAATGTCTTGGAGAGTGATGGTGATGCATGTCAACACTTCTTGTTTTTCTTCTCTCATCATGAGACTTGTGTCTCCTCAATTTGCTTGACTCGATCTCCTTATCCAACTTTTTCTCCAAGCTTTGTAGAAACTTGATGTTGAATCCATCTTGTTCCTCCTTGGCTTTCATAAGCTTATCATTATCAACTTTATAATTTTGGACGTCCTTTTGCAAACTTTGTATGGTCTTCACCAAATTCATGCTTTTTTCCTTGGCTTCTCCATGTCCATTTGAATATGTACCCTCATCACCTATATTGTCATACATCCTTGTGACCTCATCTTCATGGTTGTAGGTGTTTTGTGCATCTTTCATGCTTCTGATCTGTGTGTTGATCATGTATTGATCAAATTGTTGTTAACTCTACAAAATGTGCAGACAACAAGATTTGTTAGACTAAATAATTTATAAAAACCATAAATACTATGTGTTATCACATATAGTTGTTCAGGTCGCAGGTGACAACCATCAACGCATAAAACAGGCAAATGCAATTACAAATGCGATTTTCCCCTCCACAGGTTCGGTGTCGCACTATCTCTAAGCGCAAATGGAAGGACTCCAAATTTAGTAGGTGGATTAAAGTTTGGCGGGGGCGCTAAAGTAATCGACGCGCCCAGATCTCAGGTCCCTTTCAGATCGACAGCCTCACACCATTTCGAGGCCACAACATGCGCGGACGATAAAATCCAAGAGGCGGGCCGAAATGCAAACCATGGTTTTGTGGGAGGCTACATGGCAGAAAGGGGTGTGTTTTAGGCTTGACAGCGGTCTGGGTCCAAACCAAACCACTTCCCGCGGCCCCGAAATATTCATGCACATGTAATGCCCTATCCAATGTCGACAAGTGGTCGCCCGACAGTTGTCCTATCGCGCTCCAATCCAAAGGAGGGGTCAGCCAATGAACGAGGATTGACTTCCACGACCTCAACGCCCAACCCATTAGCGACATGTGGTTCTCCGCTAGTCATCCCGTTGCGCTCTGATCCCGATGAAGATCCAGTTAATGAAGCAGGGACTCGTAGCTGAAACCTCAGCTCAGCCCATAAATGGAAGGCTCGAAAGTTATGGCTATAGAGAGAGGATTGTCAGCAAAGTACAACAATGGTTAGTTTTCTACACGTTCATACTGAAGTTGGTTTGCGTCTGACAGGAGGAAACGCACACAGTCTTATAGAAGTTTGCTCAGACGCAAAGCTTTGAAGGAGATGTCAGATCACACTCCTGGAACTTGTGGACTGATCTGAGTATAAGTAGATCAATCTGATATTTTGTTATGGTGGTCAAATGGTTGAGTAGAGCTCCCTACTGTGTAATTTTGTATGCTAGAGTTGTTCTCTGGTTATGTATCAAACTTGAGACTTTCGCATTAATAGAAGTCAGTTTCTCTCATCTCTTTGTAAAAATTGTGATAGAACACTCGGGCATGGAGGATCCAGTCGAGGGTTGTAGTTCTATTGTAATGTAGGTTTGATTACAGTATTGTTGTGACCAGTTTTAGTCAGCTTCTTTGGTATCTTACTACCCGTTATGCTGAAAATATCGAGCATGGAGGATCCATTCGAGTTGTTGTAGTTGCATGGTAATGTAGGTTTGATTATCATGCTGCTGTGACATATTTCAGTGTCTGAAACTTGAGTTCAAGAGTGTTCTTGAGCCTAAGTTTTTCTTCACCGAGCTTCTTGAAGGCCGGATGCCCATAGCATTCTTGTTCACCTCTCTCGCTAAGTCTTCCTTCTGCTCACACTTAAACTCAAATCACTGAATGAAGTTAATGAGGACCTCACTTCTCTATGCATTGCTTGTCCAGTTTTTGTGTTAAAATCATTCTTGTATTGAGTTTTGTCCATTTTTACCTCCACTCATAAAACCAACATCCACCAAACATTCTGATGGATACTGGTCTCATCCTCTTGCAATCTGAGGGTGACTCTCAGTGCTAACATTCTTGGCGCCTTTGTCAGGGATGAATTGAAGACAGTTCCCTGGGATTGAATGACAAAGAAAGTTTGATTCTAAAGGTGCATCAGAAATCAGTGAATTGAAGATTGTAACTTGCACCTGGCGACTCCATTGTTTCCATTGTGGCTCCCAAAGGCAGACACATGAGGTCTACCCCACAACTGCCTCTAGTAACACCTAAAGGTGACCCAGAAAGGATCATCAAAAAGGGAAAGACCTCTCAAGAAGGGCTTTCAACTGTTGTACCAGGTGATTATGGTAATTTACAAACTTCTTCTTTAAAAACTCCAGTAGTTGCATCTAATTCTCCTGTTATACCATTTGTTGGAGTTTCAAGAAGTTTAAATTTTGGAAGTTTTCTTGTTGAACTTCCCCCCTCTAGTCTTCATTTGGGAGGAGAAAGTTTTGAAACTCCTGTTTCTCCTTAGATTCTAAAGTGGTTTAGACCCAGAAGCTTAGATGGTTGTCCTACTTTGGGTTTTCCTACTCCTCCTCCTATCAAAGTTGTAGTATCCAAAGAGGGGGAAACTTCTTTTCCTTTGAACCCCATATTATTTTCCTCCAACACTTAGTTGTTTCCTCTTTCTCCTAGAAAAACAGCTGCAATCCTACCTGCCCGAACTCCTTCTCCCCCTAGCTCTCCTACAATTCACATCCCGATGGTGGGTGGTAATCCTCCCAGAAATAGAATGGATTCCATAATGGCTGCTAGGTATGCCCCTCTTGTTTTACCTCAGCCTATGAATGCCCTCCCAGTTGGAGGTTACCTCAAGTATATGCCCAAGTTTATAGGGGAGGAAGACATATCTGAAGAAGAACATCTTGCAGCTTTTTACAGTTATGCAGATAACCTTGTCATTGAGAATGAAGATGTATGGATGAGAGTCTTTGTTTAGAGCCTTGATTGTGAGGCCAGAAAATGGTTCAGGGGATTGACTCCTTGATCTATTGATGGGATTGAAGCTCTAGATGATTCATTCTTAAGACATTGGGGGGATAAAAAAAAATTCCTTTATTATATTACAGAGTTTGGGTCACTTAAGAGAGAAGAGGGGGAATATGTTTCAGACTTCTCAAAAAGGTTTAATAAGATGTACAATAAGATTCCCACTGAAATTAATCCTACTGTAACCTATGCCAAGATCGCTTATGCTAGTGCTTTTGACCCTGAGTTTTGCCTCGTGTTGAGAGAAAGAAGAGCTACTTCCTTGGCTCATATGCAAGATGAAGCCCTTGAAGTAGAGTCCAATATATTAGCAGTTGACAAACTTAGGAGTAAGTCCGATAGAGACATAAGAAAGGGAAGGGTTGAAGCTTCAAYCTCTATTTCCTCTGTTGCCCACCCTCCAATAGATGAGATGACAAAACTGGTAAAAGCACTTTCTGTAGAAGTGGAAAAATTGAAATTTGAAGGAAAGCAAGGCTATAGGAACACCCAGAACACTGATAATAGGGGTAATTTCAGAAGACCAAATAATGCCCCTCAAACTATCCAGAGAGATCAAAGAAATGGGGATAGGGATGATCAAAAGATCCAAGCCCCTCTCCAAAATAAACTAGTTATTGATGTAGGAGAGGAAGAAGATGCAGATCTGAAAATCCATTGTCTTGGTGAGACCTCTTCATCTCCTCACTTAACCCAATATTCATATGAAGAGTCTCTCATGAGAAGCCAACTAAATTAGCTAAGCAAATGGGAACGAACCAGTGGCAATCCAAATAGATACAACCTCAGGTCCAAGAAGAAAGAGGGAAAGCCTGGCATTCCTGATCAGCCTACTAGAACAGAGAATCCTGTTAAGGAGGTGATAGCTAGCAGCAAAGAGAAAGAGGCATGAAACCCCCAGGCAGTGGGTAAGAGCCCTATCCCAGAAGTGAAGGATATTTTGAAGCCTCCCTCGTCTTTTAGCTTTGAGACTGAGATTCAAAATATTAAAATCCATGTACCTTTCTTAGAGCTAGTTAAAAATGAGGATTTCAAGAGGTACCTCTCCAAAGTATTGCAGCCTGAACCTTCATCTCATCCCACGGACTCAGTCAACCTCCAAGATGAAAAACCAGTTGTCATACTAGGGCCTTTGGTAGAGGATAGAAATGACTAATCCCCTCCTTTCTATACCTCACTGAACATTCATGATAAGGTGTTTCACAATTGCTTGATGGATTCAGGGGCATCTCACAATCTCATGCCTAAGACTGTCATGGATGAGCTTGGGTTGGAGGTTACAAAAACCTACCATGACCTGTACTCATTTGATTCCATAAAGGTGAAGTGTCTCGAGGTTATCAAAGACCCAGTTCTTTCCTTGTTCCAGTTGCCAATGAAGAGTGTGGTCATGGATATTGTGGTGGTTGATGTCCCCCCTAAGTTTGGAATGCTTTTGTCCAGATATTGGATCAAAAGACTAGGGGGAACCTTACAGATAGATCTTTCATATGCCACCATTCCTGTGTTTGGAGTAGAACATAGAAGGCTTTATAGGGAAGCACAACTTGCCTACATTATCAGTGATGAAGCAAACCCTACCAACCACCCCATTTTTGCAGTGGATACTGACCTAGGAACTAATATGCTACAGCTCATTGATGCTCCTCAAACACCTATTGAAATCAGAAAGCAACCCATCACCTCTTGTGAAGACCCTCCTCCCAATACCTATGTTTGGAAAATGTTTTTTGATGGAGCCTCTTCTAGGAAAAGTGCTAGTGTTGGGGTAGTTTTTATTTCCCCTTCCCAAGAGACTATATCTCTGTCTTACAAGCTTGAATTTGAAGCAACAAACAATGTGGCAGAATATGAGGCTCTTGTTTTGGGATTAAGAGCTACCAGAGACATGAAAATTGAGGAGCTAGCAGTATTTGGAGATGTTGAGTTGATTGTTCATCGAGTCATAAATTGGTATCAGGCTAAGCACCCTAGGTTAAGGGCCTACATAAATGAAGTCTGGGATCTTGTTGACAGTTTCTTCTTGGCTTTTAATATCTCTTTTGTTCCAAGAAAGGAGAACATTGTGGCAGATTCCTTGGTTGTTTCAGCAAGCAAGTTCAAGGTTCCTTTGCCCCCTAAACTCAATTATGATGTGGAGGTAAAATACAGACCCTCTATTCCTGACAATCTCATACATTGGAAGTTTTTTTAGGATGATCTTGAGATAAAAAGGTTTCTGGAAACTGTGGATGAATTCTCTGATTTGCAAATTGATCAAAATCATGATACTGAAGGAAGCCCTCATGCTAATGTTTTCCTGAATAAAATTGTTGACCATCATATTGTTCAGTTGCCAAGTAACCATATTCTAAGGGGACTTGTCCCCTTGGAGAGATTGTTTGACAGAAACGATGTTGTTGTAAAGATTAAAGGTTCAACTGAAGAGGCTGAGGTGACTGAATGCAATTTAGGAACATAGGAGGATCCCAAGTATGTCAAATTGTCTAGCAGACTGTCAGAGGAGCAAAGGGTTGAGTATGCCAAGCTCTTGAAGGAGTTTGATGATGTGCTTTCTTGGAAATATGAAGATTTAAGAAAATATGACACCAACATCATTGAGCATAAGATCCCTTTGAAAGAAGAGGCCAAACCTTTCAGGCGGAAACTCAGACAAATAAATCCCATGTTGTTTCCTGTTATGGAAAAAGAAGTGAAGAAGTTATTGGATGCCCAGATCATTATCCCTTTGAGATATTCAGAGTGGGTGGATAACTTAGTGCTAGTGAGGAAGAAAAATGGGGAAATCAGGTTATGTTTTGATTTCAAAAATTTGAACAGGAGCTCCAAAAAGGATAACTACCCCTTGCCAAAGATGGAACACATTTTGCAGAGAGTGAATGGTTCATCAAGGATATCTATGATTGATGATTTTTCAGGCTACAATCAGATCTTTGTCATGCCTGAAGATAGAGAAAAGACAACCTTCACTACTCCTTGGGGCACATTCATGTATGCTAAAATGCCCTTTGGACTAATGAATGCAGGAGCAACCTTCCAGCGGGCCATGGACATTGCCTTCATTGGGGAGAAGGAAAAATTTGTAGTCATATATTTGGATGACATTACAGTATTCTCAAGATCTGATAAAGAGTATTGTCATCATATGAGGAAAGTCTTCCTGAAGTGCAGAAGGTTTGGTCTCTCCCTCAATCCTAAGAAATCTTTGCTTGCTATGAAGGAGGGAAAATTATTGGGGCATATTGTGTCAGCTGAAGGGGTAAGAATTGATCCAAGCAGAGTAGAGGCCATTCAGGCCTTATCTTTTCCCAGATCTAAGAAAGAGGTTCAATCTTTCTTAAGTAAAATCAACTTTCTAAGAAGATTCATTTCTAATTTCACTGAGTTGGTTAATCACATTACAGTCATGCTTAGAAATGGAAACGGGGTGAAATGGAATGTTAAGTCCAAATATTCTTTCAACCAAATCAAAAGGGATTTGACTGAAGCACCTGTGCTCATCAACCCTGACTATTCTAAGGAATTTTTTATGTTTTCTTTTGCCTCATCTAATACATTGGTTGTTGTTTTGTTACAGAGAAATACAAAGGGGTTAGAGAAACCTATTTCCTTTTTTAGCAGAGCATTGAGGGATGCAAAAATAAGATATGATATCATGGAAAAACATGCATATGCTTTGGTGAAAGCCCTAAAGGCTTTCAGAATATATGTTCTGCATTCAAAGATTATTGCATATGTCCCCTCAGCCTCAGTGAAAGAAATATTGATCCAAACTGACATAGATGGGAAGAGAAGCAAATGGATTGCCAAAATTTTGGAATTTGACATTGAAATAAAACCCACTAAATTGGTAAAGGGCCAAGGTTTAGCCACGTTGCTGGCTAAATCAAACTGCAAGGCTTTAGGGGTTAATTTCATGAACATAAACCCAGAAAACCAACAAACTGAGATTATTGATGTCAACCTCAATTTGGCAAAATGCACCTGGTATAAAGATATCATATATTTTCTACAGAAGTTGAGGCCTCCTCATGGTTTGGACAAGAACAAGGCAAGATCTTTGAAACTCAAAGCAATCAAATATTGTCTCATTAATTAGGTTTTGTATTGGAAGGATCCTCTGGGAGTTCTGTTAAGATGTCTAGACCCACAGGAAGCCCAAAAAGCCATAGCAGATTTTCATGACAGTTTGTGTGGAGGACATCATTTCTGGAGGACCACAACCTACAAGATCCTCAGGGCTGTGTATTTTTGGCCCAGCCTTTTTACTGATGTTTGTGCAAAGATTATAGTTTGTCTCAAGTGTCAAAAGTTTTATGGAAAGCAACAACTCAAATCTTTGCCTTTGAAGCCTGTAATAGTTTCTAGACCTTTTCAGCAGTGGGGTCTTGACTTTATTGGAGAGATCCACCCAGCCTCAAGTGGCCAAAACAGGTGGATTTTGACTGCCACTGATTATTTCACCAAATGGATAGAAGCCATCCCTACAAGGAGTGCCTCCCACAAGGTAATCATCAACTTCCTTGAAGATATCATGTCCAGATTTGGATGTCCAAGCAAGATTGTCAAAGTTGAACCATTAATCAATTTTTGTGAGCAGTATGGGATCACATTAATCCATTCTACTCCCTACTACCCTCAAGGAAATGGTTTAGCAGAGTCCTCTAACAAGAGCCTCATAAATATCATCAAGAAATTTTTAGAAGACAACAAGAAAGCATGGGACTCAAAACTGAAATTTTCATTATGGGCTGACAAAGTTACACCAAAGAGGTCACTGGGTGTTTTCCCTTTTCAACTTTTGTATGGGGTAGAGGCTATTTTTCCTACTCAGCTTGCCTTGCCTATGGAAAAATTCCTCTAGGACTACCAAGGAGAGCCTAATGATATGGTTAGAAGGATACAACAGCTGGTGGAAGTACATCAGACCAAAGAGTAGTTGCTTGATAAAGCTCATGATCACCAACAAAAGATAAAACGAGCCTTTGACAAGAAGGCAAGCAAGGAAATTTTTAAGCTGGAGGATCTGGTGCTCAAATGGGATGCCCTCAGGCAAGACAAAGGCAAACATGGCAAATTTGAGGCCTTATGGATTGGTCCTTTCACGATTTCTGAAGTATTTTCAAATAACACCTATAAGTTGCAGAGCTTGGAAGATTCTAAAGTTTTGGGTAGCCTTGTCAATGGACATTTTCTGAAGAAATATTTTGTTTAAGCCGTGATTGATTTTCCACCATTGTAATTACCACTTACTTTCATGTTATGTTTAAATAAGAGACTCTATAACCCAAAAGCTAAGGCACTGGAACTGCGCGTTCTTGGCAGCTCGCAAGGAGTGTGCCATCCCCTGTGGAGCCAATGTTATCACATACAGTTATTCAGGTTCACAGGTGATAGCCATCAGGGCATAAAGCAGGCAAATGCAATTACAATGGCAATTTTCCCCTGCACAGGTTCGATGTGGTGTTATCTCTAAGCGCAGATGGAAGGATTCCAAAGTTAGTAGGTGGATAAAAGTTTGTTGGGGGTGCTAAAGTAGTCGGCGTGCCTAGATCTGAGGTCCCTTTCAGATCGACAACCTCAAATCATTTTGGGGCCGCAATGTGCGCAGACGATAAAATCCGAGAGGCAGGCTGAAATGCAAACCATGGTTTTGCGGGAGGCTACATGGCGGAAAGGGGTGTGTTTCGGGCCCGAAAGAAGTGTGGATCCAAACCACTTCCCGCGGCCCCGAAATACACATGCACATGTAATTCCCTATCCAATGTCAACAAGTGGTCGCCCGACAGTTGTCTTGTCGTGCTCCAATCCCAAGGAGGGATCAGCCAATGAACGAGGATTGACTTCCACAACCTCAATGCCCAAACTGGCAGTGACATGTGGTTCTTCGCCAGTCATCCCATTGCGCTTTGATCCCGATGAAGATCTAGTTAATGAAGCAGGGACCGGTAGCTGAAACCTCAGCTTAACCCATAAATGGAAGGCTCATAAGTTATGGCTATAGAGACAAGACTGTCATCAAAGTACAACAATGGTCAGTTTTCTGCAGGTTCATACTGAAGTTGGTTTGCATTTGACAGGAGGAAACACGCACAACCTGACAGAAGGTTGCTCAGACGCAAATCTTTGAAGGAGATGTCAGATCACACTCCTGGTAGTTGTGGACTGATATGAGTATAAGTAGATCAGTCTGATATTTTGTTATGGTGGTCGAATGGTTGAGCAGAGCTCCCTACTGTGTAATTTTTTATGCCAGAGTTGTTCTTTGGTTATGTATCAAACTTGAGACTTTCGCATTAATAGAAGTTAGTTTCTATCATCTCTTTGTAAAAATTGTGCTAGAACACTTGAGCATGGAGGATCCAGTCGAGGGTTGTAGTTCTATTGTAATGTAGGTTTGATTACAGTATTGTTGTGACCAATTTTAGTCAACTTCTTTGTTATCTTACTCCCCCTTATGTTGAAAAGCTAGGGCATGGAGGATCCAGTCGAGTTGTTGTAGTTGCATGGTAATGTAGGTTTGATTATCATGTTGTTGTGACATATTTCAATGTCTGAAACTTGAGTTCAAGAGTGTTCTTGAGCCTGAGTTTTTCTTCACCGAGTTGCTTGAAGGTCAGATGCCCATAGAAGTCTTGTTCACCTCTCTCGCTAAGTCTTCCTTTTGCTCACATTTAAACTCAAATCACTGACTGAAGTTAATGAGGACCTCACTTCCCTATGCATTGCTTGTCCAGTTTTTGTGTTAAAATCATTCTTGTATTGAGTTTTGTCCATTTTGACCTCCACTCATAAAACCAACATCCACCAAACATTCTGATGGGTACTAGGCTTATCCTCTTGCAATCTAAGGGTGACTCTCAGTGCTAACACTATGCACATTTCGTTCTATAAATGTGTCAGAATCCTTTCTTCTGATTCCTGGTGAATTTAACAGCCTAATTCAAAATTTTGGGTGAATATTTGGACTCCTTTGTCTAGGACTTTTCCTCCTCTTTTCTTTCTTTCAAAGTTCGTGTGTATACCAATTATGTGTTATACACCCATATCCATCACACGCACATGCTCTATACATGCAATACCAAGCGCACATACAACGCACTAGTATTCAATGTGCACAACTTTTTATAATGGGACTAATATTTAGCACACTCAACTTTTTGGGTTCCGCGCATCATTCTAGTGCGCACAACTTTTGTGTCGTGGACCAATATTCCACACAAATTACAACTTTGCTCTGCACCACGCCAACATTCACCGTGCACCCTCTAGCACCCAATACTCAAAGCGCATCTCCAATTCTGCCCCACGCCGCGTTAATATTCCACACGCACGCACTACACACCAACACTATGCATGCACCAATAATTTTGCTCTGTGAGGTGCTCATATTCAATGTGTGTTCACTGCGCATCACCAATATTTAATGCGCACGCCCTGCTCATTATTATTATGTACGCACCTATAAATTCGTCATGGTTTACATATTCATCATGCATGTAATGCACTCCCATATTATGTGTGCTCCACCAACTCTATACCCCACAATTCCAATATTCAATGCGCACACTCCACACTCCGATATCTTCTACACACCATAAGTCTTGCATCGTGCAGTGCCAAAATTTAGTAGGCACACATTGCGCACCAATACTTAGTGCACGCGAGTCCTTTCTTTACTCAACTAATTTTTCCATATTTTCAGCTTGCGACCCCATGACCATCATAATAATGCCCGCCTCGCCAACTTCATGTTGATCTATGGCCCATACAAGTCCAATATTGAACCAAAAGCTATGATACCACTTTGTAACATCCTCTGATACCACTTTGTAACATGCCCACATCAAAATTTTGGAACTTTGAAGCCACTTTGTAACGTACCCAACCCCCTAGCTAAGTCTTGTTACCACATTGTAGAGTCTCCACTACCACAACTCACTAAATAAAGCTCTAACATCAATTCTTGCTTCTG
>ML791313.1:147153-161385 GCA_009831015.1 Picea engelmannii
GGCCTGACAACCTACTTCTTAGACAAGCAAGGGCTTAACAACCAACTTCTTCGACCAACATGGGCCTGACAACCCGCTTCTTCAATAAACACACAGGTTCAACAACTTACCTCTTCAATAGAACACGGGTTGACAACCTACCTCTTCAATAGCACGCAGGCCTTCCCAAGCACAATATTATTTGATGGCAACAAGTTACAACAAGATATAAATGCTTCCCAGAGGAAATTTTGTCTTCCTCCGCTTAGAATGAGTGAATTTTTTTTTTCCGAGATGCACTAAGGCCCAACAATATATTTGCATGATTACAACTAGACACTTGTCACCTTAAGAGCTAACTTAGCTCCACTTGGTTACCCGTTCCCATTCCTTAGGAACTTAGGATAAATACATATCCCATAAATATACTTTTGGAAATATGATTAAAATATTCCCTTTAAGCTTCACACCTCTTTCCCATTCTAGTGGAGTTTTATCCCCCCGTCTCTTTTCGTCTGATTGGTATGTGCGCAGTGATGTGTTTTTATTAATATCTAAGTGCAATTACATTTTACAAAAATAGACGCACTTGCCTTTGTCGCAAACTAGGCTCCCCAGCCTAATAATCGCACATGCACTCTGGCCTCAATATACATATATACAAAGGCTCTCCAGCGCCCAAAATATCTTGTCTACAAACACGGTCTGGTGCGCACTTTGAAGTGATACTAGCGCACTTACTTAGGTGCGCGCAAAGCTATGAAACATGCACACACTCTTCCATTGGTTCCCACACAAGAAAATCCTTGCGCACTTACTCAGGTGCACACAAAGTTATGAAACGAGCGCACACTCTTCCTTTGGTTTGCGCACGCTAAACTATACCCAGAACTTGTTTTCCCACGACTCACTAGCCTATATGTACATTTACATTTACATTACAATTGGGGTTCAACCTAGGGGTATTACAGTAACAATGACACTATGAGGTCTAGACTCATATACAACATGAAGTTTCCACATATATGACTGGCCTAAAGGAACATTACAAACTTCAAATGGGGCAACATCACACAATACTTTATCCTTGAAGGGCTTGATGCCATAGGGCAGGAGACATTGTAGGTTGACGTAAAGATATCGTCCTTGGTTGAGGCACCCGATGTTGTACGGATGCAGATGTGGTGTTGTCAGCAACTCCAACCATTTGACGATCTCCACTGAGATGAGGTTCTTTTGGCTTCCACTATATATAATGAAACGTAGCAGAGCACCCTTCACCCACATCTACGAGTGAAAAAAGCACTCACCTTCCTCTGTCTCTTCTAGTTCATTTGGTTGGATCTCGGTGGTAGCGACTGTAGCACTGGGTTCTACATCAAAGATCTACTTCCCCTTATCTGGCTCTGAATCAGAGTCGGAGCCTGCATCTGACTCTAAGGTTTTTAGCTTGGCCACTGATGACTACTTCAAGCGATTTTCATTGGTGTTGTGCCAGTAGATTTTATAGAACTCACACCATTTCCTAGTGTCTTTCTTCGTCTTCCCATTACCTTTATTTGTTTGCAGCTTAGATTGGTTGTCCTGAGGTTGTTCATCCTTGCTTTGTCCTTTATTTGGTGTGTTGGGGCCACCTTTTTCCTACTTCTGTTGTGGTGCATTTGCAGATCCAAATTCTTGCTTATTCCTTTGCTTAAGTTTTTGCTTGATTTTGATAGCATATCGATATGCGACTCCTAACAACGAGATGTCTAGAAACTCTATTTTCGTTTGGATGTACCTATGTAGACCCCCATGGTATTTTAGAACCAGATGTCACTTGGAGTCTCTGATACCCATCTTGGTGCACAAGGTATTGAAGGTATTTGTGAACTATGACATGTTTGGTTCCTCTCCTGACGCAATGTGGTCCATCTCATGTACTGGTCATCGTAGTTTTCAACAAGGTAATATTATTCCTTGAAAACATCCATAAAAGAGTCCCAAGTGGGCTCAGCCCCAAATATTCTAGACTCCTTTGTGGATTTTTGCTCACAGTAAGTCTCCCACTAATGTTTAACATGGGGGACCTCCTTAAGGAGCACAAAGGTGATCTTTTCCATATTGGAAAAATTGTGGACAAAGAAATAACCTTGTAGTAGATTTAACCACTTTTCCACAACATCCACATCTATTTGACCTTCAAGTACAGGAATATCAAAATTAACTTGTACCTTCAAGGGGGCGACACCTCGAAAGTGGTTGCTTAACTAAGATGCATCTATTGTTGTCGGTGGTTGCTAAAGGATTTGGGGAAAATGATCCATCATCTCGTTCCTTTGTTGCACGAGGACTTCCATGAACAACATTTTGATAGGATCTCTTGCTCCCTCGTCTCTCTTTTCCTCTGCCATGGACGACCGTCGGGTTCGGCGAGTACAATCTTCCAAGGGATCAACTAGTTCAAGTCCTAATGCCTTATACCTTGACCTCGTTGGGGACATGCACAGAGAAACAAATAAAGATCAGACCACTCTAATACTACTGATCCAGATTTATGAGGGAACATAATGAAACACATAAATAAGATAGAGACACATAGGTACAATAATTCTCAATTTCTATTAAAGAATGAAATATATAGAGACTGTTAAAAAAAATACAAAGTGAAATGAACTCGCTAGAATAGTGGTAGCTTATCTCTAAGAAGAGATGTGACGGCTACATGCATTCGCAAGAAGATGATTACAATGAGGCTCCAAATCCTTTTTAACATAAAGCATAAATGAGAAAACCATAAACATCCAAAACCTTAACCCCAGGAGATGAAACACCAAAAGGTTTGTGGGCCTCAATGCGGGTAGTTGATACGTCAACTTCCCGAGGGCACAACTTTTGCATACGATCTCCATTTGGGGCTCTCGGTACCTCATCGAAAAGGTCTAGTTGAGGAGTACACATTCCATTCGACCTAGTATCTACCTTTTACTACATTCTAGGCACTGTCGAGCCAAAAAAATATCATTCAGGGCCTCAAAACAACCCCAGAAGTTTGGGACTCGAAAAATCGTAGAAAAACTGCAAAGGTGGAAACTGTATTTTGAGCTAGTGGAATAGGTGGGAGGCCACTGATGTCCACATGGATCAATTGGATCACTTAAAATGTTTCCATTTAACCATGGTTTAATAGTATAACCTCAATGTTACCACATTGTTGGTAATTATTTGCTAGTTAACTTGCCTATTTTAAGTTGGAAGCTAGCTCGGGTAGAGTTCCAATTGATTTCACCAAAATGATAGTGGGATCATTTTCATTGTTAGGTTTTGCAAAACAACTTAAGGTTTAGGCACCATCCTTCCCTTGTTACCATTATTCATTAGTCAATCATTAGATGCCACAAAAGCATATTGTCAAGTTCTCACTTTCACCACAATTAAAGATTTTATGAGATTACCTTATTCAATTTCATTATTATTTAACATTTAACAATAATATTTTATTCAATCTCAATATTATTAAAGTTTAAAAAACATTTAATTACGAAGTTCATTTCTCTTTGGTTGTTCAAATCTAGTTATACAAGGATTTAGAGTTTTGATTGCAAAATTTTAATGTTCTAGGTTGATTTAAAATTAGGTAAAATTTCTTGGAACTTCATTTGATCATGAATGAAACTTTAATCTTGGTGGAATTCTGATTGTGCATGGTATTTCTAATAGATTTGTTAGGGACCTAACCCCTCATGTAGGTACAATAATATATTTCCATGTAATAAAGGTCAATACTAATAAGGCATAGCAATAAGGAAGAACAAGTCAAATGTAAGAAGACCTAATAGAAGCTTTCACTTCTAGAAGGATCTTCCTCTAGATTGTTCTTTTGGATAGACATATTTAGTATAAATAGGAGTAGAGGGTATGAGAAATTTTGTCTTGGATATTATTGTAATAGAGCTCTGCTCTACTGGAGGTTGCCCCCTCAAAGAGGCAAGTGAACATTGCTCTCAGTAATCAAAGTGATCTTTTTGGTGTTATTCTGGTATTATTCTGGTGTTGTTATGGTTATATCATTGTTTATCTACCATTTCTAGCTAATTATTTATGTTCTGCATACTATTTTATATATGGAATAATACAAGTGGTATCAGAGCACCTTCCTCGACAGAAAATTGTGGGTTAATTTTTTTTTCCAGGGTAGAGACGTATGTTGGTGTCTTAAAGCTACAAAGATCCTGTTGACACCATTATTTGAGACCTGTCCCATTGGATTCCTCTCTTCACCCTTATCGCAGTCACACCTATTATTTTTCAACAAATTTTCTTCTCTTGGACCTGACCCCCTTCCAACACCCTTATTTGGGCTTTACCCCATTGGATTTCACTCGTCGCCCTGATTGTTGTGATACACTTCACCCATAACCCATTTTCTGTGTGGTCCCACTCACCCCTTTTCGTGTTCCCTCTCCATCATGGCCCACATGCGTAGCCAAGACTTGGAAGCTCGCTTCAATTCCTTGCACTCTAATTTCATAGAAACCCAACAAGAAGTGAGACAACTCAATTCCAATATTGGTACCATCAATAAAAACATGCATTCCTCCATCGACGCCAAAATGGAGTACCTTAAACAAGACCTCGCTACCCATCTTGAATCCTTCAATACCCAATTTGTCTCCTTCACTACGATGATCTGCGTCAAGCTGCATATCCCTGCATATCTTCCCTCATCTGACCCACCTTTGCAAACCGAAGGTGAAACTTCCTCTCATTCCCAAAATTTTCAGCCCCATCACTTTCAACATGATCTACGCCTTCTGCGTGTGGATGTGACCAAATTTGATGGCTTGGATCCCACTGGTTGGGTAACTCAAATGGAACATCATTTCTCTTTGTATGGCATTACAGATGAGTTGGCCAAACTCCGGTATGGTGTTCTCCATCTATATCAAGAACGTTGGCAATGGTGGCAATGGAGAAAAAATGCCCGCCAAGGGTATGTGGCTTGGGCACACTTTGTGGCAGAGATTTATGAACGCTTTGAAATTGACACCAACCATTTAGGCCGTTTGACAAAGTTGAAACAATCTGGCAGAATGGAAGACTTTATAGCCGCTTTTGAGCGATTATCTTTCTGTACAGAGGGCATGTCTGATGCTTTTTTTCTAGAATGTTTTATCAATGGCCTCAAGGCTGAGATTTGTGCCCATATCCTCATGGCTCGGCCTCAGAGTTGGGTGGATGCTACTAAAAGAGCTAAGGAAGCACAACATGTTGTCTCTTCTCAAAACCGAAAACCCTCCTTTATTCCTCGCACTAAACCAATCATTCCCACTCCTCCTACTCCACTAAAGATCCAGAAATTGACTAGGGCATAAATGGTTGAACACCAACTCAAAGGCCTTTGTTATAATTGTGATGACAAATATTTTCCTGGGCACAAGTGTAAGGAACAAAATCTTTTTATGGCCATCTTGAAGGATGTTTCAGAAGACGATGTTGAGGCTCCCCTTGTGGCAGTGTCACATGAACCCATTGACATGACCCCTCCCTCCAACCCTCCCGAAGTAGAACCGATCATTTCCCTAAATGCTCTCACTGGCTTCTCTGCTCCCCAAACCCTCAATCTAATTGGTTACATTAAGCATAGGAAGGTCATCATTCTTATTGATAGTGGAAGCACCCATAGTTTTATTCATCACCGCATTGCCCAAGAAACTAATTGCTATATCCGTGTCCTCAATAATTTTCAAATCATGATTGCCAATGGCGGGTCCATGAAATGTGGAGGGCGTTGTGAAAATGTGTGTCTCCAAATTGGTCAGTACCACATGAAATCTCATATGTTTGCTATTGACATGGGCGGTTGTGAAATTGTGTTGGGTGCAGAATGGCTAAGGACTTTGGGTCCCATTCTCATGGATTTTAAGGAATTAACCATGCAATTTGACCAGGAGGGCCAACAATATAAGTTCCAAGGCATCACCATCGATTCCTCAGAGATCATTAGTTCCCATCGCATGGAAGATATTCTCAAAAAAGGTCATTCTGGCATTATTGTACAACTCCATGCCTTTCAAGCCACCAAGACACCCTCTATTCTGCAGGACCTCCAATCCATCCTCTCTAAACATCAAGTGGTTCTTTACACTCCCCAGGGACTCCCTCCTTCCCGTGGTGTTCATGATCATTCCATTCCCATTGTCCCCGACAACCTTCCCCCCAATATTCGTCCCTATCGTCATCCCTTTTCCCAAAAAAATGAAATTGAGAAAATTGTTCAAGAATTGCTCAACACATGTGTTATCTGCCCTAGTATGAGCCCCTAATCTTCTCCTGTGGTCATGGTCCTTAAGAAAGAAGGTTTTTGGCTCATGTGTCTTGACTTCCGCGCGCTCAACAAAGTCACCATTAAAGACAAATTTCCCATTCCTGTCATTGATAACCTCTTGGATGAATTGAGTGGCTCCTAGTTCTTTACTAAACTTGATCTTCGTTCTGGCTACCATCAGATACGTATGAACGAGGCAGAATTTCCTAAGACTGCATTTAGAGCTCATGAGGGCCACTATGAGTTTTTGGTCATGCCCTTTGTCTTGTGTAATGCTCCCTCCACTTTCCAAATCCTCTTGAATCATGTCTTCTGTCCTTTTCTCCGTCATTTTGTCTTAGTTTTCTTTGATGATATCCTCATCTATAGTAAAACCTGGACAACCCATCTTGTTCATGTGGATCGAGTTCTCCATCTACTCTCTCATCACCAACTTTTCCTCAAACAATCTAAATGTGCTTTTGGCACCTCAGAAGTCGAGTACTTGGGTCATCTTGTTGGCAAGACTAGTGTCAGGGTGGATCCTAAAATGATTGAAGCTATGCAAGATTGGCCTCACCCAAAGACTCTCAAAATCTTGCGTGGATTTTTGGGTTTAAGAGGTTATTATCGCAAGTTTGTTAAGAATTATGGAAAGATTGCGACACCTCTCACTGCTCTCCTTAAAAATAATTCTTTCACTTGGACTCCCGCAGCTGCTCAGGATTTTCAAACCTTGAAGATGGCCATGTGCACCACTCCAGTCATGGCCCTTCTTGATTTCACAAAGACCTTTGTCATGGAATGTGATGCTTTCAGGAAAGGAATTGGAGCAGTCCTTGTGCAAGAGGGTCGGCCTTTGGCCTTTATCAACAAACAACTGTCAGAGCGAAATTTGGGCAAATCAATCTATGAAAAGGAAATGTTGGCTATTCTGCATGTCATGTATCTTTAGTTCCCTTATCTATTGGGGCAACGCTTCCAAATTAAGACAGATCATCAAAGCCTCAAGTATTTTCTGTAACAACGCCCTTCCTCCCCAGAGCAACAAAAATGGGTCACTAAGCTCTTTGGATATGATTATGAGATCATTTACAAGAAATGCAAAGACATTGTGGTTGCTGATGCACTTTCCATAAAATATGAAGATGAAGGGTCCGTTTTTTCTCTCTCCTTCATTGTACCAGATTGGCTCCAAGATGTTCGCCGGGATTGGCTACACGATCCCAAAATTTCGCATCTAATACAACAATTGCAGGCCAATTCTCCAGTTTCCCTAGGGTACTCTTGGCACAATGATGAGCTTCGATACAAAGGTTGTTTGTATTTAAGTAAACAATCAAAACTTAAATCCACGGTACTTTATGGGCTTCATGCTACACTCACCGCTGGGCACTTAAGGTTTACCAAAACCTATGACCGGGTCAAACGTTCTTTTTTCTGGGATGGTATGAAACATGACGTTCACAATTTTGTGGTAGAATGTGATGTTTGTCAATGCAACAAGGGCGAAATAGTCAAATCTCCTGGCACACTACAACCGCTTCCAATTCCACTTGCTATTTGGAGGGATATCTCTATGGATTTTATTGTAGGCTTACCTAAATCGGCCAATAAATCAGTCATCATGGTGGTAGTTGATTGTCTTTCCAAGTATGCTCATTTACGTGCTCTTCAACACCCATTTACAGGCTCCACTGTGGCTCACCTTTTCATGGATCAGGTCTTCAAGCTTCATGGCATGCCTCATTCTATTGTTTTTTATCACGACCCAACTTTCACTAGCAATTTTTGGCAAGAACTGTTCAAGCTACAAGGCACCCAATTGCATCTCAACACAACTTATCATCCCCAGACTGATGGTCAAATAGAAGTTGTCAACAAGTGTTTGGAAACATATTTGAGGTGTTTTGCATCGGAAAGTCAAAATCAATGGGCTCACTGGTTACCACTAGTTGAATGGTGGTACAACACTTCTTACTATACAACTACTCGTGGCTCAAGTTTTCATGGATCAGGTCTTCAAGCTTCATGGCATGCTTCATTCTATTGTTTCTGATCGCGACCCAAATTTCACTAGCAATTTTTGGCAAGAACTGTTCAAGCTACAAGGCACCCAATTACATCTCAATGCCACTTATCATCCCCAGACTGATGGTCAAACTGAAGTTGTCAACAAGTGTTTGGAAACATATTTGAGGTGTTTTGCATCGAAAAGGCAAAATCAGTGGGCTCACTGGTTACCACTAGTTGAATGGTGGTACAACACTTCTTACCATACAACTACCTGCATGACTCCTTTTGAAGCGGTATATGGACAAAAGCCACCTTCAGTTCTCTCATACTTGCCAGGTGTCTCAAAGGTCCAGGCGGTTGACCAAACGCTTACAGTTCAAGAGGCTATTCTTCGTACCCTCGAAGAGAATTTGGTCATGGCCCAGAATCACATGAAGCAACAAGCAGATCAAGGTCGCTCTGAACGTCAATTTGTAGAAGGAGATCATGTGTTTCTTCGACTGCAACATTATAAGCAAAATTCCCTCAAGGCTGACCAATGTCAGAAATTGGCGCCCAAATTTTATGGTCCTTATACCGTTCTCAAGCGTGTGGGACAGGTGGCCTATCAGTTAGCTTTGCCCAGTCATTCTAAGCTCCATCCTATTTTTCATGTTTCCTGCTTAAAAAAGGTGATTGGAACTAAGTGCCAAACTCAAACCAACCTTCCCGAATTGGACAAAGAAGGCTCCATTTGGCTACAGCCACAAACAGTTTTGGACTAGCGTGAGTGTCGTCTGTGTCAACACACCATAAAGGAAGTGTTAGTCTAGTGGAAAGATACAACTCCAACAAACGCCACTTGGGAACCAACTACCATTATGTAGCAATTTCCTCATCTCAAGGCTTGAGGACAAGGTTGTTTTTAAGGGGGAGGACATGTTAGGGATCTAACCCCTCAAGTAGGTAAAATAATATATTTCCATGTAATAAAGGTCAATATTAATAAGGCCTAGCAATAAGGAAGAATACGTCAAAGGTAAGAAGACCTAATAGAAGCTTCCGCTTCTAGAAGGATCTTCCTCTAGATTGTTCTTTTGGATAGACATATTTAGTATAAATAGGAGTAGAGGGTGTGAGAAGTTTTTTCTTGGATATTATTGTAATAGAGCTCTGCTCTGCTGGAGGTTGCCCCCTTGAAGAGGCAAGTGAACATTGCTCTCAATAATCAAAGTGATATTTCTGGTGTTATTCTGGTATTATTGTGGTGTTGTTGTGGTTATATCATTGTTTATCTGCCATTTCTAGCTAATTATTTCCGTTCTGCATACTATTTTATATCTGAAATATTACAAAATTCTCATTAGATTTTTGGTATGAAAAAGGGTCATCTGGCTACATGAATAACTCATTCACCAAACCTATAAATGTCATTTACTTCACCTAGAGCTAATTTTCTCATAGGAATGTAAGGATTGTTGAATTTCTCCATAATAATTCGTGGGTTCAACACATCCATATAAATTGCAATGAATCTCTTCTCTTTCCACTTGATTGTTATTGGAATACAAGTTGTATATTGGGTTGGAGAGATGTATATATTTCCATTGTAATGACATTTTTTGTAAATATAATGTTGAAATAATATGTGCCATTTTTTCTTACTTAAAAGCATTTAAGAAGAAGGTGACCATTGGGCTCCTAACAATGGATTGATATTGAAAATTGGTGTTGCCATTGCAAGTCGGAGATCATGGATAAAATGGTTTGCATGTTTGTCTCGAGGAGCCATGAGGCACATACTAGTAGGGTTGAGTTGAAAAACAAGATAATCTTCCTCTGCATTGCTAAATAATAAAGCTAACCACAATACCATGCACCTCACCATATCCAGATTGCACCCATCAAATCATTGTGTCACTCTTCCAAGCTGTAAATCTCGTTTTTAACATCAAAAGCTACCCACTCAACACAATATATCCTTCAATCAACATACAATACCAAAACTCAAATCCACATGATACATATTACACACGACCAAAGATTGATAAGCTAACCCGATGAAAGTTTCCATGAACGAGGGCAACTATCCATCTTATATTATTGCACTTTTGGCACCAAATCGATGCAAAGCTTAACAAGGCACACAATCATTATTCATGTAGTGGCTTTTACTGTGGCCTCACCATTAACCATCAAACCATTAACCATCAAAGCTTTCAACGACATGGAGACTTTGCCATTTCCTTCAATCTCATAAATACCTTGTTCATGGATGTTGATTGTTGATATGTATTTATCGTAGAAATTAGGGAATATTAAAACGTTGATGTTATAGATACCATGGTCCTTTTAACTGTTCTTGTTACGCCATAAGGCGTTCCCCTCTTCGAATCTTATGTTTCTCAATCATTTTTTTGTTTGCTCAGTGTCGTCCGATCCATTAGACAACATGGATTCGATTCGGGTTGTCTATATATTAAACAATTCCTTTCTACTTGTCCTCTGCCCTACACACAAATCCTCTCATTCAAAGTCGTTGACACCCAAAATATAGTGTCAACTGCAACCATAGATTCGTCTTCCACTCCCTTGAACTAGAAACAATAGAGGTCTACATTGTTGTTGTTACATCGGTGCTGATGAGTTCGAAAATTGGAAAGACGATACTTCTTCCTCAATGCTTAAATGCAATTAGAACGACCAGACGAAGCTATGCATGGAATACATGAAACTCAATTACTTGGTATAAATAGACAATAAAAAACTATTGCTTTTGGTTATGTAATTGGATAAACAACAACTAACTTGTTTCCTATTTTAATAGCTCCTTTGACAGGGACCGTAACTTAGCAAGCTAAATCAATTGACGCATTATTTCTTGTTTTTCAAAATTCACTAGAACAACTCTGGATTATAATACATTAATATTTTCACTTCTCCTTCTCCTTCTCCTTCTCCTTCTCCTTCTCTCCCAATTCACAATTTGATTTTCTTTTTCCAATTTTTATTCCCTATCTTTCAAAATTAAAGTTATTATTATAGAATACTACAATATCTTCAAAACAACATATTTCACTTAGGAAATATTAATTAGCATTTCCTACTATAAAACAAATATTTTTACCTCGTTAAATGTCATGTCTATATCTAAAACAAAAACATACTCAATTTATTCCCATTACGACAACTTTTTGGGCCTTCAAAAACAATTGCAAAAACTACAAATCTAACTGGTTAGAGTGACCACTCTCCTGCTAACGTAGCGATGAACTGAACTAATGAAGACAAACTAACGAACGAATGCCCTTTTGGAACCCGACCAGCAGTTAAACAGGCGGTTAACGGGGCTCTTAAACATACACCCACCTAAATTTACTAAATTTATTCCTCTGGTTGCGGCTGGAAAGGAAAAGACTGTTCTTGCCTTTTTTAATTATAACGGATTCGGGCAGCGTTTAAATTAAAAACTCAGGATCGATTTTGCTTTCCAGTCGCATCTAAGGCCAAGCCAGTAAATTCAATTCACAAGCTCTCCGTTTTAACAGCGTTCCTGGAGGCATCTTGATACTCTCGATCGCCTCCGGTATATTCATACGGCGCAAATTTGTTTATTGGATTCACAATAAAACTAGTTTCCTTTTTTTCTTGTGTGTCCCGTCCCGTCTTCCGCAATTTGACTCAAGCTTGTTGCAATCCAAGCAGTAAAAATGCAGCAGCATCAAAACTCGCAGCCTGGACAGCGGCGAGATAACTTCAAAGGGTTTAATAAGAACCAGAAAAAATATCTCCCCAAGGCCACGGCTTTGTCGAATTCCGACAAGTCAAAGCCGGATCCTGGCGGCGGCGGGCAGAATTATGATGAACAAGGGAACCGATTGTTAACGAGCTCTTTAAGGCAAAACAGTGATAGAAAACCTGTGAATTATAAGAACGGGGGAGATGGTAAGGCAAGTTCAGGAAATAACTGTAAACAGGTGTTTCGGGGCAGCAGCGGCAATGGGGAAAAAATGTCCAGCGATAAGGGCAGGTTTGTGAATTATTTGCCTCAAGATGATGCCGTTGCAGCGGGTTTAGGGGCTGAAGATGGGGGTTTGGATCCAGAAGAGACCCAGGGAGTAGCCGATCTTTTGAACCAGGAGCTCCGCGCTTTGTTGCGGATGAAGCCGCGGGAATTCTGGAGAACAGGTGAGGCAATGAGCTTTTTTGCCTTTTTATCTCAAGCAATTGATCTCTTATCAACAAACGGTGTTTGTAGGTTGTAATTGGATGTCTCAGGACAGTAGCACAGATGGATTTAGGTTTTGATAAGTGGATGCTTTCGAAGCAGGTCTACCTTACCTTACTCAGAGTTGCATGTGAAACATTCAGGACTTGTGTCCTGGATTCGATGCAGTCATCTCTGCTTGCATCTTCGATTCGAAGTTCTCAATGTCTTGTTTAATCTGTTCTTCTGCATAATCTCATAATTTTGTGTTATTTTACTTTACGAGGCGACACATATAATGCTTTATCTGTGATAAAAGCTTTGTTCTCATTTTCGGCCTAATCATTGTCAAGGGGGTCCAGGTTTGTAACTTTTTTATTCTGAACACAATTTCTGTCTGCATGGTGAAACACGGGCAACTGGATATTTCTTTTAGAGTTTCGAGTGCCCCTGCTTAACAATTATCATCTAACAGAAATTGGTAACAAGCAGACATTTCCTTGCTGAAAGTTGGCTTAGAACATATTCTGCCAAAATCAATGTAGCATAGACATGCGATACAGTCATGTTGGAGTGACGTAGGATGCCAGTGCCTTATCAATACATATCGTAAAATTCTTGAGCTATCCTTGTCAGTATGCCTTCTGCACTCTCCTCCATCTCTTGAGCGACAATGAACATATTCTTTTTGTTCTTGAATTTCCCATGGCTCTTGTTGTCTTGTCCCTTGTCCACAAACAAGAGTTTCTCATATGTCAATTTGACATCTAGCTACACCTTAACCTTAAATTAGATTATTATTATTATATGAAGCCCTAATCAATAATTTGGTCTGAGTTAGGCATAATTATGTTTGTTTTAATAGATCTAAGGTCTATTATAGGTTATTAATGCCATATTATCTCTTGGCAGTTGAAGCTCTTGACTATTTTCTCATATGGAAAGCCGCCAGCCAAGGAAAAGTAAAGGGAATTCCACTCCTCGAGTCGGTCTAGGGCAACTAATCAACGGTTGTTTTGCCCAGGAATCCTTCCTTACCATTAAGAAAGAAGGAGAGTACTTTAGCAACATTTTGTATTGCGCAGACATTGTTTGTAGTTGTGTGATTTTAGCGTCCTACATTCAATGGGCCAAGACAATGAGTGACAAGCAAATCCTAGATAGCTCTTAGAGTGGTTAAAGAGTTTGTCTTGGGCTTGGATTCAAATCCATAAGATCTTAAAAAATTTGGGTATTCTTTTCACCTTCTAGGTATACTTGAAGGAGCTATGGAAACTGTAATTCAACAGCTTGGGCTATAAGTGATGGATCACTAAGACAACGCCTTTGGCTGCTAGGTATAAAAATAGAAGATCATCCATCTTGTTAGCAACCACTCATGTTTATTATTCATCCTGTTGTATGCCGTTGGATGTGGGCTACTATCATATGGAGAAGATCCTCATATCCTTCTTGTGGGCCAACTTTTAAGGGAAAAGGCCTTGCACATAGTTGCTTATAGTAACTTACAACTGCCCTTTGGCTAATCTATCACTTTATAAGGGGTGTGTCTATGCTGTCAAAACCACCCAAATCTTGCACTTGGCCTCATTGGCACCCATTGGGGAGGTTTTGAACCTAGGTCTCCAGGTTAACACAAGCACGATCACCTTGCTGTTTGCTGCTAGACCACACCCGTGGGTGCCTTTCATATAGTTAATTGAGGCCCACATGTAGATTTTTGAGGAACTTTGAGGGCTGCCCAACAGACCTGTCTTATTACCTC
>ML791313.1:247925-261844 GCA_009831015.1 Picea engelmannii
TATATATATATATATATATATTGATTTTATATTAAAAAAACATGCAGAAAGACGAATTAGCAGCAGAATGTATGAAAACATGCATATTTGTACATTGTAACATTAAAATGGCATCCATAGTAGTAAGTAGTAGTACATCAATGATTAATCATTCGAGCATCAACCATCTAGAATCTAGCAATTACAAACTTACTAACCAACATACAAATTTTTAAGCCATATAATAGAAAGTAGACCATTAAGTTATGGAATGAAATCAGTCATCTAGGAACTGTCAACAATAACATGAGTCATGATCAAATAGTTATGATTACAAAATAGGCCATCTGCACTTAATTATGAAGATCGAAAGGTCCAAAACAATAAAGTTTAAATTGTGCTAGACTCTAGAGTCTAGTTGCTAAATGCTATGAATCTATCATCTATAGACTGACATGTACATTGTAAAGTAATGAAAAAGGAGAAACATCAAACAACTATCCCATCCACCTTCCACCAACACGATTGTCGCGTGTGCCTCCACGTGGTGGTAGTGGAGGAGCCTGAGAAGGACGAAACTGTGCAGAATCTGTAGATGAAGATGAATCCAATGCTGCTAGAGTCCTGAACAGGGAGACCAAGGATCGGGTAGTAGTTGGGGGTGGCATCTCAGCATGATCATCATCATCAAAAAGAGCATTCTCCAATTGCTCTAAAAGCATTACCCCATCCTCCAAATTATCCTCCTCTGGATTGTTGTCCCAACGCATCAAGTTTTTACCATCCTTTGCCTCCTCACAGTAATGGGGCAACAATCGCAAGTTGTAATGAACATAAACCAAGCTCTATGCCCGGCCTGCATTCAACCTGTTTCTTTTGACGTTGTGGACTAAACCGTAGGTGCTCCAACACCTCTCTGCAGAAGAAGTGTTCACCACCTATGAAAGCACTTGTGTTGCCAAACGTTGGAGCTATGGGGTGCCATCACCATAAATGTTCCACCACGCGAGAGAACTCAAATTCCCTCGATCTCTTACTGCTTGGTTGGTCCCAAAGGAACCTTGGCCAAGCATGTACTAGCTCAATTGTTCGGGAAGCGTTAAGGAAGCGCTCGAGAAGCGACCCCCGGAGCGAGCTTTCGAAATCCAGAAGCCAACTTCTGGATTTCAGAAGCTCGCTTCGGGGTGCATCGCTCCCATGCTGGCAAGGAGCGAGGTTCTTCTCGATTTCGGAACCTTGCTTCGGGGTGCATCGCTCCCATGCTGGCAGGGAGCGAGGTTTTTCACCCCGGAGCGAGCTTCCGAAATCCAGAAGCGAGCTTCCGGATTTCTTAAGCTGGGTCACTTCCATGGCGAATCCGCTCGAAGCGAGGTTCCGAGGGTGGAGCAGGGGGGGCGCTTCCTGCAACATTGGGGTGTACTATCATCATCAAATGCCATGTCATCAAGCCAAGCCTCAGCGTTCTCAAGGGGGTGCAACGTCATCAAGGGGCTCCATGCTTTCTCCAAGTGACACGTCAGGCTCATGAATGCAACGTCCTAGCTCCAAGGTGCAACGTCCACGGTCCAAGGTGTGATGGAGGGTGTCAAGACGTATGCCAAGTCATCATATAGTCCAACACTCATCATCAAGGCTCCAACGTCCTCCAAATGGTGTGCAACATCCTCAATGAAGTGTGGGGGGAAGCATCATCAACGTCCTCCAAAGGAACATGTACAAGTACGAATCATCAACAAGCATGGGCTCAAAGAATCAAGTGAGACCAACCATCATGAATATAAGAGTCATTATAACATAAAAATTCATTTTAATGTAAAATCCACGTAAGTAGATCACATTAGGTATCTTTTTCAAACTTCACACTAGCTTATGACTTTATGCAATTTTCCAAGTTTAAGTATGGGAGGACCATCATAGAACCCTACTAGGTGTGCCAGTACCCAAGTAGAGGAGTATTTCCCAAGTCACTTTAGGTATCTTTTTCAAACTTCACACCAGCTTATGACTTTATGCAATTTGCCAAGATTAACTATGGGAGGACCATCATAGAACCCTATTAGGTGTGCTAGTACCCAAGTAGAGGAGTATTTCCCAAGAAACCCATCAAGGTGTAAGTGTGAATGAATGGTATAATCTAGGGTTTACTTCATGATCATGGTGTCATTGACATGCAAGCTCACGTATGATGTTCATCTCCATGAGCACCTTTGTAGAGGGAGCACTTCATGCATTGAGTTACCCTTTCCTCAACATTGTTTCTTTCCACCCCTATTCTTGCCTTTTGATATTTATTTATTTGTTTTGCAAGCCCCTTTTTTAGGTTGTGCATTTTGTTGCATTAGGGGTTGGGATATTCAATTAAGTCCTTTCTTTAGATATCCATTCATTGCATTAGGACTTGAGGTGATGCCTTCATAGCGAGTGGGTAGAGCTCAAGCTTACTTGGCTTTTGATTTATCATTCATATCCCTTTATTGTTCTTTTGCATTTTGAATTTATAACATGCTCTTTTTATTTTTTTTATAGATGCATCAACCTCGGGCATTCAAGCCCTTCTTCTCATTGAAGAATGAAGTATGGGCCTTTTGGGGATACATGTAACAGACAATCACAAAGATAGGACAACAAAAGGAAAATAGATCGAAAATGTTAAGTGTGGAAGGGCACAGGTATGTTAACCCTATCCAGGCCTCCCAGTAGTACCCCCTTTCCCCAAGAGTGACAACACTTGAACTGAATACATATGATGGCCACCAACGTGAAACAAGGCAAAGAGCATAACTTCCAAGCGTCATGATTCATTATCTGATTTCAACCCATGATCCTTACCCAAATGCCCAATACATTAAATGTAAACACTTCATATGAAATAATGGATAATATACCTCGTGTGTTGGACCACCATCATGGGATGAGAATGTTGATCAAGTGAATGAGCTAAGAAATGATGAGTGAGAGGTATATGAGGGTCTGTTTATGGAGAATGTTGGTCATCATCTATGGGACCATTGTCTACAATGTGGATCATGAAGAATGATCTCTTCTGGTTACCCCTAGGTGAGAAGGGGTAACAAGTTATAAATTTGAAATTTTGATGTGCATGTATCGTTGATTCAATGCAAAATATGATGACATCAAATACAATGGTGAATGATGAATGTTGTTTGTTTCATTTACAAATTTGAATTTACATTGTACAATGATCAATTGTTATTGAATTTACATGGAATGAATTGTCATTGTTGGGATTTTTTTTATAATTTTAGAGATGGGACCCCTATGCAAGGGGTGTTGAGAAATATATCTCGGACAGGAATTTCTTGCACATGCTTTTGTATGAACTGCAAGAAATCGTTCGAGACAAATCATACTTGATGGCTTTTGTCTTCTATCACAAAGTCATACTTGATGGCTTTTGTCTTGTGGTGCACAAGTCAAGAAAACACATTGGAATCGTCTTCCTCCACTACATTTGTAGTGTTTCATTTGAATTCTAGAGTTTGTATCTTATTTGGATTCTGTATTAGGTGGTTGGACAGCCTAGAAATGTAACCTTTGAGTGTGAGGAAAATACACTTGAGATAGGCGAAGACCAAGAGAAGGAGAGTGCATCTGACAGGAGAAAGTGTTGATTTGTTGTAGCAAACAGCAAGAGTGAATCCATACAGCAACACCACCATACAGTCGTACAGCAAGAACACTGATAAACTAATCAAAATTCTGAGCTTCCAAAAATATTCTCTTATAAATTAGCCTTTCGATAACTATACTTATGTCTCAATATGATTTCTGAGCTAAAACTTAGGGCCTTCCAAAATCAGCAATTTCACCCCTTTTTCAACTTGTTTCACTGGTACCAATAATCTCAAGGGCTAACTTCTACCTCTTGTGGAAAGAAACCTGGAAAGAACCATGAAAACTTTTATATCGGGTGCTGATAGTATTCCTGATTATGGATACACAGCAACTCTCCGATTCATAATCTGTTCTTCCAACTAACTTTTGCATCAATCTGGACTTTGCAACTTTGTCCTTTTGCATTTCCTTCGGACTTAGAATTTCTAGCAGAAAATGGCTATCTCCCAAATGGAGCAAAACTGGGAAAAAATTCCTCAAGACAAAGTTGTCTAGATTGATGAGTAGGTAAAATGTTGACTAAATAATTTTTTCCAAATTCGTGATCTAGGGTCCCTTCTCCTCTTTCGAAGATTTCAAAAATCCCCAAAAAGTGTCTGGGAATAATGGATTTTGACCATAATCGCAACTAGGTATCTCCATGCCTACTTTTTGGACTCTATGTAAAAATTTCATCTTAATCTAGGTCCCAATCACTGAGCACTACCCTAATCTTCAAAAACCACAATTTTGGATTTTCTGGAAAATTGAAGCAAAACTGGCCAAAGGCCCTCACTAGTACTTTGGTATCCTTCATCACTGTAGACACACCCTTTGTATTTCATTTGATTATGAGTTGAGTTGCTCCTGTTATGACCAAAACAAGCTTTTGGCTCCAAACTTTTATTGTCCAATTTTCTTCTTCCCTTTCCTCTTTCTACTCTTCTCATCTCTTTCTTTTTCTTTCTCTTCTCTTTATCACATCGATAATTTATTCTTCAACCGATGTATCGCTTAAAAAATACTTTTCTTGACCAACATATCGCTCCAAAAAATTATTTCTCGGTCGATATTCTCTTTATCGCCACAATTTTTTTTTCGTCGACGAGAATTATAATCTTTCTTGTCGAGACTTCTTCCTTTATCGACAAGATTTATCTTTTTTCTCCCCAACACTCTCTCCTTTATCGTCACTGCGGACACACCTTTTGAATTTCATTTGATTCTGGGTTGAGTTGCTCTTGCTAGGACCAAAACAAGCTTTTGGCTCCAAACTTTTATTGTCCAATTTTCTTCTTCCCTTTCCTCTTTCTAGTCTTCTCATCTCTTTCTTTTTCTTTCTCTTCTTCTCCCTTTTTCTTTCTCTTCTCTTTATCGCATCAATAATTTATTCTTCAGTCGATGTATAGCTCAAAAAATACTTTTCTTGACCAACATATCGCTCTAAAAATTTATTTCTCAATTGATATTCTCTTTATCGCCACGAATTGTTTTTTTGTCAACGAGGATTTTAATCTTTCTTACCGAGACTTCTTCCTTTATTGACGAGATTTTTCCTTTTTCTCCCCAATACTCTCTCCTTTATCAGCGAGATTTATCTTTTTTCTTGTCAACGCTCTCTCCTTTATTGGCGAGATCTACATTTTCCTCGTCGACACTCCCTCCTTTACCAACGAAATATATCTTTTTCCTCGCCAATGCTCTCTCCTTTATCGACTAGATTTATCTTTTTCCTCGCAAACACTCTCCTTTATCGACAAGATTTATCTTTTTCCTCGCCAACACTTTCTCCTTTATCGACTAGATTTATCTTTTTCCTCACCCGCACTCTTTCCTTTATCAGCGAGATTTATCTTTTTCCTAGCCGACTCTCTCCTTTATCGACAAGATTTATCTTTTTTCTTCATCGACACTCTTTCCTTTATCAACGAGATTTATCTTTTTTCCTCGTCGACACTCTCTCCTTTATCAGTGAGATTTATCTTTTTCCTCGCCGACACTCTCTCCTTTAGACGAGATTTATCATTTTTCTCGTCGACACTCTCTCCTTTATTGACGAGATTTATCTTTTTTTCTCACCAACACTCTCTCCTTTACCAACAAGATTTATCTTTTTTCTTGCCGACACTCTCACCTTTATTGGCGAGATTTATCTTTTTTTTCGACAACGTTTCGCCTAGAAAAATTATCTTTTTCTCCACTTTCTTCCTCAAAAAAAATTCTAAATCTTTTCCTCTCTATGATGACACTATATCACTTAGAAAGTTTTTCTTGTATCACCTACTAATTTTTTTCTTCAACGATACACTCTTTATCACCGATAAAAATTATCTTTGGTGACATTCCCTTTGTCACCCACAATTTTTATCTTGGGCAATACACTCTTTTGCTGGAAAAAAATTATCTTTCAGCAATACACACTATATCGCTCCCAAAGAATATTTTTCCTCAGCGATACACTCTATATCACTGAGATTTCACATCTTTTCGACACATCCAATTTTTCAAAATTAAGCTTGCAATCGTCGCGGTTTTTGCAGAAACACCTGACTCGACCCTCTAAGCCAAATTCAACCTCTCACATGCCAAATCGACCCCCACACACCACCAATCATCATACAAAAATCAAAATTTAGGACCTTGACACCAATTTCGCATGCTGGGGAAAAACGGACTTTTCACCCAACCTTCACATAGGCTGAAAAAAAATCCGCCAGTCTGTAGCAAACCCATGCAGGCCTGGGGTTGCAATCAGTGCTCTGATACCACTGTGTAGCACACTCGCTACTAACCCAACAATTTTTATGATACCTATTAAACTAAAATGCATGCAACATGCCCATGCATCTAACAAAATTATTTAAAAGCATGAATGCAGTCTATTTAACACGAATAGCAGCATTAATTCACTCAAAAACACAGAGTAGAATGCACAACAATTAAAACCCATAATTAAAAAGAGTGAATAGAGATAAAACACTTATCTTTGAGAAAATGTCCAATTCTAAGCAACAAGTCACCGTCAAGATAGGGCTATGAATCCATAAGAGAGAGTATCCCCTAAGAGTGTCTACTGTCCACTCATCCCAAAATAACCCACACCAAGCTAATTTCCTATAGTCATCCCAATCCACCATCTTTCTTTCCCTTCAACCTACACAACCCGAGGAATGGGATCCAATTCTCCGCCACACAGTCCCTCGGGTTATCCCACTTCCCTCCAAGGCTCCAGCACAAGTTGGCTAAGAAATCTCTCTTGTTGGGGACTCCAAGGATGCCAACTACAACAGGAAAAGCTCACATCATCAAGCTCACTAGCTCCTACACATAAATCTCATTCTACAAGCTTAATAGCTTGCTTCTTCATGCAATTAAAACTCCAATAAGATGCACATAAAACCCACTATGGTTGTCTTCAAGCTCCAGCACTCAACACACTCTCGTTGCCGCAAAAACTACTTGTAGAAACTACCTCTAATACCCAATTCAAATTTTCTTTTACCCATGCATGTTGACTCTCACACTCCCAAATGTTGATTGTACCCAGCCCCATGCTCTCAATAAATATGTGAGGTGGCTTTTCACACCAACCCTCTTACATGTATTCAATCATTGGGACTTGAAACACTCAAAAGAGAAAATAGAAGGTTCATACAAAAATAATTTTTAAAAAGTGGGTTGGAATTAATACACATGAATAATTCCCCTTTGGACCCCCCTCTCTTGTGGAAACTTCGCCCCCCATGACTCTGTTCGTGTCCATCTGCAGCCGATGATACATTTTATTTAATTATTTCGATATACAATGTTTACATATTACATCATTGGGCCTGCAGCCATACATCGTATTTACATTATGCATTGCTAAACTAGGGATTAAAGACGGGAATATTACAGGTGGGCTAGCTAGCATGTGCCACAGGACATGTATTTATAAAACACGTGTAGTGCTCTTTTTATTTGTTCGTATCATTCATATATGTTATTTATTTGAAATATTTCACCTTGGAGTACATATTATTGTGCATGATATAAACTTGTGTCTCTTACAAGTGATAAGAGGGCTTCATTTGAATATTATTCCACTATGCAAAATTATCGTTGTTCAAAATCTAAACTTTTTTAGGGATTGAAATTAGTAAGTTTCATAGCTTGAGAAAAAATATCATCACAGATGAAGTGATTTGTTTGCAAGTTGAACTATATTTGGAGTAGCAAACACAACATTAGAAAGGAAAACCAAAAAACCGTAAAACACAACACCTCCACACAAAAACCCTAACACAACCCCAAGGCACAATTTTCACAACCCTCGGGCACAATTTTCACAAGTGTAGAGCATGAATTTCTTTTCAGGGCAAAATCAAGGCCACACAAATTCCTCGTTGAATTTACCTGTAACAGATGCCAAAAACACAAGGGCTATAAATAATTTTGTCTACATCGAGACATATGATGAGCATAGCAACAAAACAACACCATGGTAGAGGAAATTGAGGGTGAAGTTTTGTGGGAACAAAGAAAACCCTAGCATGTGAGTCCTAACCTATGGGCCAACAAACCAAGAGAGATATAGTTGCAAAGTTCTTGTAAAGACAATGCATGAAATTGCAAACTAAGTGCATGCCTACAAATTGCAAGTCGATCCCCCAAAATGCATGGGTACACCAATTCAAGCAATCACAAGCCAAATCGAAGAAGGAAAGGGAAACCTAGCCAAACCCTAACAAAAACCCTAATTATAGGATTGTCCAAAACCTAGCTCCCAAAACCCTAGAACAAAATTCTCACTGTGGACCCATACATCTGATTTTTTGGCACAAATATTGATATGAGGAATGAATTCCAAAAGACAACATAGATCTATGCTAAAGAGGTAAAAATATACTTGGCTACCAAAATTGAAGAATTAGGTGGTACAACAAGTTTGTTTGAAAGCAAAAATGGAAAACCAATTGGAGCAAAATTTGTTTGAAGTGGGAAGTTGGCTATAGCTTCTCCCCAATCCAAATATGCCCTTCTCAAGATCCTGGAGGAGGTGGCAAGTTACTTGTTTGAGGTGTAGAGGTCGTCTTCACAAACAATGTTGGATGTAATGCATCCCTCAATGAATGCCTTAATTGCTCAAGAGATTTTGAGACATCAAGACACAAATACGACACTTATGGTGGCTACATGTCTTAGTAAAAACACCAAAATCATAGTGCCAAGGGATCCTTATAATGATGATGTGTCAAGGGATACTTAATTGTTACAACCTTTCACAAGCTAGATAACATAAATAGCCCCTTGGTCACTTTAGAAACTATTGCAAAAATTAGGTCTTGCATTATGATAATTAACCTTGAATATTATGAACCAATCCTTGAAATGTTTCACATTTTCTTCTTTATTGCCAATGAAGCCCATCTGAAATATATGTCTACCCTGATGCAAGTTATTATGACTATTGTGTTGAAGGGGGCCAAAGATATCCTCTAGGAATTGTTAGCCATCATGATAACTCTCTTAGTGAAAGAAAAAGAGGGTGCTTCTTTAATGGCCCATGGAATTGTTAGGAATGTAATGGAGCAATGTGCAAGGAAGCTTGAACCTTCTATGAACCACCTATCACTTCAATAATGTATGCTAAGGAGGTTACTAAATGTAGCCAAATGTCGTATCAAGCATGGAATGTTGGTTTTTTTCCTTCACTGTGTAGATTTGAGAAAAAAAAAAGGAAAGATGGTTTGCGAGATGAAAATAAGAGCAGTAATAATGTCGCCTAGTGAATGTCAAAACAAGATAAAACAGTTTCTTTTAATAATAAAGGAGATGATGATTGTAGAAAATGTATAGCAAATGATGGATGTTGCCAAGCATGCATTAGTGCTCAAGAATGCCCAACTGATGGATTTGTAGACAATGCTAGTTTAAGGAATTTCCCATTCGATGCAACCAATGCCTTCACAAATCTTATTGCTCACAATTGTAACATAGATCACTAGAATAAAGCCAATATTAACAAAAACCCTACTCTTGAAACAGTGAATCATAATAGTGGCGACATGGGTCTAGTATTCCAGCCAACTCCAATAATGACGTCCCTTCTGAGTAGATAAATGAGCTCACTCTTGTGTTAAGACTGTTACCGCCTTTATACACACCTGGGTAACGTGGAAGAAATCTTCAATCCACTCAGTGTGTCCTTGGGGGGAAGTTAGAGTTAAAGTGTTGTCACCTAATCCTCAACAACTCCATCTAGGCCAACTCCTAGCGAAGCCAAGGGGGGGTAGTCCCTAAAGAAAATAATCTAAGGCTTAAAACTAAATCTAAGAAATTAGTGTTCTAGGAGTTTGTTTTTATAAAATACAACACATCAAGTAAATCTACTCTAAGAGCATATATCAATCAACCACCATAAGATACATAAATAAATACTTGCATAAAAGGATACTTAAGATAAGTAAATTAGTAAATGCTTCAAAATAAATAACAAGTGCTTGAGAAATAAAGGTACTTGAAGCAAATGGCTTTGTGTAATGTGAAAATGAGACCAGTATCTTAAAGGTATCGTGGGCAATTGTAGATAGCGTATTTTATTAGATTGTCTTTATTGATAGTAGGTTAATGAGATAAATTTTATTTGCAAGAAAATAAAGTGTTTGAAAGCTAATCTAGATTTGGCCTCTAGAGAGGTTATCCCTTTAGTTCAAATCTTTGTTGAGAACTTGCCGAAACCCAATGGTTTCACCAACAAGCCCACTAGAGGTGTCAGAGGTCCAACACTGAGGGGAACAAGCCCGAGGTATTCAGTGAAACTTTGCACACTCCCCCTAGGTAGTTCTTAAAGCCAAGCAATAGTCCTCTTTTGAGATTTTCATATTATTACTACTCCACACTGACCAGCCCAGTGTGTATGAAACTTACTCCCAGAAGATCAAGACAAGCTCGCAACTGGAAGGGTCAGGAACAACACTGGGAGCTGAAGGGAAATGTTTATTTTAAACAATAAAGAAAAGAACTGAAAATGAAATGTTTTTCTAATTACCAAGTCTTCATTGTCCAGCCTCTTGCAAGGAGCTGAGGAGACGGTTTATTTCCAACTTTGAAATTGCAGAAAGTAAAGTTGCATAAAAGGAAATCTAGTCTAGCAATTAAAGTATTACTTGCCAAATTGAAATCTAATCTATGCGATGATTGTAGTGCTTTATAATGACTTCAGAGATTAATTTTATCTTATCCTTAGGTGTGAAAATTGATTCTAAGCTAAAATTGCAGAAATGACCAAAAACATTGTTCCCCCTAGGGGGATGAAGAGTGGGAGCTTGCAGCCCCACTGATTTTATTAATGAATTTACAAATCTCTTTTTTGGAATGACTTGTGACCATTCATTAGGGGAGTCACAAGTGTTTACAAAGTTTTACAAATGTTTATTGAAGAAAGGGGTGCTCCCGAGGGTCCCGGATGCTCCAAATCCGCCAAATTTTGGCAAAGTATCCTCCTATCTGTTCGCAAACCTGCACAAAACAGCAAGCAAACAATGACAAAAGATGGCCAAAAACACTTTGGAAGTGTCTTTGGTTATTAGTATGAAAGCCCAAAAATGACCAAGTAAAACTAATGTAAAATGAGCAAAATGAACTAAGAAAAGCAAGCTAAAAAGTTTGTCTCCTTAGGGTCTTTGTTTGCTATTTTAAAACAGCAATATAAAGGCACTAAAGTTGCCAAATATGAAATTGAAAGTACTTTGAAACAAAATTACTTTTACCCTTTAAAAATTTAAAAGTGAAAAGATTGCTAAAGTAAAGTTTCTTGAGATAGATCTAACTTAAAATGATAAATGAAAATGAAATCTAGATCTAACTTTCTTTCTTGCTTGCTAACTTAGATAAGTGCCATTCTCCCAGCACTGAAAGGAAGGAAGATCATCTCTTCTAACTCTAGGAAGGCCATTCTCCCGGGAATAAATTGATGAGCCGACGATAGCCCGCAGGTCATAGTTCAGTCTATCCTTTGTGAGTTTATAATAGCCGGCTTGTTGGCTGGAAAAACCTATGCAATGACTATTGGATATGTTGATTGGCAAGAGGAGTCCTACCAAGTCCACAGATCATATCTCGACTTACCTTATATCAATGTTAACCCAGCACTTTCAACTCTTACTATTTAAGATTTTTATTGAGAAAGGCAGGAGGAAACCAGCAGTATCATGTAGGCCAGATCACGGTCTTATATATGTAATTTTAGAATGGTTGGCTGATTGGATATGTCGATTAGACTCGTTGAGGAGACCGGCGGTATCCTATAGGCCAAATCGCGGCCTACCTTATAAAGGTATTAACTCCAAACGAAAAGACGGATATCAAATATTTTCATTGGTTGGGTGTAAACAACTAATACCAGAGGAAAGAGGAGAAGGATCAAGTTGGTTAACGGGATAACCTCGCCTTTCCACAAATATTTTCCTCAATAGTTGCTTCATCACTGCCTTATCTCTATATAGCACTTGATCGGGGTATTCCCACACCTCTCTACCTAGATAAATGCTCTAAAACTGCTCCATTACCACAGCATCTGAAAATATTTAAAATCAGATCTAGATCTAAGAAATAACAAGCAAGTTAGTAACCAAAATAGGATTTAGAAAAAAAGGCGAGAAAGGAAATAGAGAATGTCGGATGGAAACCAATCTTGGGCTATGTAGTCTCCTTGATGTATTGAAGAGGGAAATCTTTCTGGTTGGATGAATTTGAAGGTGTTGGAAGCTCAAACTAGAATCTTCCACTCCTCCAAACTAGAGATCCTGCAAACTTAAGACAATCTTGCAAAGAAATTGTTAAATAGTGGATGCATCCACTTCCTACACATAAAATCTAGAAAACATGAGATTAAATCGATAATAACATGAAATCATAGATTGCAATGTGCTATAACAAGATTTAGTAATACAAGCAAGTTTACTAAAATCTTACTAATTGAGGATTAATCAACAAAATGAGAATTGCAAAAAAGACAAATTTACCATACTCAACACATCATCATAAGAGAAGATTATCCACACATTTGCACAACACCACAAGTGACCTCCAAAGTCTTCAAATCTTTATTCCACAATAGCTTCTAAGCTTATTACAACAACATAACTCTAGGTAGTCCAATCTAATTACAATGGGAGAATTAGCTCCATTTTATAGCAAAGGGGAAGGAGAGCTCCATGGAGGAAAGCGCACCAAGTGTAAAAGAGGGGCGCACCAAGTGTAAGGTAAAGCATGCCAAGTGTGAGGAGGGATGGCTACAACCTCTCCCCACACCCCAATAGCTCGCCACTTGTGAGGATGGAAGGAGATGGAGGGGCGCCACCTCTCAAGAGCATTATTGAAAAAGTCGACATCGGCAAAAAGTCGACAAGGGTCTGAAAAAAAACGTTTCGGCAAAAAATGGGAAAACTACGACAAACATTAAAAAATACAAAATATATTCATTTTTTTCAAAATTTTAAACATATAAAGCAACAACAACATTAGCTAAACACATTGGCACATAAATATGGAGAAATCATTGATATATATGTAGTGGATGCCAAATAAAAAATTATACATCAAAGTCGATACTGAATGCTGAAGGGCCAGAAGTTAGAACCAATACAAAATGACATCAAATATATAATTATAAAATGTATCTCATAAACATGAGGTAGATGTCTGACCATTGACAAATAAAACAAAACTAGCAGCTAGCTATCTAATATCAATTCCCTCTCCCCCTTATACGGGAAAAGATAATGGGTTGTTTTTCAGGCCTGCCCCTGACAGTAGAAGGCCCTGATTCTGATAGTGGAGGACGGATGTTGTGTGTAGGAATAGGTGTATCAATAAGTGTAGAGGGTTGTGTTGATGCTAGCACATCACCCTCTATGATGTCTTCAAGCCGCTCCTCCTCCTCCCCCTCCTCCTCATGCTCATGCTCCTCCTCCCCCTGTTGCTCCTCCAGGTCCTATTGTTGTTCAAGTTCCTCCTCTAACCATGCAGGTGCCTCCTCCATGATAGGCATCTCATCCTCCACCCTCCACTTAGACAATACATCAATATTTTCCAAGGCAATGGCATCCACATCCAGTGTTCTATCCATTTGCTTCAACCATAATCAAAGATTGTAATGGACATACACCAAGTCATTGAGACATGAGAACTCCAACCTGTAAGAGGGTCATTAAAAATTTAATGAGTTTTAACTTTTGAGGGTCATAATATATTAGAGGGTCATAGACTCATAAATTACAAATTACAATAAATGTAATTGTTTATAAGTTCTAACTTGGTGCGTTTCTTTGAGTGTATTTTTT
>ML791314.1:32606-78165 GCA_009831015.1 Picea engelmannii
TGCTTGTTGATTCGATGAGACTTGGTCCCTAGTTCCTATTGGACTTAGTCCAGATTCCAAATATGGATTATATTTGTATTTTACCCTTTGGTATTCTTGTATTTTGTATATAACCTACCTCATTGAAAATATCTCATAGGCGAATTGCTAAAAGATGACCACTCACCTAACTTTGTATTTTTTAATTGTATGCCTAGCAGCCTTGGTCAAAGATGATAATTTTCCACCAATTTTGTACTCATATAAATACCTAAAACTGATACAATATAGAATGTACATTTATAGTTATGGAAATCTCCTTTCTAATTGCATTCTTCCCTTTGTTTGTGAGTGTTTTCATTTTTATTAATTGTGCCCACATTAGTTATCAGAGCCTAAAGATTAGGGCTTTTTGAGTTTTGAAATTCCAGCACCCCTGGGATATCTCTCCAATCTGAAATTCTCCTTAAAATTTTATCTCCAAGTTGTTCGAGCAATCTATGTAGTTTCAACACTCCTTGCTCCTATTTCAAGTCATCGACACACATGTAACCCTTGTCGCTCAAATTTCTCTACCCATTGTTTTTGCATTTTTCCACAATCTTCTGCAATTCTTTTGTAGTTGCAGTATCCATCCATGTGTGATTCATGCTACTGCGAGTTAATCCTACTACAATGAGTCTACTGCAAGTTCCCAGCATTATGAATTTCTGGCCATATTTTCATACTGGAGATTCAACCTACAATATTGTGAGTTAAACTTGTAGTTCTGTGATTTACACCTGCATTACTATGAATTGGACCTGTGGCTGTAGTATCACCCACACTTGCAATTTTTTTTCCAGTGAGGCCCATGCCGTTATTTCTGCTTGTAGTACCATATGTTTTGGTCCAAAATGACATAAATTTCTATTTTAGTGTTGCCTCATGGGTCCCCTAACTCTTCTAGAGCCAGTGGGTTCGTGTTGTCACTTCTGTGCATTCAGTGGTTCCATCGGGATTCAGAATTAATGGAGGTTGTTCCATCACGATTCACAATTAATGGATTTAAAGGGTAGCAGAGTTGCAGGAGAAGCAGCGACACAATGATCCAATAAACATAAAGCTACTATTAAAAAGTTGTGAGTAGCCTCTAGAATGTTGTGAATGTGAAGCCGTGCCCATTGCATTCAGTCCTAACTAAGTTTCAAATTTGATTTTCCTTTGATCATCAGAGGATGAAGTCGTTATGGTGCTTCGCGAATATAGTTGTGATGATGGTAGTAGGAGTGATATCGGAGGAGCCTCCATATGCATGCGATAACATAAATCTAGAAACACGATCTTACACGTTTTGTGATGCTTCAAAACCCATAACAGTGCGCGTGGAAGATCTAATTTCGCGGTTGAGTTTGGTGGAGAAAGTTGAACAACTATCGAATAACGCATCGGCCATGCAACGCTTGGGAATACCCAAATACGAATGGTGGTCGGAAGCTCTGCACGAAGTTTCTAGGTGGGGTCGCGACATTCACTTCAATGGTCCCATTCATACAACCACCAGTTTTTCTCAAGTCATTCTAACCGCTGCATCCTTCGATGCCACACTCTGGTATCGTATTGCCCAGGTTTGAATATTGTCATTGTATTTCTATAATGTTATGAATACCTATATCTCATCTCAGTTACCAGTAAAGTAATGAACTCTTGCCATTTCCATTGTATTCTCTAATGTTATGAATACCTATTACTCATCTCAGTTAAAGAAGGAAATGTGTATTGTGGTTGTGCAGGCGATTGGCATTGAAGCAAGAGCGATATACAATGCAGGGCAGGCATCGGGGCTCACATTCTGGGTGCCCAATATCAATATATTCAGAGATCCTTGATGGGGCCGAGGTCAAGAAACCCCAGGAGAACATCCCCTGCTATCTAGCAGGTACTCTGTTGCTTACGTTAGGGGATTGCAAGGCGATCCCTTCTCTTTCTCTTTGAAGGCAAAAGTTCGCTCTTCTATTCATTTGAGAGATTCTGCATGCTGCAAGCATTTCATAGCTTACGACATGGATAACTGGGAGGGCCATACTCGCTTCTCTTTCGATGCTATGGTAAAATTCCATTACTAACTCTGCATTTCCTTATTTGCTCTTTTTTTCATATAAGGAGTTAGTGACCTTCCCGGTGAAGATAGATATAGTCCTTGATGCCCTATGTAGGTTTTTATGTCGATGCCCTCCAAGCTGCAATAATTTACCAAATGCACAACAAATGTCATACTTTTACCAACTGAGATTTCTGAGTTCCATGTTGGCCGAGCTTTTGCTGACTCCGAGTCTAACAACCTTGGTTTGGACTTTGGAGTGTACAAGGATGAAACTTTTGTATTTGAAAAGTGTGAAGCGATGCAATTGTCATCTATTCAAAGAGTATATGYTAAGTCTTCATTATATCTAAACARCCTTCCTCCTACCTACTCATGTAAGCAGACAAGTGCATGAGATCTAGATTGTATATCTAGCTTCTCACAATCTTTTCCCAAGGCAATCAGATGGGTCGAATAGCTACAGAGTTGAAAATCAAGAATTTATCCATTTTAGTTACTGTTTCTTTGGGCAGATCTTCAAACTTTCTAGCACATCCCTTTTGCCATAGGAAGTAGAGAGTGACCATCTTGATTACCTGCCAGACACTAGAAACAGAGTTGGGGCAGCACCAAGGATCCTCTAGAAAGACAGGCCACTGACGCGACGTGACGTGAACATACCTGTAAAAAGGCCTTGTATTCAAGTTCAAATGGGCGTCTCCAAAAAACATGGCCAACATCTTATGGATTTCTGCAATAGCTACAATTTTCATCTATTAGTCATGTTTTATGAAGCCTTCTTTCAGTAAAACGTTTTAAATTTTTAATATTTTCCAGGTACATTTTTTGGATTGTGAAAACATTAACGTCATAAGTTTTTAATATTTTCCGGGTACATTTTCTTGCAGATTTACTATAAATAGTGTTATCTACTCAACTGTACTCAACTGCTGATAATAGTGAGTATTTTCCAACTAATTCGGCAGGGACTGCGTTGCCATGCAACCCTTGTTACAATATCTTATAGATTAATAAGAGACTCTTTGTGGAGCTTCAAGACATTATAGTAATCTTAGAAGTTATCACTTTCTTCCTTTACTTTGTTAGTTTTACTTTTCCCACTACGTGATAAGGCAAAGAATGTGTAGCAAGGAAATCATAGAAAAAAACAAGATGAAAATGTCGAAGTTGATCTAAAGAAAATATTTAACCATAAACAACTTAGAAATTAGAATAGAAAGCTTAGTTTGTGTTGACAAGGCTTCATCCTTTATATAGAAGTACATAGCTCAAGCTCTCTTTATTGTTGGATAGATTCAAATATTATTCTATCATGCACATGCAACCCTAATTTGGAAAAAATGTTATTATATGAATGCTTTTAACTAACTAATTGCATGTCACTCAAAAAATTGTAAAATATTATTATTATAATTAGATGCATTTAAGTAATTGCCCAATTCATACACAAATACCTAACTAAATCCTAAAACATTGCCCAATTCATACACAAATACCTAACTAAATCCTAAAACATTTCACCCTCAAGGTAGGAGGTTCCTCATCCTACGGGTTGGATGGTTGAGCATTCCCACTTATCTGTCTTCCTTGGGCACTATGATGGGCAAGGATGCCCTTGTTTTGTGTCAGTTCCTCCTGATTTAGATCAAAAGCATCTTAGATTCTCTCCAAAACTTAGAGTGACATGCTAAGAAGTTGAAAAGAACTATCATACATAGACTCCCATGTTGTGGGTGTCATTGCATAAGGAGGGGAATTTGTCCAAATCTAAAATCTACATATACCAGATCGAATAGTTGCACCAGAAATAGCAAGTGTCGATGTAGAAACAATAAGCTAGTGGATCATAAAAATGTTGAAGCAAGGATGTGTATTGCATATCATAATAGTTGTTGATGACCACTAAATATAGAATCATTGTAGAAACCATCCTATGAGTTGAAATTCAAGATCATTGTATGTATGAATTATTAGAATAAATTTGAGTCTAAAATAGGTCTCATAAGAAAAAATATGGTTGATGAGTTGGAATTCAAAAACCAATAGAATTCAAGAAATTGGGTCAATGATAATCATTAAGTTGGAACTATAAAAGTCAAAGATGATTATGTGTTATATTTTTATTTGGCAATAGTGAACCACATATAGAACTCACCTTGGTTAAGATTTTGGTAAAGATCATATTGAAAAGGGTCTCCCTAAAGAGATTTAATTTAATATGGAAAGATGAAGTCATCTACAAGTTATTTATTATGAACATATTTCATTCAAGTGTAACACTTTCCATGAGTATGGCCACTCCACAAAGAGCTACCCTAGTAAAAAAGAACCATATCCTCCTTTGAAGTAGGCTCCACCCCCTCAGAATAACAATGAACAAAAAAAATTCAAACTAGTGTCTAGAAGGCACAAGAAGCAAAAATGCAAGGAATCTCAGCCAATAAAGTTAGGATCACACATCCTCAATAGAAACAAATTTGAAACCATTGAAGATCAAGAGGAAGAAGAATAGGAAATTACAAAGACACACGCTAAACCAGTAGCCAAAGCTTAAAAGGAAACAATGAATCCATCTCCTCCAACCGTGAAAGAGCCTTCATTTGGGGCCTCGAGCCCTCCTCAAGAGAAGAATTCTAGAGATGAGGAAGAGGAATCAAAAGAAGAATCTGAGGAAGGGGAAGTGAAGCTCCATGATAGTTCTAGTTCCCCTTCCTTTGCAAAAGTGTTGAAAAAAGATCCACACCCCTCTTCCCCATTAACAAGGGGAAGGAAATCAAATTGAGAAAGGATATCTCAAGAGGCTTTGAATAATATTAACACAGGACATCATACAACCATTGATATCCTCTTGGGATAATCATGTTTTGTTTTTGTATTTTACTTTGTAGTCAATTTTGAGAATTTAGTCATGTATTAAGGGTATTTTTGACAAAGTGGCAACATACAAGAGAAGACAGAATGTATTTTATGTAGGTTGCAGTAATTTGTTCTATTGAATACCAGAGAGTCTATTGACTTTAGTCTCTGAATCATTGAAGCAAACCTATGTACCCTGTTGTTAGATTTATCTATAACTTTTTAAAATATTACAATTTTTTTGTTATAGTATATTTAATTAATTGTGGATTATTCTAAATAAAATATAATATAAATCTACATATTTTGACACTACTTCATTTATTGTATGCACAAGAATCTAAAACTTTTATTATTATTTTTTTCTCGCACCTCTTAACTCTACATTAATCTAACTTACTTGGAAACTATCATTTATAATGAGACAATATAGATTAAACTTCACTAGATAACACCTCTAACTTAGTGTGACATGGCTTATGCTTAGTGTGATTTGGCATATTCTTTTATTGTTTTAATATTTTCCTTAGATGATCAATTTTATACCAAAATTTACTTTAATTAGTAGCGTGTTGCAAGAAGGATCATGACGCTATGTTGTGACTCTATGATAATAATAGTCTCAATGTTGATGACTAATAGTAGGACGAAGTATATTGCTAAAGAATATGTTGGAACTATTAATGGATAACCTAGTGCTCCCAGTTTATGAAAGTGGCTATGGGAATAAAAGATGCCAAAAGGAACATATTGTTCTGTAGAGAAAGAAAGTGTCCATTGGTGGTTGTGTGTAGATGTCAAGACTAAAGGAAGAGGAAGACCTAATTTGAGCTTTGTTGGGTCGCCAGTGTTGTAGATGTGATTAGTTTGGTGCCTCCAAGTGATAATGCTTAACCCACAATTGAGATGAAAACGTAATGTGTGCCATGTGTGTAAGAATGAAACCTCTTTGTCGAGATGAGTCATGAATACAAGAGCGTGTCAGGTGATAATCCTATATTGTATCACCCATAAAACATGTGTGATCTCTATAATGAGATGTATGGTTATAGTACGAACTATAGTGATGCATAAAATGAAGGAATGGGTAATGTGGAGTCCTTGCTTGTATGATGAGCAACATGTAGCTTGTGCCGAGAGATTAGAAGAGGCAGACTAGAAAAATATGTGATGTTGATGTGTTGTTGAGCAATGTTGGATGAAGTGCTAGTGAGAAATGTGTGGATGACTGCAAGAGAGTGTGTTAGAGCATTGGAGAAATTTTGATGTCTAAAATGGGTCTCCTAAGGAAAATAATAAAACAATAGTTAAAATAATAAAATAAGAGTTATGAAATTTCAAAAGGAAAGAAAGAAAACTACATTTTTTAATCGTATTTTTTATTTATCTCTTTCTAGATTTGCTCAAATTTCAAGTGTAGGCACTCGTTTGATGCGGAATAAAATTATGCATCCAACGAGTATCCACTTGACATATTTTTGATAGACCCATGGTGAGATAAACTGTAAATGCATGAATAAACTGGAAATATTTTTTCATGCATTTCCAGTTTATCTCACCATAGTGGCTAATCCAATGCCTTTTATCTATGAATGAAGAGTTTGGTTTCCATTAATGTTGTCAATAATTATATATTGTTTCAATTCGAGCATGGATTGTTGAGCATAGCAGCCTATTTATGTGGCAACTAGGTTTTCTAATCGAGGTTTTTATAATTTTCCTTGTGCATGAAAACTTCAAGACAATAACCGCAATTAGCATTTTTATTCTCTCATTCATACTTATTGCTAAGTGTGTTTTCTTATTCCCTAAGTTTCCTCAACCAAATTTCCCACTAGATTTATTTCAATGAAAAAAAATAGTGACTAAAACTCGAAAATGTTTTTTGTCTGAAAAAGTTATGCCTACTAGGGTTTCAGAAGGATACCTCCTACATGAAAAAAAATATCCCTAGAAAATCAATTCTTCTATTAAACTTATATGTTTAGACATTTCTTTTGTTTTTTATCCAAGTGTTTTTATCATGAATCCCCATTTTAGGATATTTTTGTCCTCAAAATCTTGTTGATGCAAAAGATGAGGAAAAGCTTCACCAATTTTCTCCCTTGAGTACCATTTAGTTTTTCCTAGAAGTTGGACTTTTAATAAAATCTCTAGTGTTCTTATTGACCCATTCAAGTCTACATGATTACATCTTTTGTCAATTCCTCCCATGCAACAAGTGCCAATTGTTCAATTGCATGGGAAGACTTGTCCTTCTTCTTTCCCATCAAGTAGAGATGACTTGTAGAGTTGAAGTTCTCCATAATTAATAGTGAATATATTCATGTGTAATGAGGTAAGTTCAACTTATAAGAATTTTTTCCTACTTGTTCCAATGCATTGAAATGTTGACTATATCAAAGGGACTTCATATTATTTCTTGGTCCCTGTAACTTGTCTTTGCTTAGGTGTAACTAAGCTTTATCCCTTACCTAAAATTTCCACTATTCTGTATGTTAATTATGCCTGTCACTAAGTCTCTATTGTACCTACAAATGAATCTTGCGTATTCATTCTATGAATTTTTTCATCCTTTAAAACATCACTTGAGATTGACTCTATCTTCCCTCCATGTCTCCCATAAATAAAATTAAAAGGAAAAAGTGGAAAATAACAATATCATGGTTCAAATGAAGATTCCCAATAGAATAATGTACAACTCAGATGTAGGAATGTTGAATGTAGATGAAGCTCTCATCTTAGGTTCTTGGATGCTTCTAATTATAGCCTCTCAAAAGTTGCACCACTGTCTTGTTTACTACCTTTTTTCCCATCGAGTTGTATATGGATTGATGTTGATATTTGGAGCTTAGTCTCCATATTCTACCACAACATATTTTGAGCATCTGCATACATAACATAAATTCAATGAGATAAATGAATTATAAATAAAATCTAGACTTACTGCAATCGAAAAAGAAGAACTTGGGGCACTTGCAATGATATGGAATGAGAAATTGCAATGATATGGAATGATCTAGGTGGATATCGATGTTCACCCACCTATTCCACTGGCTCAGAATACAGTTTCCCACCTTGGCAGGTTTTCTACAGTTTTTCAGGTCCCAAAATTCTGGGGACATTTCGAGGCCCTAAACGATGTATTTTTTACATTTGAGGGCCTATACAATAGTAGAAGGCTCTATCTTGGGCCCATTTAGAATGTTTTCTTCTTGGACAGACCTTTCCAACGAGCTATCATGCGCCCCAAATAGAGATTGTATGCAAAAGTTACACCCTTAGGAAGTTGACATATCAACTACCCCCATTTGGGCTCGTAATCCTTTTGACGTTTCATCTTCCGAGGTTAGGGTTTTGGATTTTATTTATGTTAAAAAGGCCTTTGAAGCCTCATTGTAAACATGATATTCTTGTGAATGAGTGTAGCCATCACATCTCTTCTCAGAGATAAGATTCCACCATTCTAGCAAATTCATTCACTCTGTATTTTTATAGTTCAATACATTTCGTTCATTAATAGAAATTGTGTATTACTGTATCTCTCTGTATCTCTTGCAATATCTTTGTGTATTTCCTTATTATATTTCTGCCTTCATTTCGTTCTCAAAATAATTTGGATCAGTGGTATCATAGCATGTTGCTCCTTGTCATTTCTGAGTGCATATCCTGGACAACCGCTCTTGCCAGCCCAAACAACCTCCAATGGCGGAAGAAAAGAGAGACGTGGGAGAAGAAGATTTTATTAATTTTTTGCTCGAGGAAGCGCTCACGCGACAAATGGATGAAATGATGGAGATTTTTTCCCAAATCCTTCTACGAATTCCAACAACAACATACACGTCTTCATCAAGCAACCACTTTGGAAGCGCTACCCCTTTTAAGGTAAAAGTTATTTTTGATATTCTGGTGTTTGAAGGTCGGATAGATGCAGATGCTTTGGAAAAGTGATTAAATTTGCTAGAAGGTTATTTCTTTGTCCACAATTTTTCCGATAGAGAAAATATCACCTTTCCGCTCCTTAAGGTTGTCCCCCATGTCAAATATTGGTGGGAAACTTACTAGGAACAAAATTCCATAGAGGAATCTAGAATATTTGGGGTCGAGCCCACTTGGTATATTTTTATGGATGAAATCAAGCAACAATATTACCATGTTGGAAACTATGATGATCAATAGATGAGATGGACCCAACTGCACGAAGAGAGGGGCCAAACAGTGTCAGAGTTCACAAATACCTTCCATACCTTACGCACCAAGCTGGGTATCAAAGACTCTGAGCGACATTTGGTTTTGAAATACCATGGGGCATCCAAACTGAAATGGAGTTTTTGGACATCTCATCATTGGGAGTCTCTTATCGATATGTTGTCAAAATTGAGTAGAAATTTAAGCAACAGAACAAGCAGGAGTTTGGGTCTACAAATCCACAACAACCAAAGTATGGTAAAGGCAGCCCTAACTCATAGAAAAACCAACGTCAAGACAACTAGTCCAATCCACGGGAAAAGAAGGGTAATTTTAATATGAAGAAGGACACTGGGAAGTGGTGCAACTTCGAAAAAATCCCTTGGCAGAACTCCGATGAATGTTTCTCAAAACAATAATTGGTATCCAAGATCAAAGAAACAAAGTCGAGCCTCGACTTGGACCCTGATTCAGAAAATTATAAAAGGAGAGAGATCATTGATGCATAACCCACTGCTAATGTCGCAACCATAACAATCCAACTAGAAAAACTAGAGGATATTGAGGACGGGGAGGGCCTCTTCCATTCACAGATGTGGGTGAAGCGGACGCCACTACATTTTATTGTTGATAGTGGAAGCCAAAATAACCTCATCTTAACAGAAATCGTCAAGAAGTTGGGATTACTGAAAACAACACACCCGCAACCATACAACATTGGGTGGCTTCGCCAAGGTTGAGATTGTTAGAAAAACAAGATCGTAGATCAATAAAATAAAATAAATGCGGAAATAAAACACATAAGATACACAATGCAATAGAGACACAGATATATGTGGTTCACCCAATGTGGGATACATCCACCAGAGAAATTTTGAAGTCCTTCCTTTTTATTATCTAGCAAAATGAAGGGATACAACCTACAACATACTCGTTGTAACTTCATCTTCTTTCTCTCATAATACAATATCCATGATAATACACAACCACAATAAATTTCCCTCATAAGGGAAGATTTCCTTTTAGGGAAAAAAACCCCTAAAATAACTTCTATCATCATATATTCGACCTTATAATGAACGGTCTAGATTGACTACAAAATTACAATATTTTACAAGCCAATTTTTCCTCAATATTTTTCTTCTAGTGCACTACTCTCGAATCCCCCGCTAAGGGGGGGATACAAAAATTTCCATCGCTCCCCCTGGACCCCCCTGACGACAGTTGTGGGGGGAGAATCCCCCCCACACCCCCCATTAGGGAATGGGATCCAAGAATGACTAAAAAAAACCTTTGAATCAAGCAAATAATCAGGCTCCACAACCAACAAAGATCTATCTATTAGCCAACAATGTCGCATGTCCTATAACATCAATCCCTTCAAGGATGAGGTACTATGTGATGTTTCACTAATGGAAGTCTGTGATGTTTTGTTAGGCCAATCATATATGTGGAAGCTTCATGTTGTTTATGAGTCTCCACCCCGTAGTGTCATTGTTACTCCGGGGGTCAACTCTACAGGGTACCAAAGGTAGTTCTAACCACTATCCTGCCAAAACAATGCCGCAAAGTAGTCTCTCATACAAAAAAAATTAGCTTCTTCACGATTCGGTCATAAGGAAAATAGAAGGACACTGCAACCACTGTAGCCTTGGAATAATAAATTTCTATCTAGAAGAATCATATTGACAAGGTTGTAGAAGAGCACACATATATTCTTACTGCACCTACGAGGGTGCCTCCACACTGCCCAGTCAAGCAAAATTATAATAGATCCCTCCATTCTCTTCATGTTGCATCTTCACTGATAGAGTCCTCACATACTCAGGCAGATCATGCAGCCAAATTGGTTGAATGGATTCAACCCCTTCAACAACAGGTTCATGACAGACTTCAACAAGCCAAGGAGGACAACTTCTTCAACAAGGAAAATAATGCACTAAGGTTCAAATTCAACAAACTCTTCCTCGGGAACTTGACACAATGGATACCATTGAATCCTAAGGTGGGATGAATTATCTAGGTGGATATCGGTCACCACCCACTTATTCCATTGGATTGGAATATAGTTTCCCACCTTTGCAGTTTTTTGGGTCCCAAACTTTCGGGGTCGTTTTAAGGCCCTATATGGATTTTTTTTTTTAATTTGGGGGATAAGGTGATAGCCGATGGATTTATCCTAGGCCCATTCAAAATGTTTCTTCTCGGATAGACCTTTCCAATGAGATATTTTTCACCCCAAACATATATCATATGCAAAAGTTACGCCCTCAGGAAGTTGACATATCAACTACCCCCATTGGGGCCTGCAAACCTTTTGGTGTTTCATCTTCCGGGGTTAAGGTTTTGGATTTTATTTATGTTAAAAATGTCTTTGAAGCCTCATTGTAAACATGATCTTCTTGTGAATGAGTGTATCCTTCACATCTCTTCTCAGAGATGAGCTACCACCATTCTAGCGAGTTTATTCACTCTGCATTTTTATAGTTTTGTACATTTCGTTCATTAATAGAAATTGTGTATTATTGTATCTCTCTATATTTCTTGAAATGTATTTGTGTATTTCCTTATCATATTTCTTCCTTCATTTCATTCTCAAAATAATTTGGATCATGGAATGAGCTGGAATCTAAAGAATTGGCCATTTGAGTCAAAACCATCATCCTGGGAACGATAGGACAATCTAACTTCAAACATAATTTTTAATGAATTTTAAAAGTTAATGGTGTGCCTAATTATATTGTGCGCACCAACAAGACCTAACTACTAGCCCTTTTGACCTAACACCTAGGAGGCAGATGCAGTCTCACCCGAAGTAGCTATGAGGGGGTTGCAGGACAGAGATGTCTACAACCAGAAGGAATGCAAAGTGGATTCACAGCAACCAACACACAACAATCTAATATTCTTTATCTTCTGACAACCTACTGTGCAAATTATATCTCAGATCTAACACATTATCATAATAGAAGAATATCAAATGTCAAATAACAGAGCATCAATCACACGTGACACAAGATATACGTGGTCCACCCTCTCTCTAGGGCTACGTCCACATAACTGTTCTTTATAATATATTAAGATGGAAGCATACAGTTCTGATCTGCACTCTTCGCTAGCAGATCTTCTCTTATTCTCTCTCTTTATCCCTTCCCTGCACACCCAGCTACAGGGTTGATCTTCGCACCCAGCTGAAGATCTTACAACACAGACCGCTCTCACGATATTATACTTGTCTCTCAATAGCAATCTCTCCTCACAACACGATCTCTTCTAACAACAACAACACTAATCCAAAATAACAACAACACTAATGACAACAACCCAACCCAGGTCCTCCTGACCTTTATTTATATATTACAATAGATCACCGACAACATTAGGCCGAAACCTAGGTGTCCAATCCCTAGATACCAAAACCCTAGGTGTCTAAAACCCTAGGTCAACTTGACCCACATTTTCAGGTCTTTGCCAGCCTGTCTTTCCTTCCTTCTCACACGGTGCTCCAAAGAATCCAACGATGGTTTTATTCGCTTGATAAGTTGTCCACGATCCTTCTTCCTTGCTGATCTGTCATCCTCGATCTCCTCATCCAACGACTTGCTTTCTCGGACTTCGCTCCATCTTTTCTGCTCTTTTTCTCACTTCGACCCAGTAACAGTCACCGTGTCTTCCGCGCAGTTCACATTTCTTCCTTTCTTCCTTGATATTTTCTTACTTCCATACCCAAGGGCCAACAGGCCCCCAACACTCACCTGTGACTCGTCTCAATGCACTTCAGATATGATCCTTCTTCTTTGCTTTGACTTCATACTCCGAAGGGTAGCCTTTGCTTTCTGCTCTATGCCTCCTTTCCTTCCTTGTGCAAACTGTCTTTTCTATGTCTGGTACCCAGTTTCAACTGCACCTGGTACCTAGACCCTTTTCCCCATGCTTTTACTGAGAGCTACAGGGCATCTAGTTGTCATAATACAATTTCAACTGGCTCCCATTCACCAAACCTTCCTTCCATTTTCCATTCAAATTCTTCAACTGCGCAGATCCTCCTTCTGTAACATAGTTAACCTCATATGGCCCAAGCCAATGTGTTCGGAACTTCCCTGGGTGTTTCATGAACTTACTTTCATATACCAGTACCAAATCACCTTGCTTAAATTCCTTCTTCTTGATATGCCTGTCATGGTAGGCCTTCTATCTTTATTTTTGGACCTGCTGATGGAATCCTGCAATGAATCTGTCTTATTCAAGTTCAACCAATTGTGCAATGCTCTCTTGAGCAACGCCAACCTCACCCATTTCTGTAAAGGAAGTGATTCTTAGGCTTGGTACAAAATATTCCATTGGGACAACGGCTTCGAGGCCATAAACCAACTTAAAATGGTTCTGCATTGTTAGCTTCTTGCAAGTGGTTCTATAGGCCCATAGTACTATTGGTACTCTTAAATCCCATTCATCCCTGTTCACACTACAAATCTTCGTCAACGTTGTCTCATGGATCTTGTTGAATGCTTCAACTGTCCCATTCGATTGTGGATGATAAGGTGTTCTCTTCTGATGATGAACTTGAAATTCCTTAGTCAAGGCTTCAACTGTCTTATTGATGAAATGTGTGCCTTGATCACTCATAAGGATATTTGGGCATCCGAACCTGGTTATGATTTCATCAAATATGAAGCATGCAGTTGTAGTTGCACTACATTCCTTGACTGCTCTTTCTTCGGCCCATCTGGTCAAGTACTATGTCGCAGTGATTATGTACCTTTCTCATGTGTGCTTTCCTGGTGGGTTTATGGGTCCTACGAAGTCAATGGCCCATTTCTCAAATGCTTGTAGGGTCAACTGTGGTGCTAACGGTATTTCGTCTCTTCTGTATGGTTTCCCAACTCTTTGGCATACATCGCAGGCTTTGTAATAGGCCTTGGCATCTCTATGTAAGTTAGGCCACCAAAGGCCAGCTCTAAGAACCTTCTACGCAGTTGCTTTTCCTGCGTAGTGTCCTCCTGTGATGCCTTCATGAGATTCAGTGAGGATCATCGGTCTCTTCGCTTCCATAACACACCTCCTCAATATCTCATCAGGTCCCATTTTGTATAGTTGTCCAGTTATAAGTGAAAAGTCTGCAACGCACACTAATAGTTATTTCTTCTGGGTGATTGTATACTCACTAGGTGCAATTCCTATTGACAGGAACTGGACTATTTCTGCGAAGTGATCATCAATGTTTCTAATGGCTAGCAACTGTGCATCCGACAGTGTATCCTATAAACTAGTAGGCTCTTCTCCACGTTCCAAAATCGACAAGTGATCGGGACTTTTATTCATTCTCCCTCGCTTAACTACGATCTCAAAATCATATTCCTAAAACAGAAGAAGCCATCTACATATTCTCCCCCCTAACATTGGCTTGTTGACTAGGTATTTCAGCATAGAGTTATCGGTAAACATTTTAAAGTGTTCTCCCAATAAGTAGTGGTGGAACTTCTGCAGTGCATACACCATGGCTAATCCTTCTCTCTCAGTAGTGGTGTAATTAATCTCAGTTGTTGATAGCTTCCTGCTAGCAAAGGCTAACAGGGGGTCAATGTCTCATGTTTCTGGTTGTGCTAACATGGCTCCTAATGCAATAGAAGATGCATCGACATGTACGTGAAACTCCTTACTCTAATCTGGGAAAACCAAAATAGGTGTAGTAACAATTTTTTGTTTCAGTGTGTCGAAGCTCTGCTGGCATTCTTTTGTCCAGTGAAATTGACAGTCCTTCTTCAAAAGCTTCTCCATGGGTGTTGTAATTTGGGCGTAGCCTTTAATGAACTTCCTATAATATCATGTGTGTTCCAGCGCAGTGCGCAGTTGTTTGACTGAAGTAGGAGGGGGTAGATCAACTATGATGGCAATTTTAGATGGATCTACCAGCAATCCTTGCTTGCATACAATATGACCTAACAACACTCCAAATGGTGAAAAGAAAATGCACTTCTTCAGGTTTAAGGCAATATGACACTGCCTTCATTTGTCCAACATTAGCCTTAGACATTCAATATGATCCTTCAATAAACTAAAAACAGTCCAATCATCAAAGTATGCTTTTTGAAATTTATGCAGAAACTCCTTGAATGCTTCGACCACCACCCTGGAAAAGATGGTTGGGGCATTCTTCAATCCAAACAGTATCACTATATACTGGTAGGATCCCCATTATGTTGCAAATGTGGTATTATGGCGATCTTCCTTGGCAATCTGGATCTGATGGTATCCTGAGAATCCATCTGTAAAAGAATATACTTCTTGACCTCCTACATTATCTAACACTTCGTCAGTGATGGCGTAGGGAATGGGTCATGCAAACATGCATCGTTCAGCTTCCTGAGATCTACACAGATCCTAATCTCTCCTGAATTCTTGTCTTGTACCACCATAGGGTTTATCCATTCTGATTCGTCCACAGGTTCTATGATCCTTGCTTCCAGCATTTTGTCAAGCTCAATATTCACTTTCTCCTTATATTTAGGGTTCAGTCTGTAGGGTCTATGTTTGACAGGTCTTGCATCTGGCTTCAAAGGGATCCCCATCTCTCCCATAGGACCTTTAATTCCCTTCATATCAGTGAACTTTGTTGGAAACAAATCCCGATATTCATGCAGTAATTCTGTAATCTTGTCAATAGTGGCAGCATCCCAATAATCTCCAATATTTGCAAGCTTCGGTGTTTTCTCTATTCCAATATTGACTTTCTTGATCTTGATTGATTGTGCAATAAATGGTATCTCAACTCCTAGTCCTCCTATGTCTCTTTGGACTTCTGTTTCGGCGATGTTCACCTTCCTAGGATCATTGTCTTCATTAGCATTGATGTTGTAACAGCCTTGCAGTTTCTAGAGAGGCGTAGTCCATTCGTCCTCTTCTTGTTCTAAAGGGAGGCTAGATGCCTCCTCAAACACTTTCTGTCTTACATTATGTAATGCTTGGTCTACTGAAGGATATTGGCTTTCAAATAAGAAGGTAGTTACAAAATTATGGGTCATACCTTTCCAATCTGTAGTGACGAGGCGCAGTTCTGCTTGAAGATACCAGTTGATAGGGGTGGTGTCTAGTGTGTTAATGAATTTGTGCACCCACTTCTCTTGAGGAATATTGCTCTAGGATTCCTCGCAACTTTGCACATGGTACTTTGGGCAACTTCGACCTGTGTACCTAACTTCGTAGCCTTCTACTTGTGCTGAGAACCACACTTCATCAAAGTACGAAATTGTACCCAGTCTGTAATGTTGTATTTGTGTGTCCCCCACCATCTTGCTGGTGTGGATTTCAGGGCCTCATCCATTGCTAACAATATTTGTTATGTTGGTACGCTTTCTTCAAAGTCTAATAAGAAGGCTTCTAAAGGATTCATACCATCAAAGTTGGGTAAGTTACTTACTATTGTGTCGATCCAATGAAATTCTCTGGTTAGTCTAGCGCATCTCCTTGTAGATACTTCATACATTTTTTTCTGCCAGTTTTCCAGTGCTTCTTCTAAATCTGATGAAAATGCACTGTCACTTCGCCATCTTAAGTTTCCATCTGTCGTAGGATTAATGTAATCCTGATGTTTGGTGGTTAGTTTGTATATGTTTTCCAGTTCATATGCACAGTCTTCTTCTCTGATGGGCTCTATGTATCACTGACCTTCATTTGGATCTAAAGGCGCAATGAACCTAATTCCATCTCCTTCAAATTTCATTCATCTTTTCTTTAAATCAACCACGATGGAATTATTGAAAGCCCAATCAATTCCTAACAACACAAGGTAAGGACAACTATCATCAACTATCTCAATCACCTCAAAATCTACAAATGCCCTCACTCCGTCGATGTCCACAGGGACATGTTCCAATCTTCTGAAGGGGATTATTGTTTGTGGATTATCCATCCTAAGTCTAATAGGGGAATAGATCAACTTAGGTTTTCCCATCAGTGCCCAGGTCTGCTTCGTTATGACATTGACCTCCAACCCTAAGTCGAGGACCACATAGTCTATATCATACTCTCCAATTTGAGAATTCAAGTGTAATTCCTTATTTGTCCTTCTCTTCTTGGATAGTTGATGTACTTCTTTATTCAGTAAAGGATCTACCCTTCCTATCTCATACTATCTGACCAAATTTTGTAGTTCTTGTATAGCTTTCTCATCTTTAATCAGCTCTATAAACATATACAAGAAATTGAGGAGTTTACTTGCTTCTTTTCCATCTCCAGGCGAAGCAAACTGATCGAAATCCAAAGGAATTCCACATTCTCTTACTTCTGGTCGTGTCTTTGATGAAGAGCCTCGGTCTCCCCTAAATTCTCTTCTTGCCTCCTCGAACATTTGTTTTTCTTTCTTTGCATCAAAAGTTTGTGTCTTTTCTGCATCTTTCTTGACTCATGATTCTTCTGCAGTCTTTCCTTGGGTCATTTTGTCTTCTCCTGTAACAACGCCTCCTCTAGTGATAAAAACGACTCTAGGGTCTGCTCCGCAAGGTTCTTCTCTGATCAATTGTATCTGCGGGTTCTACTGAGGTCCCCATTTCTCTTGAATTTTAGCCAGCAATGCTGGACATTCCTTGATAACATGCTTAAAAGAGTTGCAATAGCTACAAGTCGTACAAGGCTTCTGGTAGTCCCTTGCCAACTGTCCTGGCTATGCACAATTATAACATATTATTTTTCCTTGACCTCAAGCCATATCTCCTCCTCTTCCTCTTCCTCTGTATCCACCACGAGGGTTGAAGTTTCCTCTACCAGGGGAGTTATACTGCGTAGGGTATCCTTCTTGATGGACTTTGCCTTGAATCTTGTATATATCCCTTGACCTTTCATGCATGAGATCATAAGCCCTACAATCCCTATCATCATGTCCCATGTACTTACAAAATGTGCAATACAAATTTGTGGGTGTCTGAATGTATTTTTGCATGTAGTAGCACTCACCAAGGCGATGTCTATTTATGCATACCTCACACCAAGGTAGGGTAACTTGTTTCAAGGGGCTCAGAGCTCCAAAGGCCAAGTATTCATGGAATAGGGGATAGTGTTCTTTTTCATGGCCTTCCGATCTGCATCTGACAGACCAGATGTCTTCTCTTTTATCTTTTCCCTTTTCTTTCTTCATATATTCAACCTACAGAGAAAAACTAGTTAGCTAACTCAAGATTTGACTCATACCTGAACTGGATTCTCCCATAGGGTCTGATTCTAGCTTCATGGTGATCTCCAGTGCCTTAGCCTGCAAAGCAATATTTTGTTTCATCAGAGGAACTCTAATGTGTGGTAAGAGGGAAGCAATGAACCATTGTTTGTTTTGTTCATCTGGAATCTGAAAAGTCAACTGGCCTGTTAGGGCCTTGAACCTCTGATCAAATTCCCAAATAGGTTCAACTACTTTATGTTTAATCTCTTTCAACTCCATAATACATTGTGACTCCGACTTGGGTTTATTGAACTCTGAAATCAATGCATTCTTAATCTCATTTAGTGGCTTAGGTTGTGCAAGTCCTTGGACAAGCTTCATGTACCAGCTTAGTGTGCAATCTTTTAGGGTAGTACTGAACTGATCTCTTTTAACAGCTTCGTCAATGACATTCTTAATATTCCATACGAATTCACATAGGAACCAGTGTTGATCATGATCTTCAGATCCATCTCCCCTAAAGATAGGGAGCCTCATCTCATCTTCCATAGAGCTTCCCAGGTTTCATGTCTGAGTATATGTTGAACTGCTAGTAATAGTACTCTGATGGCTCTGGTGACTCTGACTATTCTAATTACTTAGTGCTTCTGAAACAACAGGGGAAGTGATAGTACTTACTTCGATGGTATGCTCAGTTCCTAAAATTTCTAGCTCTTCCCAGCGAGGTTCTTCAGCCTCCTCTTCCTCTGCCCTAATGGGTTCTGAATGCTCTTCGTCCGTCAGATCTGCTTTTTCTCCACTGTAGAAACCCTCTTCCCTGTAGTTATACTTAAACAGGTTCACAAGATGAACTTCTCTGAATGATCTGCCACTGCACGTATGTCTAGCCTCTGTGTCATTATCATTGTCGCTATCCGACTTCTTGAACATTAGATTTTTCAAATCCGACCAACTACTGAATCTTCAAGATTATCTTCTCATGCAATAGCATCTTGATCCTCAACTTCAAAAAATGTAAAAAATTTCCTCTCGATCCCTTAAAGAAATACCTCTCGGCTTGGCTATAGGACTCTACTCTGTCAACAACAAACTCAGTGATATACCCTCCAATGGTACTATAAAACCGGTGATATACTCCTCTTGACACGACATTATCAATTCCCTTGACCTTCTTGATCAACGCCGGTGTCCAAACCACAGGTGGCCTAGATCGGATCTCAAATTGGGTATCTGCTAACCTAGCTAACCACTCATATAGCTCCTAATGGATTCCTCCAAAGAAAATTTTGTGTATATCAGTAAAGATATATCTCTCCAACCAATCCTCTGTACTAATATTAAGGTTCTTGTTATGGGCTTCAGCGAAGTACTTTTCTTGATATTCTATCCACTTATGAATCTCTGTCTTTGATGGAAACCACCTTGACATTCTCTTAAGAAGATTCATGTCCCGACAATAGAACCATTTGTTGGCACAAGGGCAGACCCAGGGTTCAGCTCCAAGAGAGCACCAACAAGCCCTAACTACTATCCCTTTCAGCAATACCTATGAGGCAAATGCAATCTCACCTGAAGTAGCTATGAGGGGTTTGCATGACAGATATGTCTACAACCAGAAGGAATGCAAAGTGGATTCATAGCAACCAATACACAACAATATAGTATTCTTTATCTTCTGACAACCTACTATGAAATTTATATCTCATATCTAACACATTATCATAATAGCAACATCTCAAATGACAAAGAACAGAGAATCAATCACACGCGACACAAGATATACATGATTCACCTTCTCTCTAGGGCTATGTCCATGGAATTGTGCTTTATAATATATTAAGATGGAAGCATACAATTTTGATCTATGCTCTTAGCTAGCACATATTCTCTTCTTCTCTCTCTTTCTCTCTCTTTCTCCCTTCCCTACGTACCCAGCTACAGGGTTGATCTTCGCACCCAGTTGAAGATCTTACAACACAGACTGCTCTCACGATACTATACTTATCTCTCAATAGCAATATTTCCTCACAAAACAATCTCTTCTAATAGCAACAACACTAACCCAAAATAACAACAACACTAATGACAATTGTTGGAGAAATTTCTATTTTCGACACACTAGTTTAGTGGGAGTTAACTCACTAGTTCTATTTAGACTTTCTATATTTAGCATCACTATTATGCCTGCATGCATTCCTAAGGAAAGCTAACTGCTTGATTTCTTTTCTTAATTATGGAATGATTTTCCCTATATATGAGTGTATTCCACTCATTCATTGTATGATATTGATCATGATCTATGTATCAATCATCAGTTCATTGGAGTAGTGTGAATATATTTTCTCATTCTTCCATATTGAATCTCTCTTATTTTCTTGATAAACTTTGTGTGTACTTGCTTTATCTAGATATCCTATGCAGGTTTCCATGAAAAACTGACATGGTATCAGAGCTATGTTGCTTGGAGCAAGCCAGACAAGCCAAAGATTAAGGAAAATCAAAGTTTCGGCGAGCTAAATCCTTGGTCGTAAATTTCAGCAGTTATTCCTCCCAAACTATTACGTTTTTGAGGAAACAACACATTCTGAAAGTAAATCGGACCATTTTGGAAGTGGGTTTGCAATCGTTTGGCGAGATTATTCACTGTTTGCTCAGAACGTAAGTCACAAGATCATCTCCTGAAACTGATATGAATTCTTAATTTCTTAATTTTTCACTTGCAGATTGAGAGTAAATTTTTAGGGCTTCTTGGAATCAGTGGGAGAGACGGATATGACAACTATTATACAGTGAAACTTGGTGGTAATCCTCACACCATACAATTATTTTGATTGGAATTCCAAGGAAGAAGGAAAGGATTGTATAATTTGACGATGGCGACGGAACAGAACCTACATCAGCGATTGAGAAGATGAGATGGGTGAACTGTAAGGATGAGGCCACATGACTACTTATTGAATTAATCTCCACCGATTTATGGTTTCATGTTGCTGCATGCAAGACTCCAAACGTGATCTAGACCACCTTCGAAGGACTCTTTGGAAAGCAAGATGAGATGCGAGGTCATATGCTTGAGGTAGAGTTGAATACCTTAGACCCTAAAAGTTTTGATAATATACAAGGTTTCTTTACTAAATTTAAATCTTTGATTTTGAGCTTTGGTGAATGTGGTATTGACAAGTCTACATAAGAGAAACAACTTATTCTAACAATATTAGCCAAGTTAGGACCAAAATACATTGTATATGTCTCTAATTTCCATTATGGTAGATGTCTTTTTGGAACAAATTGGAAAATGCCTAAGTTTGCTTAGTTCATTGAGTCTCTTACACAAGAGTAGAAAAAACTCATATAGATGGGCCTCATGAAAGATCCCAAATCACATGCACTCACCATGAAGGATGGAAAAGGGTCATTCAAATAGAATAGGAAGGAGGGATATTCCAAATCCTTTAATGATTCTTCAGATTCCAAGAAGAAGAAGAAGGGAAAACAGTGCACTTACTGCAATAAACTGAATCATGAAGAATCCACATGCATGAAGAAACATATTGATCTTATGGCACATGCACTTCAACAGAACAACCTTGGAAATTTCATTCCAGAGGGAGTCAAGAAGTAGAAGGAAGAAGATCCTTCTCCTAAGAAAGGTAATCATCATGCTCTTGTTGCAATTAATTCCTCATCTGATTCATGGATTATAGATTCTGGTGCAACCCATCATATGGAAATGAAAGAGAAAGTTTTCTCTTCCTTGAGTCCATGCTCAAGACCCCCTATTCTCATGGGGGATGATACTCCAGTAGCAGTAGCAGGAGAAGGGAGAGTGGAACTCCACAATGGCAGTTTTGAGAATTTTTTACATGTTCCAAAGCTTTCTATGAATCTTCTCTCAGTTTATCAGATCACTCAGAAATGCAAAAAGGTTGAATTTACATCAGATTCAGTTTCAGTAATTTACATGCATGACAACTCCATTATTGCAATTGGTGAGGTGGATCACAAGTCAAGGTTGTATAAATTCACTAAGTTTTCTGACGATGACTCCTCTATTATACTTACACATAAGGAGAGTACTTTTCATGCACATCCACTGAAACATGCATATACTCTTGTTCTTCCATCAGTTTCAGGCATCAGAGATGATTCCATACACTCTGATTTTGTACGTGGAAATAAGAATGTAGTACATCCAGATAAGAAGCCAACGTCGAAGCTTCAACAGATGCCCAAGAAGGCATATACCACACTTCAGGCAGAAGGAAAGCTTGCAGGGAATCCATTGGATTCGAGGAGGACTCGATTTGAGCATGAGGAGCCTTCTCATGTATTTTCAGCTTCAGAACCTGTGATGCCCATGCATTGTTATATGGTTCAATCTACTGATCCATAGAACTACAATAGGGTTGTGGGAAATCCATTATGGCAAGCATCCATGCAGAAGGAGTATGACTCACTCCTACAGAACCAGACTTGGAATCTGGTTCCACGTCCACCAGAAAGGAATATTTTCAGGTGCAGATGGGTCCACAGGATCAAGAAGTACAAGGCCCGACAGGTTGCTAAAGGACTTCATCAGATCGATAAATATTTCTACATCTTCATGAATACTTTCAATGAGCAGAAGTTTCAGACTTTGCGGGATCGTCTTGAAGTGAAGAACACAGTTGCTTAGCAACTGTCATTTTCTTCTTTTGATACATTATCTTTTGAGAGGGGGTTTTGTCCCTACATGGTTTTCCCTCTTTCCTCACTTTTATTCAGTTTTCATTAGTTGCATTGTACATGAGTACCTAAAATGGCCTACTAGCCGAGACTCATTTTTTACTCCATAGTGATGTTCAGGGGGGGTGTTGGAGAAATTTCTATTTTCGACACACAAGTTCAGTGGGAGTTAACTGACTAGTTATATTTAGACTTTCTATTTTTACCATCACTATTATGCATGCATGCATTCCTAAGGAAAGCTAACTGCTTGATTGCTTTTCTTAATTATGGAATGCTTTGCCCTATATATGAGTGTATTCCACTCATTCAGTGTATCATATTGATCATGATCCATGTATCAATCATCAGCGCATTGGAGTAGTGTGAATGAATTTTCTCTTTCTTCCATACTGAATCTCTCTTCTTTTCTTGATAAACTTTGTTTGTACTTTCTTTAGCTACATATCCTGTGCAGGTTTCCATGAAACACTAACAACAACAAACCAACCTAGGTCCTCCTGGCCTTTATTTATATATTACAATATCTCACCGACAACCTTAGGCCAAAACCTAGGTGTCAAATCCCTAGATACCAAAACCCTAGGTATCTAAAACCCTAGGTCAACTTGACCTGCATTTTCAGGGCTTTGCCAGCCTGTCTTTCCTTCATTCTCACGCGGTGCTCCAAAGAATCCAACGGTGGTTTTCTCCACTTGCTGAGTTGTCCACGATCCTTCTTCCTTCCTGATATGTCATCCTCGATCTCCTTGTCCAACGACTTGATTTCTCAGACTTTGCTCCATCTTTTCTTCTCTTTTGCTCACTTCGGCCCAGTAACAGTCACTATGTCTTCTGCGTGGTTTGCATTTCTTCCTTTTTGCCTTGATATTTTCTTACTTCCATACCCAAGGGCCAACAAAGTGCAATGGAGGTGTTTAATCAACCATTTGTATTCATGTTTGGTATAGATGGTTGCATGTCTAACATTATTGATTTCTATGATAGTCATGAGTGGAAATTAATCGTGGGGTCATGCATGGAACCATTGTGCATTATCTAGTGTGGATAGCCTAAAATCAATGCTACTAAAAGACGTCGAAGGCCAAGCCTTAAGTAAAGGAAGCTTAGCTACAATAAGGATATTGGGTAAAACAAACAATTGTTCCTTTCAGACATATCCAATTCCTACCCATTCATGTCATGAAGCATCTAGTCAAAACAATGCACTAGTTGTGCGAATGCAATTTCTACAACAAAAGTGTTAAATTCTCTCCCAGACATCCTTTCTCTGAACGTAAACTGCTCAAAGTTATGATTTTTGTCATCCAGGGAGCCAATTTTTATCATCCAGGGAGCCACATTTCATGAATCTCTGTAGTACAAACCGTTGGTCATCCTTCCACGCCTTAGGGTTCCTTCCCATTTCCCAAACATTCACCTAAACGTGCATGTTTCGGGGAATTTCATAGCCAGATGCTTTGCAGGCTTCCATAGATAAGTGTGTCTCATTGTCTTTCCTTTTTTTCCATTTTGCATTTCTCCACATTGTTTCTCTCTCGATCCAGTAAACCAACTTACTGTTCAAAGAGCACAACATAGAAATTCCCTTTAATTATCATTAACTTATATTTTCATTGAATTCATGAACATAGTAATGATGTATTAAAGATAAAAAATTGAATTTGGGAACATAGTAATTAAAAGTGAAGTGAACATATTAGTAACGTTGGATTAAAGATGAAAAATTGCACTCATGGTGGATTAAAGATGAACAATTGCATTCATGAACATAGTAATTAAAAACATCACTTGTATCATTATATAATTTTGGTTAAGTGATTTTGATTTCGAGGTGGAATTTGTATCACTATGTTATTTTGGTTAAGAGATTTGTGCAATTCCAAGTTTAGTTTGGAAAACATTACAATAAAATAAGAGATTGTTATGAGTAGTACAATGAGTTTTAAAAATGAGGTGCTAGATAGATCTACGTTATATTTTTTCAGCTCAGAACAAAATTTACGTATTTCATTCAAAATGAAAGAAGATACATTTTGAAAATGTTTGAAGCAATGTGAGGAAAATTTAAAAAAAAAAATTATCTATCCAAAAACTTTAAAGAAAACAAAACTAAGCATAGAACCACTTATAAAACAAATAAGGTGCATCGACCTATGGACGAAAATGGGTTTGAAGAGAAATCAAATTTAAGTGATAGTCGAAAATGGGTTTCGATCGAAATCAAATGTAAATGATAGGATTGAAGTCTTGAGAAAATGAAATAAAATAGAAGAAAGAATTTGGTGTTGGGGTTGTTGAACATGAATTGAAATTGGAACAAAGAATTTGGTGTTGGGGCTTCTGAACAATTTAAAAAAAAAAAAAACAATCAATTGTAAGACCCCATTTCTCTATATACCCTATCCACCCTATTTATGAATGCATTCATATCAAGTTTGTAGTAGATATACCTTTGTCTTTGCAGTAGTTGTCCAATTTCTTATTCTGTGTTTTTCCGTTTGTTGTAGCAACATGCATTGGAAAGATGCACTGGAAATCTCCTAAAGAGGTACACAAAAATGATATTATGTTGAACCAAATGCAGAATCAGACCAAAGTTCACGGGGAGGAAGAGAAAATGAAAGGGGGGAGGCATAAAAAATGAAGGGCACAGGCACAAGATAGGAGCAAACGAGAAGAGCACAAGATTGCATGCAGATTGCATGTGATGCTTATGTCAAACATACCTATAGCCACATTGCCATTGAACTTACAACCCCCACTTTGTTCATGAAAATCATATTTGAAGATCATAAGTACCAAAAGTATGAAAAATATTACTATGAAAAGTAAGCTTCGTGAAAATCATATTTGAAGATCATAAGTACCAAAAATATGATAAGTATTACTATGAAAAACAAGAAAACATTTAATTTTAGAGAAGTAATGCTAGGAGTTTTTGATAGATTGGGTTGGTTGTCATTGATGTCAACCCTTGAAGCAAGTATGATAGAAAATTCTGGTAGCCCCAGAGATGTGGTGAACGAACCCAAGTTTGTATGAGGAATAACGACTCGAATATCAATAAATTTGCAAGTAAGACTATCATAGATTGATAGTACACGTCGTGTCGTTTCCAGTGATATGTGGTACGTCACATGGTTCCTTGCGGTTGAGGAGATATGGATTAGTGAAGTTGGAGGACCCTCATGAATATTCTAGAAGCCTCTAGAAGGTCAACACATAAGTCAATTATTCTAGAAGCTCCTAGAAACTCATCAAGAACTTTACTAGTCAAAGTGGTTGCAACTAGGAGTTAATTATCAGTAAATTTGTTGAAATAAGAAAATAATTAAAAATAAATTTGTTGCAATAAGAAGTGGTGAGTTTACTAATTATTTGTAAAGTAGTTGCAACAAGAAAGTGGNACTTTACTAGTCAAAGTGGTTGCAACTAGGAGTTAATTATCAGTAAATTTGTTGAAATAAGAAAATAATTAAAAATAAATTTGTTGCAATAAGAAGTGGTGAGTTTACTAATTATTTGTAAAGTAGTTGCAACAAGAAAGTGGCTTAATCCCTAAAAGTGGGAAGATGGGTAAAACAGTTAGAAGATGACCCCTAAAGGAAGGCACTTGGGAAAGTATAAATAAGAGAGAAATAGATTCCCATTAGCACCTATTGAGCACATTGAATATCTATCTTGTGAAAGGTTTATTGCAGGTACTCATTGATACATCTATTAAAGTTGTGTAAGTCTGGGATAGCAAAGGAAGAGTGACGAAATTTTTTTGTAGTTGCATAAGAGAGGGAAAGTCGTGAAAACCCTGATTAGGGCCATCCCCACAGGTCAGAGAGTAAACATTCTGTGAGGCATTCCCACAGGTTTCCTATAGCCTGTCAAGAGAGTACCTGTGTGACACCCATCTCCGTCATGCGAGGCCCTATCAGATCTGAAGGATGAGGCATGGTTCAAATTGCAGAGGCTAAAGAGAGGCTACAGGAACTGTGGCAGTGTTAAAGTACAACAAATGTATCTACATGATCAAAAGGTATGTTATATTCTTGTTTGTAGTTGGATGTTGGTGATTGTGTGAGATATGGTTATCGGAGATTGAGTATTTTCCATGGAGGGACTATTGGTTGTATGGTATATATTGTATGAGACAAATCTACAGAGGTATAGTGCTAGTATATTTGTTGTTTTTCATTGACACGCTTTGTTTGGTATATTGTTGAGGCATATCTTTTATTTCTTGGTACATGTTTGAGGGATTTTGGTTGAGGTGTGTTGCTAAAGTTATCAGTACAAATTGAGGCTGCATAATAGTGAGGGTTTGATGCTTTGTTGATGAGAGGGTTCACTACACTTGGTTTATGATTGTTTATATATGTGTGGCACATGATTGGAGAGACATAGTTGTGCATGGTTTGAGATATACACTTGTGATAGTGGGTATGAGATCTATGTGATCAGATCTGATTGGTTGAGGAGATTTTTGTGACAGGTTGTTGGGATAGGTTTTACAGGGAAAGATTAGCAGTGATAGAGTGATAGTGGAAGTATCATTTATTTGTCACTTATATTTCAAGGTGGTTGGATGAGGCAAGGATAGGTGGTTGTAGTCAAAGAACATAGGGGGTTGTAGCCTCCTTCTGGTTGGAGCCCGAGAATCAGGGAGTTGAAGCTTCCTTTAGGTTGGATCCTTAGAAACCAGGGGGTTATAGCCCCCTTCCAGTTGTAGCTAGAAAACAAGGAATTTGGTGCTTCCTATGAATGTACTTCTTTTGACAATATAAGAAAATTATTATGTGGTTTTCTTCCACATTGGGTTTCTATGTAAAATATTGGTGTACTGTGTTTATGTGTGGTTTCTTATTGTTCACTGCTTATGTATACTGCTCATATTGAATTTTATTGATAATATACTCATAAAGTAAATAATACACATTGTGGTTAAAAAGGATTAAAAGTACTAATACTGATTCACCCCGCCCCCCGCCCCCCTCTTAGTATTCCAACATGATTATTTCTAGAATTACTTCACTCAGGAGAAAATTATTACGCAAAGGTGTGTTTTACTCTAAGGTTTATGTGCACAATCTGCCTCTACTCCCTGGGATGAGGCCAAATAAGACGTCAAACAAAAAAGTTTGGATAAAAAAAGAAATGCAAGTTAGAAAATTGCATGAGTCTCTCGAAACTTTGGTTAAAATGGTTGATTTGCTTTGATTTGCGTGCATGGATTAATATAAGGATGAAAATTGATTACTAATAGTCCCTCATCCCGAAGGGTAGGGACTAATAATATGGACCAAGGATTCCATTGAGAGATGTGCATGTGAAACCATAAACATGGGGTCATGTGTCCATCAATAAATTTTTCCGGTGAAGCTTCTTTCTATATATATTCAATGGGCAAGCTAGGCCTATATTTTATCCACTCTCAGTATAGGATATTATCATCTCTCTAGTTATTTAAGGGTTGAGTGAGTGCATTATTAAACTAGAAGAACCAATAACATGGGTAGATATCCTTGCTACTCAAAAGAAGGTCTCAAACAAAGGGCCTGACTACCAAGTAGGATATGATTAAGTGTGAATACATTATAACTCACATTGATGGTGAATGGATAAATTTATAAAATTAAGCGAATGTCATTAAATCTCTAATTCCAATATCGATATATACATAACTATGTATAAAAATTATAAACGAGCTAATAAAATTTGTTTTGTAGATCTTAAAATGTGTGCTTATGCTAGATCAATTGTTTTTTTCCTAACATCAAACACAAGAACATTTGGCTCCATGAAGTGGATCTCATTATCAAAATAGATTAGCTTTCTCACAATCAATAATTTCTCACTAATTTGAGAATATATTTTTGGATCTCAAAATTTTTGTTTTGGAAAGGAGACGATTAAGGAATGTTGGTTTTCCTAGTTAAGGGTTTATGGGGTAAAATCTCTATGTATTGTGTGTTTGTCATTTAATTCCACTTTAAATTTTTTCTTCTCTTTCCTGGTTCGTTTAGTGTGAGTGTTATTTTATCTACATGTGGTATTAGATCTTATCAAAGCATATCAAATCTTGTTTGTTGGTTTGTACAAGTGGTATTGGAGTAAGGTTAAGCAGATCTTGGATCTGAGTTAAACCTAGGTCCAGTGGGAGTTGTAAGTCAGTGATATTTAATTTTTTCTTGAAAGAATGGCAAGCAGTTCGAGGATAGAGATAAAAAATAAATCAATGGCTATAATTTTGAGCTTTGGAAGCTTAAGATGGAATATCTCCTTGTAGATCAAGAATAGTGGGTAGTTGTGAGTCCCAGAACAATTTTGATGGGTATGTCAAAGGAAGCATGGGAGAAACTTGAAAGGGGGGCAAGGAGTATGCTTCAACTTTGTCTTGCAGATTCGATATTGTTGAATGTCTCAGATGAAGACTCTGCAAAGAAAATGCGAGACAAGTTGGGAAGATTGTACCAGTCGAAGTCCCTAGTAAACAAGTTGTCCCTTCGAAATAAATTGTATCTTTTGAGAATGAGTGACGGGAGCTCGGTAATAGAGCACCTGAATGCATTCAATATTGTAACAAGTCAATTATTATTTTTGGATATTAAAATCACCGAGGAGGAGAAATGTATTATCCTATTGTGTTCTTTTCCAGACTCCTGGGATAGCTTAGTTGTGGCTATCGGGAGTAATTTTTGGCCACATTAATTCCTGAAGACATGGTTGCATCTATGTTTTGAGAAGAAATGAGGTGGAAGAGAATGGAAGGATCGACCAAGGATTCCTTGATGGCTAGAGGTCGACCAGTCGACAGAGATAAAGGAAAATTCTCTGGTAGAAAGTCTAATTCGAAGGGTAGGTCTAAATCAAGAGAGTGTTCAGGTATTTGCATGATGCAATAGAATATCAAATATATTTGCAAGGGAATCCTGAAAATAATAGGGAAGTAAATGTACATGGATTTGTTGATGCCGATTGGGATAGAGATCTGTATCAACGAAGGTCGACTAGTGGATATGTGCCCAATATGTTCAATGGAGTGATCAACTAGATGAGTAAGCGACAAGTGATTATATCCTTGTAAGCAATATAAGTTATGGTCGCATCACCTATGTTCATGGATTGGGTTTGAGAAGGAATCTATGAAGATAAATTGTGATAGTCAAAGTGCAACATTTCTGATAAAGAACCCAATTTACCATTCTAGGATGAAACATATTGATGTGCAATACCATTTCATTGGAGACATGGTGGAAATAAAAAAGGTGTTCAATGGAGAAGGTAAACACTTTGGAAAACACAATAGACTCTTTGACCAAGTCTGTGAGTCTTGTGAAGTTCTCTTGGTGTAGAGAGACAATGGGAATTGTTTCCATGGTTCAATGAAAAAAAATTTAGGTTCTCCCATATTAACAAAGAAGACAACAAGTGGGAGAATGTTAGGTTGTTATATTCTTTGCAGTGAAATAATGGTCAACTGAATAGCTAGTCGACTTGGATCGACTAGGAAATTAATCGTTTGACGAGTAAATTCAAGTCAATGGTTAAGTAAAAGGTTGGAGTCGTCAATCGGAAAGTCAAAGGTCAAAGAAATCGATCGAAAGGTCAAAATTTCCACTGGTAGGAGGTCGAGTGGAAACTGACTAGAGGTCGATTATGTAGTCAACTGGTATCCAACCAGTAGTCGACTATAACATAATCCTAAGATTAGTGGGATTGTATCCAATCATTTGTGTCGATGTGTAACCGTTTTTGGACATCATGATTTAGGGTTTTCCATGCAATAAATCCTATAAATATGGTGTGTTGTAATTGTAATAAGTTTGTGTTGCTAGTAGAAACTTGGTCATGTAGATGTAAGTCAAATTGGTTGCAGGGTTGTTCTTGTGTATGATGACGATTGTGTCTTAGGTGTAGATCAAGGTTAGTCATGTAACTCTTTATTCTATGAATGAATAAGTCAACAAGAGAGCATGAGACACTCAATGAATTCTGGTTTTCCTGGTTAAGGGTTTCCAAGGTAAAATATTTGTGTATTGTGTGTGTTTGTGATTTAATTCCATTTTAAATTATGTATTATATTTCTTGGTTGGTTTAGTGTGAGTTTTATTTTCTCTACATAAGTGGATATCATGAAAAAAATGGGTTGTTTTTGGGTCTCATTAAGAATATATTTTTGGGTCTTAAAATTTTAATTTTTGATATCAAATTGTTTGTAACCTCTTTGATTTTGCAGTCCAGAATCCAGATGCCGAAATTATTGCTCTATCCCCTAAGACTCTCATGACCGCAAACGTATTTGTATTTTGTGTTCAAGCAAAGATCTATTAAAATACCATCAAGAAATCTGTGAGCATTTGAAGCATGACCTTATTTTAAAAGAACCCTCAAAAAAACCAAGAATAATAGTTTTACAACGATTTGGAGCATGCAAACAAACAAGACATATATGCACTTTTTGTTTTCATGATTTATAGAAATAACAAATGTACTTGTGAGAACCAGTTCTAACCTCCATTGATCCAATGACTAACCATTTGCATTAATTTGAGATACTCTTGCATAATATATGTTATCATCACTACGACAAAACAAGTCATTAGTGTTGAGTTTATCATAGAATTGTAGTGCGTTTTTTTTTGCAAGTTGGAGAATTTACCCATCATAGAAGTCAACATTAAAGTGATTTTCGTTTTTGGAATTGACTTTAGTGCAAGGTTTAGTGTCGATTGTTTGTAAATTAAAATTTATGGAAATAAAAACAAGAAATGGTAAAAAATGAAAAACATCAATGAAAAATATTAAGGGAATGTTAGGATTTGAACCTAGAACACTTTCCAAAAGGAAGGATCTCTAGTTGAGATACATTCCCATAAAAAGTGTCCATTAAAACTGCAAATCTAAACTAAAACTAGACTAACCTAGTGTAAATTAAAATTTACAAAAACATAAATAGAAAATGGTGAAAAATGAAAACATAAATGGAAAATGATAAGGAAACAGTCAGATTTGAACCTACATCACTTTCCAAAAGGAAATATCTCTACTTGAGATAAATTCCCATAAAAATATGCCATTAAAAGTGTAGATCCACACTAAAACTAGCTTAACCTATGCATGTAAACAAATGAATAATGTACATCTAAGATAAATACGAATAATGTACATCTAAGATAAATATCAACATTTATACTAAGGGGAAAGAAATTAATTAGAAAGAGATGGGTTTCAAAATTTGAACCTAGATCTTTTTACGAGAATGCAAGGGCCTTACTTAGGCCACAACCATGATCTTCATATTAAACGAACCCCCCAAGAGGTCATTTTTTGTGTGTTTCTCCATTAAATTTGCAACAACAAGACATCAATAAACATTAGCAAACCAATAGAGGAAAATCAAAGTAAAAGAGGAAGGAAGGAGAAGGGAAGGGAGAATCCATTACGTTCCTCATGGAAATTTCTCCATGAAACTCTAACCTACATAAATGAAAGCCTAAATCCAAAATAACAAAATAATATTAAACATTATCAAATCAACAAAGTAAAAGAAAAGTAAAAGGGGAAGGAAGGGAGAAAGGAATGGATAAGCCATTTCCTATGTTATCATAGGTTCCTCCATATAACCTTACCCTCCATGTATGAAACCCTAGAGTAAACTTCCAAAAAAAAACAACAATAAACATTAGCAAATCAATAAAAAAAAAACAAAGAAAAAGGAAAGAGAGAATCCATTACCTTTGTCACAAAGGTTCCACCATGAAACTGAAACCCCAATCTCCATGGGGATGAAGCCGAGAAAGAATAAGGGGGAGAAGAGAAGAGAAAAATAGAGAAAATGTGAAAAGAATGAGAGCATAGAGCTTGAGGGGTTTTTGTAAGGGAAAATAAGATATTTTAATTAAAATAACATAAATACCCTCACAGTCATGAACATTGAGACAAGTGGCTTATTTTTATTCCTTGACCTTTCTTAAGTTTCCTTTTGAAAATTTTCCCTCTCTTTTATTTAGTTATTTAGAAAACTCAACACTAAATCCAGTGCAAGCATCACCAAGTTTAACATTCAGTCATGAAATAACACCGAGTTTAGCACTATATAGCAATGGCATAGAGTTATGTATGAGTTCTCATCAAAACTACAAAAACACTCACTAAAAAGCTAAATGAAAGCTAAAAAGGAAACTAATGACACATTTTTTTTTTTTAATGCATGAAAAAATGGAGGTGTAGCATGTTTCGACATAAATGTTGAGGCATGGACTAAGTTATCTTTGAGGCATTGGAGGTAGAAAACCTTGAAAACAAAAAAAATGAACGAGTTAATAGTGGAATCGAAAAAGTTGGTAGGGATTTTGTGCTAGTCATGCTTCACCTCATTGTGACCTCTTAGGACTCACTTAGTCATGACAAATGATAATGTAAATGGTTATGTGGAATTGCCTTTATTAATGTAATTTAACAAACTATTTTTATTTTTTTAATATAATTTATAATAGTTACCAAAATCAAATGAAAATGATCATTCCAATAATTTTAACCAATTAATAAATAGTTTTTTAAATTTCAAAAATTCTAAAATATATGATTATTTAATTTTTTTTATCTTGATTAATGTTCTTTTTTACGTATTTATATATTACCTTCTAGGAATAAAAATTATAGTAGCGTCTTAAATGACAAGGAATTGCTTGTGTTGAATTTCTCCAAACGGAAACCAATTCAGCCTGTTTCTTAATACTAAAAGCCCCATAAATTAAACAACATGACCTAAATCGCCCTGTGGGGAAACCGATTCATCCAAACCTGTCATGCAATCTAGAAAACCAAAAAGGACTAACTCTTGACACACAAAAATAAAATATTGTGCTAGACATCGTATACATCCCAAGAGGGCACTTCTAGAAACATAAATGGTTAACAAAACTAGGCATGCAAGATGACACATGTGTGCATGGCGATGCTCATGCATTTTGACTGTCGCTTTTTCCCACATCGCACTTTGCAGCCACCTCGAGAGCTGGAGCAAAGAACGTCGTTGAAGTTGCCAAGGCATTGGTAGCCGATTCTAGAGAGTGTTAGGAGTCGAGCAGTGTGGAGAGAATACATGCAATTTTCTCCCCTCGCTTGTCCATATGTTCCAGCTGGAAGCACAGTTCGTCCACATCTTTTCGGACCGCAAAAACCAATTCTTGTAATATCACCATTGAGTCGCGAAATCTTGAACATGAAGCACAATTCGAGCATGATTGGTGCTGGCCAAAGGCTCTTCCAAGTGGGCTAGGGTTTCTTCCAAGGGTGCCAAGACAGAGGGTAGTGGAAAAGGGACGAAATGCTCAAATGAGTTCGTCGGGTGGGTCGTGGCTGGCTGTGAGGAAGAGGCCAAATCCTGGATTGGGACAAGAGAAAATCCCAAAGAATTTCCATGGAGATCAACCAACTCCACACGACAAGCCCAAGGCGAGGACAGAGGTGGAAGGCAGCTCTGGCCCGGAGAGGACTGGGTGGAGGAGGAAGGCGAGAAGTTGGGCGACAGAGCATTGACAAGCAGGGACTGGATGGCCATACTTGCTTTGTTTTGAGACCAAACCAAGCCTCGCTTTGGCTTCCCTCGAAGTCGAGAAATGGCTAAGAGGAATAAAGAGGAAGGCAGTGCAACTGGGTTTGGCAAAGCAGGGAGAGAGAACGAAGGAGCAAAGAGCAACCAGACGAGCCACCAGAGGGAGGTGAAGGCCAGAGAGAGATGCAAATTATATGTTTGCTCGGAAGGAAGTGAGGAGATAGGTTGGTCCAGCCAAGTAGAGGCACCATAATAAGAAAACCAGAGTGGATGGTCGCACATGCGCATAGGTGACGGCCATAAACGTCCCTCCATCGTCCGGATGAAGATGCAGAGGAGGGCTCACTGGAGTAATTAGTTGAGGGCTTGCATAAATGAATGTCGCCTTCACTCATCGAGAGAAATAAGAGGAGGGACGATGCATGTGTCGGTCACATGGCTAGTGCAGAGCTGGAAGGCGTCGCCCTCTCCAATGGACACATGTGACCTACTGACACCCCATCCAATAATCTCTTAATTAATGTAATTTAACAACTTATTTTTATTTTTTTAATATAATTTATAATAGTTACCAAAATCAAATGAAAATGACCACTCCAATAATTTTAATTTTAATAATTTCTAAATTTTCAAAAATTAGTTTTTAAAATTTCAAAAATTATAAGATATATGATTATTTAAAAAAAAAATGGTGAAAAAAAAGATTAACAAACCATAAAAAAAAATGGAACAAACTAATATAAATTCAAACAATTCAACTACTTATTGATCACAATAAGATAGGTATAATCCCAACTTTACAGAAAGATTATGAGAGAAAACGGTGGTAAACTTAAAATATTCATATCTCTACTAACACATACTAAAATTTGACAATGCTACAAGTTCTAACTCACATAAGAAACAATAAATTTTGTTGAATGTTTATATTTTTGGTCTATACACACTTAATGTTGCATTTGATATTGCAAGCTCACGTAGAACCACATCGACATAGTGATATTGTTGCAGAGGTATATGGGAGTCGAACTTGGGACGTGCTTGTGAAGCTTTAAGTCTTTAAAACAAGGGAGTGTGATGGTGATAGGGTTTGAACTTTGAATGCGCATATGAATACATGTCGAGGGTGAAAGGATTTATGCGTTATACACCTGGCCCCTTAGATATTGATATATGGACAAGGACTTTTGAATCGAAAACATGCCCGTACGAATACGCGTTGAGTGCGCAGGGATTTCTGCGTGTTACACGTGGCAGATTAAAGATCTATTTCGTTGGTGAATCTGATTTGATGGGCGCATCAAGGACTCTCTGCACCTTTTCCATCCATGCTTATGGGGATGGAGCACCTTATGTACCAATAAATATCTCAATGACATGTAAATATATGGCAGTATTATAAACGTTTTAAGATATGATTCTTTTTTTTAATATTTTTGGGGGATTTTTGTTCAAAATCTGGTGAGAAAATGTTAGATCCGTAAATTTAAATGATTATTTCTGAATAATCCAAGTGCTTCAGGGGTTTTTCAGCATGCTGAAAAATTCCTTTCTGCATTCAGAAATGGATTTTAAACAACAAAAAATAGTGACTTCATGTATATTTGTGTCATCGGATTTGGGTAAAAACAGTTAGACAATGTCCATATGTATGTGGTAAGCTTTACCCATACCACAAAAAATAATCATGGGTTGCTTATGCAAAGTGGAATTATAGAGTAAGCATCAAATAGATGTTTTTTCATTATGGATATAAGGATAGTCTGGACCATTTTGTCATAGGATCTTACACCACAATTCTATCAACCTCACTTTTTTACCAATCATAACTTATATGTTCAAATCCAGAGGAAGGTAAGGTATGTATACCATAATAGACTTTACCAGTGAAATAGTTGAGGGGAGGGGGTCTCATACACCAATTTGGTGTGGCCTTTAACTTAAAAATAAATTATTATTATTATATGGTGTAAATTTTAATTAAAGTGCTATTTTCGTTTGATTATTATTATTTTTAAATTTAGTGGTAAAACTTAACCTAATTACATAAACATTTATTTCTAATTGATATGTATGAATGAAATAATTTATGATTTTTGTTAACTTATTTGTATGGATTAATATATCATTTAAAAAACTCATAAAATTTGAAGTGAAATAATAAAACCTTTATTTAATAAAACTAATATGATAAATAATTTTATTTTTTATCAAAATAAAAATAATGCAAAATAATAATATGGTAAATATAATAATAATAATAATAATAGTAATAGTAATAATCTAATTTTAAAGTCAATGCCAAGCCAAACATTAAATTGGTGTATGAAACCCCCTTATATGTAGGAAAAGGTTGAAGTATTAAATTAAATGAATTAGTAGAGACATGTAACACGATAAATTTATCATTTATTGATGATTTGTTATGAAGTATTATGTTTTCACTTTGGAAGCTCCAAATCATTAAAAAAGTTAAAGTTAATTTTACATTGAATAGAATTAATGTATAGGATATTATTGTCAACTCAAACAAAAAATTAATAAAATAAAAAGGTCTTAAGCATTACAAATCGTACAAATTTTTCAAGTTAACAGTTTAGTTAGTAGTTAATAATAAGATAAAGTTTATTGATTACTATATGTCTTCCTTTAATAAGAGAGATGTTAGAGTCGTAGTTCCTCGGTACTCTCTTGGTTGTCAATGTATCCATTGCAAAAGAGGTCGTGAGTTCGATTAGCGACAAGAGGAAATGGAAATGGGCAGAAGAGGGCGGTACTATACAGTTCCCCAATTTTTATTGATGGTGATTTTCAAATTTTGAGTTGTAGAGGCTTCGACTTCTTCAGAGGTTTATCGGTAGGTATCTTCTAGGTGTCCTCTGAACTACAGGTAAGTGTTATAGTCTTTGTCTTAGTCACAGGTCGTGTGTTTTTTAGGAAGGATTTTTGCATCTTTGGATATAGTTGGGCTGACAATAGTAGTTACGGAACAACAGTTATGAACAGTCCTCAAAAACCTACTTTTTGTCACCTCTCCTTTGTTTAAGACGCTTTATTTCATGTCTCTCAACACCTCTGACGGGACTGGTTGGGTTTTAGGAGTTTTTTGTTATACTCTCTAGAGATATTGGGGCTTCCAAGTGTCTCCCAAAATGGATCCTGATGTCAACGCACTTATTAGTGCGGATGACAAGGTGCATTGGGAGGAGGAGGTTTTATTCTCCTCGTTGGATGAGCACAAAGCAGTTAATAACATTCTTCGTCACCCTGAGTGTTGTAATAATGTCAACGTGACTGTGGGAGAACCTTTCTTTACCTCACTGAGTGACTCTGGACATAAGCACAACTCTACCAGTCTACAAGGCACTGTGCTTGAATTTGTGGCAAAAGCATTAGAGGCCCCTCTAGCTCCCAATCTAAGGGTACAAGCCCGAGATCCTTACAGTCAAGCTTTGGGAACTGAAAGTGAGTTTGCGTCTTCACAAAGGATTGTTGAGGAAAAGGACAGGCGGAGAATCCACAAAACAAAACCCTCCTCTCGCTTCGTAAAAGTCTGGAAGCCAAAAAAAACAAAACGAAAGTTAGTTCTTGGAATGGACATCGGCTTGGAGGAGTCGTGCACACTTTCGCTCTGTGCCCTGGTGGGTAGAATATCCTATAGGTCAAGGTGTACATCAGTATTGGAGGACTGGGTGAAGATTAACTGGTTACCGTTTTTGGGTTACTCTCCTGAGCTTCTCTCACTGCCTAGAGGATGGTTGGGATTTATGTTTAAAAACCCAGAAGATTCTGAGAAGGTTCTGAATACCTTTTGGAGTTTTGACGATGGCAGCCTAATGTTAAAGCTACGGAGTTTAAGTTTTAACCCCTCTACTGAATATTTCAGTTACAGACACATCTGAGTGCTCCTCCTAAGTTTTCCACTACAAATGTGGAATAGAAAATCCATGGACGCGGTCGGGAAATCTATAGGGTGTTTCCTAAAAATTGAGGAAGAGGACCTCCTCTCCCCGAATAAGAAAATGGCAAAAATTTTAGTTGAAATCGACATCCATGGTGGTCTCTTGGACGTTTTGGAGATAGAATGGCGAGGTCTACTCTTTGTCCAACGCCTGGACTACTTGGGGTTGCCTTTTCGTTGCACACTCTGCCGAAATACTGGGCACCTTCGGAAGGAATGCACATGTATTTATGGATCCTTCTTGGATGAGGAGGAAGCAGTGGATACTTCGGGTGATATAATGACTCCTTTGGAGGAGGAAGATTCTCCCACTTTTTTCCCATGTTTAAATGATCTTGAAAGTTCTCCAACAGACGACACTTCATTTACGGGTAAGTTAAGACTCTACTGCCCAAAGCTCTACTCGTTGTTGTCTTTATGGGAGCATCATCACTTGAATACTACTCTTTCCTCTCCCTTGTCTTCTAGCACTAGCAAACCGACCGCTTTTCCTTTTGATTCTCGATCTGTATGTGACTCAGCCACGAACCCTTCCGAGTCGACTCCCTTCGTAGAGAATTCCAAACAACCTTCCTTAGTCGTTCCTTCAGTGGTTTCTTCCCCCGTTCCAGGTTATACAGAGTCCAAACTTAGTGATAGTGCTTTAGACAATCTTCTCACTAATCTTATTCCATCCGGGCATAGGCTAAAAAAACCTTTACCACTTCCCGTCTTTTCTGGAACTTCACCGGTGGTAAGGAAGGAAACTACTGGCTCTACTTCTGACTGCCAAGGGATGTCGAGCTCTTCAATAGCAGACCCTACATGGTCGAGGGGCTTGGGGTTCAAAGTCTCTCCTTTAAAAACGTGTGGTGCTCGGAGGAAGGCGGGAGCTACTTTAAACCCTTTGCCTACGTCAACTACTACTTCTGAACTCGGGGCGTTTAGAGGATTAAAAGCCCTAGAAAGGGCTAAGATATAAGTATTGTTTCCCTAAATGTTAGAGGGGTTAAGGGACCCCTGAAACAAAAATCCTTGAGAATACTATTACATATTACTTCCCCAAGTATTATTTTATTACAGGAAACTTTGGTTTTGGTGTACAAGGCAAGATCCTTCATCCTAAAGTTAAGACTCGATTGGATGACTTGCGTTGTGAGTGCAGTGGGGACATCTGGAGGCTTACTTGCCTCTTGGGATCCAAACGTTTTCACTTTTGACTCTTTTATAAGTATTGGTGGTATTCTTTTGACAAGGCACTCCATTGAGGACAAAATAAAGCTTTCGATTATGAATGTCTACGGACCATGTCAGAATAGGAAGGAATTTTGGGCTTCGATGGAAGCCTCGAGGCTATTAGCTCAAAAAAATCTGATTTTAGTAGGGGATTTAAATCTCACAACTTCACCGACGGAGATATGGGGGCAAAAGGCAACTTGTGACCCCTTATCTGGCTACTTTAAGTCACCTTTTCATAAGCATTCACTCATTGATGTGATTCTGGCAGAGACAATGCCAACCTAGAAAAATGACCGAGTTGGAGTAGAAAGTATCTCAAAGAGACTGGACAGGTTTTATATTGCTGAGGAGGTTTTAGAAACAACTCAAAGGTAAAGTTCATGGGTGCATTTTCCCTTTCTGTCGGATCACGCTTCAATTTTCCTTGAACTCGGATAGGGTTTCCCAAAAGTCTCTTACCCTTTCAAATTCAATCCAGGATGGTTAGGAGAGGAAAGCTTTTCTACTTTAGTAAAGGACGTCTGGCAGGATCCTGATTTGACAAACATTTCAGATGCTCAAAGGAGACTAGTGGCAAAGCTGTTAAAGTTAAAATGTAGTGTTAAAATCTGGGCAAAGGACAAGCAACTTAGAGACACAAAGGATCTACAAGAGATAGAAGAGACATTGGCTATTAAATATGAACAGATGTTTAAAGGCACTACTGATGGACATTTTGATCAATCGATGTATAATCTTGAAAAAGAAAGGAAGAGTATTTTTGTTGGAAGATGAAGAACAATGGTGCAAGAAAAGCCATGCAATCTAGATCGAAAGGGGCGACAAGAACACAAAATTATTCCACAATTTTGTGAGTTTTAGGTAAAATAAAAAATTCATCTGGGAGCTGGAGGATGATTTTGGTGCTACTCTTTTTGGACAGGAAGCAATTAAGATGCAAAAAACAAATTTTTATAAATCCTTCTACCATGATGCATGTCATATGTCTATTTTTAATCAATTAAATTTTTTTCGACTCTTCCTGACCATTGTTAGTAATGAGGACAAAAGACTTCTGGAACAAGCTGCTACAAAGGAGGAACTTCTAGGCATTCTAAGAGGTTTTGCAAAGGAAAAAAGCCTGGGACCTGATGATTCGACATCAAAGTTCTTCTTATCCTTCTTTGAACTTGTCGGCCAGGATCTCCTGGACTGTGTGGAGGATTCCAGGGTTAGAGGGAAGGTAATAAACCCGATAAACTCTAATTGTATCGCTCTGATCCCGAAAGGAAATAAACCAACTAGGTTCATGGATTATAGGTTGATAACTCTTTGCAACTTATGCTAAAAGATCATTACCAAGGTGATTTCTAAAAGACTAAGACCGATTTTATCCAGAGCTTTATCTATGGAGCAATTGGGCTTCCTCAAAGGAAGACACATACTAGATTCCATCGGGATTGCACAAGAATGTTTACATAGCATCAAAAGTAAGAAGCTACAATCCATTATTTTGAAACTGGATTTGAAAAAAGCCTATGATTACACATATTGGGATTATTTGAGATTAATTTTGCTACAAAGTGGCTTTGGGATCCCAACCACAAATTGGATAATGGCGTGTGTATCTTCCACCAACTATACAGTTCTGATAAACAGTGAGCCCACAAATTTTTTTAATTGCAAAAAAGGCCTTCGACAAGGATGTCTGATGTCGCCCCTCCTCTTCATTTTGATGATGGAAGGTCTCAACCTAGCACTCAAAAAAGAAAAATATGAAGGTTTTATCACTAGTTTAAAGGTGTCCAGGATGCTAAATATTCTACATCTCCTCTTTGTAGATGACATTCTGATTTTGTCTAGAGCTTCTCTTTTTGAGTGGAAGGTTATACAAGGTATTCTTCAAGAGTTTTGCAAGGCGTTGGGGATGATCATTAATGATCAGAAGTTAGTTATCCTTCATTCTAGTGTCAACAATGATACACTTAATGCTATTAAGGATGTTTTTACCTTCCCCAGTAAAGACTCAGTGCACAGTTTTCATTATCTGGGTTTTTTCTTAAAACTGGACAACTACAAAGCTGCAGATTGGAACTGGTTAATAGATAAATTTGAGGCTCAGATAAAGCATTAGGGTAATAAGATGTTATCATTGGGTGGTCGCCTTGTGCTTCTTAAGGTTGTCCTAGAGACTCAACAAGTATACTGGTTAGCACTGACTCACATACCAATTTTTGTTCTTAATACAAATTGTAAGATTTGTTTTTCTTTCTTGTGGTCAGGTGTTAAAAACAAGAAGAAGTACCATATGTGCAGTTGGATGTCAATCGCTAGACCAAAATCATATGGTGGATGGGGGATTCATAAAATCTTTTTGTTCAATAGATCCTTGGCAACAAACACTATGTGGAGAGCTATTATGATGATGGGGATCTAGCAAAGTGTTCTTAAAGACAAATATTTCCCACATTTTCTAGTATGGACATGGCTCTGTTCAGCGGATCCGCTCCACCAAAAGGGATCACAAACATGGAAAATTTGTGTAATACCTTACCCATCATTCTGCGATGGCTGGCCTGGAAACCAGGCATAGGTCATTCAATCATAATTGGCAAAGACATGATCCTGGGCTTAGGACATGATTCCATTTTATCTACTGAGTTAGTGGGAAGGATAAATCAAAAAGGCATTTACTTCTTATATCAAGCAACAACCCAGGCCTTTTGGGTAACAACATGAAAGAGTTGGTTTTGCAGTGAAGATCTGGACCTACCGATTATTCTTGCTGAAGAATGGGATCACCATAGAAAACTATTGGCGGAATCGGGCATATCCTTAGTCAATAAGCCAGACGAGATGATCTGGACAGGAGGAGATTTTTCAGGTTTCATCTTGGTGAAGAAAATTTATGAAGCTTTGTCGAATCTACTCTGGAAAAAAAAAGGAGGATGGCGGAAACAACTATGGAATTGGGAATGCTCAATGAAGATAAAATTATTTAACTTGTTATTAGTAGAAGACAAAGTTCTATCCTGGAAAAATCTTCAAAAACATGGTTGGAATGGTCCGGGCATTTTTTGTCTATGTAAAAACCACGGTGAATCCACTAAACATATTTTTTTAACTTGTCTTTTTACCAGGATAGTCTGGGCAGAGCTTAAAAAAACTTTGAATTTGGGAATCCGATGGAATGGTGTCTCTGTGGTTGATTCCTTCAAAAACTGGAATGCGCAGAATCACAGATTGACTTCCCTTCCAGCGTTTGTTTGTTGGTACATTTGGGTTGATAGGAACATAGCACTTTTTGAAGGATCGTGCCCCTCAGTACATAGAGTAGTCCACCTTTCTTGATGTGCATTAGAACATATCTGGAAAATGCATAAAGAAAAAAAAACTCGAAATTTGGGCCTTTCTCCTCCAGCTGATATACCATTAGCATGGTTCGACAAGGCAGCTCAGATCAATGGAAACAAATGTGGGGTTGGGGGTATCATAAAGATAAATGCCTCAAATGAATATAGATGGAAATTGAATTGTGGATGCGGTTCCAACACAAGAGTTGAGCTCCTAGGTGCATGGTCTACCTTATTACTTGCAGAAAGACTATCAGTTTTTTATATTCATATCATGGGCAACTCAAAGATAGTCATTGACTGGCTAAATAAGGATGGTGAACTCAGAGTTGCAAGTCTTGAAGCATGTAAAGAAAGAATCGTAGAAATATGGACACATTTCAGATCCATTACTTTCAAGCACATTTACAGGGAGATGAATCAAGAAGCAGACTATCAATCAAAACAGGCTTTCTTCATCATCCGAGGGAAGATTACTTATACTCTATGGGTGGAAGGCCACAAGGGCCCAACACAATACATTTCTCTTTAACCGACCCAAGAAGGACATAGTTTTTGAGGTTTTTTGTGATTATATCCTTCATATGTATAAAGTTGCAGCTCAGACATTAATAGACTCTTGAACTTTTTGTAACTTCCAACTTGAAATATAGGTTTGAAGAGACAGTCTTTTTTTCTGTTTTTTCGAGATGACTGTCACTCTAGGACTGGATATAGAAACTCTTTTTCTGTCAGTAAATAAAAGACAATGTAAACATATTATATTATGTTTAATATAATGGGGAATTTTCATTTGGAGAAAAAAATAGAGATGTATTAGAGAGGTATTTGTGTCGAAAAAAAAATCATTAAAATTGTGTGTGGTTAGAATTTATCATACTCCATCAAAATAATTTGAACATGAGTACAATAACCGCAGCTGTTAAATGGTGTATGGACTCATCATTCATCTACATTAGGCATAATTACAACAACTCTAAGTCCAATCAACTTGTATTATGTAATACCTCAATTTTGATAATCGATTCAGTATTGTATATGTATATGATGAATATCTAAAAGTGGAATGACATAATGTGTAAGATTGTACATTGAATGATAATAATAATAAAAAAAAAACATCACAGCCTGCATAGGAAAAGTACAAAGGAATGGGGTCTATGACTCCACAAGAGAGGAAAGACAAGGAGCCTTAAGTAGACTAAGGGGGAAGGACCTTAGTAAGTGACTTAATCCAAAGTCCTTGCATCCTTAATTGTGTCCCTTGAATATTAATTAATCTTTGTTTATTAAGCCTTGGGGGTTACTGCATGAAGGAGGTATGTAGGTATCCATAAGGTTGTGTGGCCCCTAATGCCATGCAAATGAATTGGAAAAAAAAAAATGTTAAAATGTTTTTGGGTGTTGCTCGAATTAATAGAGAGATTTAATTATTAGAAGTTTGAATTACCATGCGAACTATCACTGGATTGGGGGTAATCGAGAGTCTTATCTCTAAGAGAACTGCTATGAGCTCACTGTAATTGAATTACACCAAGCTACAACCAGGAATTATGAAGGAATAATAATTGTATGGATTGATAATCATTGTCATTAAGAAATTTCTCTACAATTGAGAATCCCTAGAATCCTAGCAGTGATATTTCATGACCAACCTATGTTGAACCCTAAACGGAAGTGGGATTGACTAAGGGACTATTGAGTAGAGGAGGGGATCACATTGCTTGGGTCGTGCAGGATGATGAAGAAAGAGGGTTGTATATTGGGATTGTTGTAAGATTAAATATTGACTATGAACCTAGGAATTAGGCTACTGTGAAAGAATTAGATCCAACCATAAAAAGAGTTCTCCTTAAAATTATGAATAAGAACACTGGTTTATTTTAAATCCAAGAAACACACAAGCTACATTGCTATAATTTATCTATTTGTAGTGAAGAGGCATTGATGACATTGGAAACCATACTTAAATGACACATACTAATTTTAGATTCAAGAAACATAAAAGCAATTCATACCATCCAAATTGAAAAAACTGTAGGGAATTTTTGCACTCCAATTTCTGGATCAAATCCGAATATTTATTAATCGTTTGGTATAGATACAAGTTGAGTATATGATTAGGAGAAAGGAGAAACAAAAATTAAGTTATTCTTCCTCCAAAATGGGGGTCCAATAGTTTATGGCCCCAAGAAGAGGCTCTAGTTTAAGTGAGTCACATATGGGTATTGGTAAGATAAAGGATAAAAAAGGAAAAATGTAGTTTGTAAGTGCAAGGAGTCTACGAAGAAATACTCATTCATGAGTAATATGTGAGAATAAGAGCCAAAACCCCCTAAGAATTCACAAATCCCAAACTATTTTTATATATGTATTATAGAATTTACATTAAAATTTTAATAATATTTTTTCTTTTATAATGTATATTGTTTTACTTTTTATTTGTATTTATATTTAAAGGTGTTTTGATTTTTTAATTTATTGCTTTAAATATTTAAAAATAATCATCCATTTA
>ML791314.1:90563-117162 GCA_009831015.1 Picea engelmannii
GTCAGATTTATTCACTAATCTAACCTAAGGGCTATCTGACCAGGATTAGACAGTCTGGTCAGATTTATTCACTAATCTAACCTAAGGGCTATCTGACCAGGATTAGACAGTCTGGTCAGATTTATTCACTAACCTATCAACATTAAATTTAAAAAGAACTTGGCCATGCTTGAAAGGTGTGGCCAAGTTACAATTATTGCATGGGGCTTTCATTTCAATTCTTTTATGCCCTCTTTTTCTTTTCTTTTTTCTTTTTCTTTTCTCTTTCTTTTTCTTTTTCTTTTTTCTTTTTCCTCTTTTCTTTTCTCTTTTTTCTTTTTTTCTCAAATTATTTGCAGGATGAAAAATCATTTGTCAACAAAAATACTAGAGACAGATAATATCTCAGTCACCAGTTGATTCCCATAATTTATGGGGTGATAACAGCGGCTCCACTTGGGGATTGTACTTTTCCCTGTGAAGTGCCAAGAATCCTGGTTCTGGTAGTCCTGAAAATTTTTGCCTCGTAGCCTCCGTTGGTTTTATTCTCAAAAATGTGGAAAAACAGTGATCAACAGCTTAGGGCCTTCTCTTTGGGCTTCAACTAACTGACGAATGTTCTTCCTTCAGAAAGTGCAAGTGAAAATGACAATTAAAATGGTATGTACAATGAAGAGTGGGATCTCGAATCTTCTACTGAGGAGGTACATAATGTTTCAACATTCTGCCATTCACAGGTGCTCCTGGCAGATCTAACCCATCAGCGTTGTTTAGTAAGAAAGAATTGTTTCCCCTGAAAGCTTGGATCATGTATGGTCCTGTCCACAGATTGTCAAATTTCCCATGCTTTCATTTGTCTTCATTTCTGGCATCCCATCTCAGCACCAAATCACCTAGCTCGAAGTCATCCTCCTTGGTTCTTTTGTCGAAGATCTTCTTGATGTTTTCTTGGATTACCTGAGTCTTATTGAAAACTTCTTCTCTAGTCTGTTGCAAATGGATCATCTGGTTGATCCTTCTCTGTGAATCATTTGGCTCAKCTTGAACATYTTGAAGYARMTTCATGACARGGACTCCTAAAGAAGTAGGRAACACTGCCTCTRTACCATAGACCARCTRGTATGGTGACATACCAATTGACCTTTTGGTCGTCAGCCTGTCAGCCCATAAAGCAAACACCAACTTATCGTGCCATGATTTCTTATTTTCCTGCAATGTTTTCTTGATGATATTTACCAAGGTTTTGTTTGAAGATTCTACCAACCCATTCCTCTAAGGGTAATAGGCTGTGGAATGCCCCAAACCAATGTGATACCGGTTGCAGAAATCTATAAGTTTCTTTGACCGAAAGGTAGCTGCATTGTCAGTGATAAGCTTTCTAGGACAACCAAAATGAGACAAAATATTATTTTCAAGAAATTTGATAATAACAAAGTCAGTGGCTTGCCGGCTCAGTACTGCTTCGATCCATTTGGTAAAATAATCAGTGGCAGTGAGAATCCACCGGTGCTGGCCTGATGATGGGGGATGTATTTCTCCAATGAAGTCGAGCCCCCATTGTTGGAAAGGGGCTTCAACTGAGATCAGTTTCAAAGGTAGAGGAAGGAGTTTCCTTTTACCTTCAAACAGTTTGCACTGGTGGCATGCTGTTACCTTCTTGTGCACATCAACAAACAGGGTGGGCCAGTAGAATCCAACTCTAAGTATTTTTTTGGTTGTAACCTTCCAGTTCAAATGGCCTCCGCATTCTCCAGCATGAAACTCTTGCAAAATGTTATCAGCTTCATCTTTTAGTAAACAATTTAACAGAATGCTTGCAAGATCTTTCCAATACAAATTTCCTTCTAGAACACAGAATTTCAAAGCTTTCAACTTTAAAAATCTAGCTTTAGTCTTAGTCAAACCAGGGGGAGCTTATAAATTTTGTAAAACGAATATAAGGTCTGCATACCATGGAGAGTTGAGAAATACCTCTCTCACGTTTGGAGTCGCCATCTCACCCTGTTCATCTGCCACATCTAGAAAATTAATGTCAAGAGCATGAAAGTTAGATTCAACCATTAATTTAGCAAGGCCTTGACCTTTGATTAGTTTAGTGGGCTTAATCTCTAAATCATATTCTAAAATGACAACAATCCATTTTCCCCTTCTTCCATCCGGATTGTCCTGTGTCAAGATGTCCTTTACAACCGCATTCGGAACATAAGCTATGGTGTGGGAATGGAGAATGTAGACCCTAAAGTCCTTTAGAGATTTTACCAAAGCAAAAGCTTGCTTCTCCATGATCTTTTAATTCAGAGCAGCATCTCTTACTGCTTTGCTAAAGAAATCTATGGGTTGTTCATACTCTTCGTTGTTCTTCTGCAGTAACACCGCCGCTATAGTATGTTCAGAGGCGAAAGAAAAGAGATAGAAATCCTTAGTAAAATCCAGACTGATCAAAACTGGGGCTTCTGTGAGTGCTCGTTTGACTTGTTCGAAAGATTGTCTGGACTCAGAGTCCCATTTTATTTTTACATCTTTTTTAAGCATGTTTGTAATGTTCCTGAGGATTTCTACTAGATTGGGAATGATTCTTCGTAGAAAGTTAATTTGCCCAATAAAAGACTGTAGTTCTTTGAGGTTTCTTGGGTGTTCTAACTTTAGTATGGCCTTGATTCTGCTGGGGTCTATTTTGATTCCATCTTTAGAGATGATATGTCCCAGCAGTTTGCCTTCTTCTAACCCAAAAAGACACTTCTTAGGATTTAAAGAAATCCCAAACCTTCTACATTTCTCGAAAACTCGTCTAAGGTGCCTTAGGTGTTTGTCGTCAGATTGGGAAAATACAGTCACATCATCTAAATAGACGAAAATAAATTTTCCTTATTCTTCCATGAAGGCGATATCCATCGCCCTCTGGAATGTGGCTCATGCATTCATTAGAACGAAAGGCATTTTCACATACATGAAAGTGCCCCATGGCGTGGTGAAAGAGGTTTTTTCTTGGTCGTCCGGGTGAACTAAGACCTGATTGTAACCAGAGAAACCATCTAGTAGAGAAATTCGTTTGGACCCGACCACTCTTTGTGGGATGTGGTTCATCTTCGGAAAGGGGTAATTATCCTTCAGGGAGGCTTTATTCAGATTTCAGAAATCTATGCAGAGTCTGATTTCCCCAGTTTTCTTACGTGTAGGGACCAGATTAGAGACCCACTTGGAAAAACGTAAAGGAACTATGATCTTGGCATCATACATTTTCTTGATTTCTTTTTCTACCAGAGGGAGCAACTTGGGATTTATCCTCCTAAGTTTCTGCCTAAACGGTTTTTGATCTTCCTTTATTGGAATCCTGTGTTGTATTATGCTGGTATCATAGGCTTTCAAATCTTCATAGCCCCAGGCAAAAACATCAGAATATTCTTTGAACAACTCAATGTATTTGAGCTTTTGCTCCGGGGGTAATGATTTAGACAGTTTGATCATCATATGTTTCTCTTCAGTCCCTATATTACAGTCTTCTACCTCTTGTCCATGGGCTTCTATTTTTGGTTTTTTAGCTATGCCGTTACAGTCAAACAGATCTTCTAAAGGAACAAGACCTCTATGTAAAACATTGCTTTTTAACTGTAAAACATCAGAATCCATTTCATCATCGCCTAATTCTACCGAATCTACTGTATTTACACTATCAATTTCAAAAACGGAATTATTTACATTTTCATTTTCATTTTCTAAATCTATATTTGTACATTCAAAATCGTTCTTACATTGCAGAAAATCCTCGATCTGATCATCATAACCGAAAACTTGCCAATACCTGATGTTGTCAGGAACTGTCGGTCTGCATTTCACCTCAACAGTAGATGGGCGAGTCAGGCGGAAAGGAATCTTACAGGTGGTTGTTGATGTAGCCAATCAGTCGGCCAGAATATTCTGTCCCCTCGGCATTACCTGCAAGTCTACTTCAGTAAAACACCTCAAGGCATCAAGAACGACATTCCTATAAGCTCTAAGACGAGGGTGTTTAGCAGCGTACTTACCTTTGACTTGCTTGATTATTAATTCAGAATCACCTCTTACCATTATGTGCTTAGCACCAACTTTCTTCAAAAGCTTCAGGTCGAGCATCAAAGCTTCATACTCAGCAATATTGTTAGTACATTGAAAATTTAATTTGTAAGAGTGATTCTCTGAATACCTTTTTCTATGATTATGCATCCAGACTCCAGCTCCTGCTCCTTCTTTACTCACAGTACCATCAAAATCCATGCTCCAGAAATCAGCGGGTAACTCTTCAGTTATCACATTCTTCATCTTTGCTACCTCAATGCTTTCTGGGCATTCATCTTGACTAGGTGTGTCTTCCATCAGCTGAGTATCCTGATCCTCCGTATCACCATCATTGTACAAGATGAACGAATCTAGATCGAAATGTGTGGAGTAAAGGGGATAATTGTGCGATTTTTCTTGGATACTGACCATGTACTTCATCAGTGTTTCTCTGTATAGCCTCCTCTGTTGCCCAAACACTGGGATAGTGGCGTAGGACATATCCAGCTGCAGGGTTCCTTTCAACTTAGCCCCCCAAGACCAGGATAACAACATTCCATACTTTGGCGGGATGTCTGCAACCACAACATCCATTACCATGCTTTTGGCAGGGATCTGAACCAAGGTGATGCATAAATCTTTGATCAAACCCATACATTTAACTCTGCTAGAGTCAAATGAGTGTAAATCCTTGTATGGTCTAGTTACCTCTAGTCCCATCTTTTCCATTACTGCTTTAGGCATCATATTATGTGAAGCGCCCGAATCTAGCATAGCGTTATGCAAGATCAAGTCATGTATGTTTAAACTGATGTAAAAAGGAGCAACCTCCCCAGTATCATATCGACCATATACGTCAGGTCCGAAAAGAAGTTCGGGATGATCGTCAGTAAGGTTCACAGTGTCTGAATGGTTTACTGATCCAATGGTTAAGGCCTTTGTGCCTATGTCAGGTTCAATGGTCAGTGCTTTGATCACCTGTGAACGATAACCGCCTCTGTTCATCAACTCTGTAAGTGGGATGGAAATTTTTATTTTGGCTAATTCCCCCTCAAGGCTGAAAGGTGTAGGGTTTCTGCTCATCGATTCTGGTTTGTCCACCATATTCTTCTGCTCAGAAGTACTTGGTGGGTTAATAGGTGAAACCTTGGGCTGTGATGGCATTTTCAGAATAATGATATTTTTCTTCACGGGGGCGTCAACTCTACTCTTCTCAGGAATCTTCTCAGCAATAGTTTACTCAGGAGTCTTCTCAGCATATGGTTCAGGGGTCTTCTTGGTCTCAGCTACCTTCTGTATTTCAGTCATCTTTTTTGGTGAATTCCCTTCTGTTTTCTTATTCCGCAGATTGTACTGACGATGTACCTCCAAAATAGAATTTTCAAAGGCCTGTTGTTCTGCATCTTCAACTTCTTCACATACTTTAGTTTGATTTAGAAGAAAGAGTTCCTTCTCTTCTTGGGTAAGGAAGATGGCTTCATTGTCGTGAATGCCCATAAGGTTGATGTGAGTGTTCTCCAATTCCTCAATCACTTCCTCTCCTTCATCAACATATTTTTCTTGCAATGGAGGTCTGATCTACTGATCTGGACCTCTCTGTTCTCTTTGATCTCTAGGATCTCTCTGTCTGATTTGAGGAGGGTTTCTCCTGAAGTTGGGATTCCAAACCTAAGGAGCAGGTGGGTTGTCTCTTGGAGGATTTCTGTCTGACAAATTCATTCTTTCCATCATTAGTTCCACTGTTCGGGCCAAAGAATACAGTTTGGAATCTGTGTTCGACGTGGAAGGTTCTTCTTTGATTGTGACTCTTCTTTCTGACCTCTGTCGTGCCCTTTTTGCCAATAGATTGGCCTCCACACTTATAGCACTTTTCTGCATGTCCTCCAAGGTGGTAGAATTTCTTTCTCTCAGTTGGTATGACATGTCAGCATCAAATCCATCAGGGAATTTGATTAATGCCAGGCCTTGTGGAGGTTTGATTTCAGTTGGGATTGCATTGTAGATATTGTTGAAACGGGTGCAGTAATCTTGTACCGTCTCACCTTGATTTCTTATTATATTCTTGTATTCTGACAGTATCTGGAGAGGGTTTTTCTTTACCTCCCATCTTTCGAGAAAAATCCTTTGGAACGCGACAATGTCAGGGTATGAGGCGGCAAGTAAAGCTTTGAACCATTTTTTGACGTCACTTGTCAAACTTTGAGCAAACAATCGCATTTGAACGTCAGCCTCATCAACTTCTTGCAGATCAAAATAATCATTCATCTTGTCGACATGTTGTTGGGCGTTCAAAGGTCTCGTTGCGTCGAACTGTGGAAGTCTAGTTTGGTAATCTTGGGGCATGGCATGTAGCGGCGCAGCCAACACCAGGGGAGCATATCGAGCTGCCATGATGGGTGGAGGAGGTGGGGCAACGACTTGGATGGTCGGTGAGGTAGAGGTTGAAGACATGAACGAAGAGGGACTGGATAATACAGAGGGAGTGATTTGAGGTTTAGTCGTGGGAGACTGAACTTCGGGGGTTCGGGGTTGCAACACAGTTGGGTCAAAGACGATATCAGTCACAAAACTATCAGACCGTGTCCTTACTAGGTTTCGCTTTGAAAAGGTATCGAGGTCAAGGCTTTGAGAAGAAGATAGCTCCCCTAGAAAAAAAAGGAGACCTATAAAGGGGATTTTGACTCACTGAATCGGCAGCTAAGGTCTTTCGCCTAAGCAACTTTTCGGGGTTATCTATTCCTATCGCGGGTTTTGGGTCTGGATGAGATCGAGTGTGAACTTTCTTGGGAGCCAGAACTCGTTTTGGGTTTATATATATATATATATATATATATTTTATTTTGTGAGTCTGAAAATAATATGTACAATGTTTGATCAACCTCTGAACATTAATTTCTCCTCAAATTTAAATGTTCTTTTTAGGGGAAAGAAGATGTGAAATTATCAATTTTTAGTTCTTCCCCAGTGGAGTCACCATTTTGTTAGCACTTGGTAAATTTCCTAGAGGTTGAAAAGAAGAAATCTACAAAGGTAACTTTATACAACCACTTTTAAAGCTGGGATCTATCCCTTCCAGCTTCAGAGAGGGATCTCTCTATATGATTTAGCTTTGTTTATAACTTTGGATATTAGGCTAGGTAAAAAGATAGAAAGGTGTTGTTGTCAAAGTGTTTTTAAATTGGTTGAGACAGCCTACACATCCATTGGGCTATGGGGTCTGCGCTTACATAAAATATGAAATACAACCAGAAACGTAAAGAAAGACTTCCACAGGGTGAGATAATATAATCACAGGATCTTTTAATAGCTTAAATGATGGACAGAAGAAAAGATGAGAATGATAAATTCAACTAAGAAGCAGTTAAGAATTCCTTAATTGAAAACACCAGAAGATAAACACTAAAATCTTTCTGAGTCAGAAACATGGTATCTAAGATAAATCCTACAACATTCGCTACTCTTAAAGATTAGTTTCAGAAAACAATATGATCACAAAGAAAGAAAGACATTCAACTTAGAGAATAACATCACCAGTGAATACACGCAAGAATCCTGTAAAAGTGCCTCATTTTCATTAATGGTAGATCTCTTCAAAAATGTTACAGTCTGATAGCGCTAGGGTGTGAGAATCAAAAACCCCCAATACTTCGAAAGGTGAAGTATTTATAATTCAAATTACAAACGTTCCTGTCATAACTGATCACGATGTGCTCATTCTATTTTTAGTCTAACTAATTTAACTAATCAAAACTGGTTGATGACTTGGTGTAACTGCTTGCTAAATTCTGGGGTAGGCCATTTGCGAGGTTTCTGCACAACCTCTTCTGACTGGACATGTGACTGGACCTGAACAACTCATCTGCTAATCGAGCAGATCGTAGAGGTCCTCCCATCTGATATGACTAGGCACTGTGACTTTGAGCATTCATTGATACACTTCGTCCATTTCTGTATATTTGGCGAATGTGGGCTTAATGAGGAATATGTATCGAATCTCGTGTTGGATGCTGATGTCCAACTGAAGAGCATCCAGGAATGCTTTGCCAGTGATGCTCCCTTGTATGCCAGCAAACTTGGAACTTTCCTTAGACACTTCAGCCAGTCTCTTCTTGTAATCCGGAAGTGTCATTAGTTTATCATTAATGACTTTCAAACCAGGTAGGCCTTTCTTTTGGATAGCCTCAATCTTATTAAAAAACTTTTGTACCCCCTGGTCCATGATATCAACCTTTTCTTCCAATTGAAGAATTAATCCTCTCTTGGTCAAAACTCTCTTGACCTCAAGGATGGTCTATGTTCTGTCTTCTATCTTCAGCTCTTCTAGCTCTTCTCTGTTCTTGGAATTGAGGAATTTGATTATATCATTTGCCTGAGTTGGTCTATCTCCCAATTCCACTCTGATCTTCTCAATAGCCTGTTTACTCCTCTGGACCAACTCGTTTTATTCAAACATGATTTGGATCATGGGCGAGATCTCATTTATGGACTTTGTGATATCTGTCCATACATTCTCTTTGACCTCAGCCAAAGTCTTCCCTGCCATTGTTTGCTTTTGGAGCTACTGTAGTTCCTTCTTTAGCTGCTCAGTTACCTGTTTCTCTTTGGAGAGACTGGTCTGGAAAGAAGTTTTGAGTTCCTGGAGGTTCTCAACTTCTTTCTTAAGCCTGCTGATTTCAGTCTCTTGTAGGTTCATCTTTTCCAGAGATTTGGTGAGGTCAGTTGTTCCCTCTTGTGATGTCACTGGTGTTGCTGATGGAATTGTTGTTACTGCTGCGGTGCTCAATCCTACAATTGGGATAGCACTCAATGGAATGCCTTCCATTGGCTTCATCTGTTCTTTCTCTTTCAATAATCTCTCCCTCTCAGCTTCCATTTCTTTGAGCTGAGCATTCTACTCCATGAGCAACTTTAACATCTCGTCCTTCTCATCTTATTTCTCTGCTATCTCCTTCACCTGTGAGTCCTCTATGGGCGGGAGCTTCAGCTGTTTTCTCAAGGATGCGATGTCTACATTCTTCTTTTTTATCATCTCTTCTGCAGCTTTGATATTTGAAGGATCGTAGCTGATCTTTAGAACCAGATCCTCCAAGGTCTTGATTCTGTTGTCCTTCGCAAAAGATGATATCTTTTCTAGCTTGAGTTGTGTCTGAGCGTTCTTCAATGATACCTGTAATTTTGCTGCCGAAGCAGAAGCATGAGCCAGTGCGTGGAAAACCATCTCCCCTGTCTACTTGTGCAGATCCATCTGATCTACATAGTGCACGTCCTTTGTCTGGAACTCGAAGGTTGCCCTCTTGTAGTCTGTGATTACTTTGGGAACTGGTACCTACGCCTGAAGGAAGGCCATGTGCATCCTTCCCCTTTCTGTGTCAAACGCAGAAAGCAGCCTATGTTACACAGTGGAAGACTGCTTCCTAAACTGAGCGTAAGTACTGCTGGTAAGGGTCTGATTTCTTTTCTTAATCATCCCGTACTTCTCGAAAATGCTCAACTTGGGCCCAGTTTTGCCTTGCTGAGAGTCCACTGGAGAATCTGTGGATTTCTTCAGTATTGCTGTGGTGATTTCCTTAAAACGACTCGGACCGAAGGGTGGAATGATAGTCTTAGCCAAGGTGGTAGGCAGGGCTTCTTGTTCTCCAGTCGGATCAGGAACTGGAGTCGTCTTGGGCCTTTTAGTGTGCAACTGGAACTCCTCGGATGATACCTTCGTGACAGACAGAGATGAATCCTGTCGAGGCCTCTTTTCTTTAGGGACCTGTGGTGTAGTAGTTGGTGGTACAGTGGCCGGGGGAACCTGATGTTCCGCTTCGATCAATGTGTTAGGCACCCACACTGTCTGACTGGAAAATTCTTCGATCTCGGGCTTGGACTCATGAACATACGAGATTTTTTTAATTTTCACCCGCATTTCTGAAATGATCCCGCATGGATCATAGTGCCATGGGAAACTCATAAAGAATTTCATTTCTTTTAACATTTTAACATAGCTTGAAAGGTAAGGCCAAGTTACAATTATTGCATAGGGCTTTCATTTCAATTCTTTTATGCCCTCTTTTTCTTTTCTTTTTCTTTTTCTTTTTCTTTTTTCTTTTTCCTCTTTTCTTTTCTCTTTTTTCTTTTTTTCTCAAATTATTTGCAGGATGAAAAATCATTTGTCAACAAAAATACTAGAGACAGATAATATCTCAGTCACCAGTTGATTCCCATAATTTATGGGGTGATAACAACGGCTCCACCTGGGGATGGTACTTTTCCCTATGAAGTGCCAAGAATCCTGGTTCCGGTAGTCCTCAAAATTTCTGCCTCGTAGCCTCCGTTGGTTTTATTCTAAAAAATGTGGAAAAACAGTGATCAACAGCTTAGGGTCTTCTCTTTGGGCTTCAACTAACTGATGAATGTTCTTCCTTCAGAAAGTTCAAGTGAAAATGACAATTTAAATGGTATGTACAATGAAGAGTGGGATCTCGAATCTTCTACTGAGGAGGTACATAATGTTTCAACATTCTTCCATTCACAGGTGCTCCTGGCAGATCTGACCCATCAGCGTTGTTTAGCAAGAAAGCATTGTTTCCCCTGAAAGCTTGGATCATGTATGGTCCCGTCCACAGATTGTCAAATTTCCCATGCTTTCCTTTGTCTTCATTTCTGGCATCCCATCTCAACACCAAATCCCCTAGCTCGAAGTCATCCTCCTTGGTTCTTTTGTCGAAGATCTTCTTGATGTTTTCTTGGATTACCTGAGTCTTATTGAAAACTTCTTCTCTAGTCTGTTGCAAATGGATCATCTGGTTGATCCTTCTCTGTGAATCATTTGGCTCAGCTTGAACATCTTGAAGCAACTTCATGACAGGGACTCCTAAAAAAGTAGGGAACACTGCCTCTGAACCATAGACCAACTGGTATGGTGACATACCAATTGACCTTTTGGTCGTCAGCCTGTCAGCCCATAAAGAAAACACCAACTTATCGTGCCATGATTTCTTATTTTCCTGCAATGTTTTCTTGATGATATTTACCAAGGTTTTGTTTGAAGATTCCACCAACCCATTCCCCTGAGGGTAATAGGCTATGGAATGCTCCAAACCAATGTGATACCGGTTGCAGAAATCTATAAGTTTATTTGACCGAAAGGCAGCTGCATTGTCAGTGATAAGATTTCTAGGACAACCAAAACGAGACAAAATATTATTTTCAAGAAATTTGATAATAACAGAGTTAGTGGCTTACCTGCTCGGTACTGCTTCGATCCATTTGGTAAAATAATCGGTGGCAGTGAGAATCCACTGGTGCTGGCCTGATGATGGGGGATGCATTTCTCCAATGAAGTTGAGCCCCCATTGTTGGAAAGGGGATTCAACTGAGATCGATTTCAAAGGTAGAGGAAGGAGTTTCCTTTTACCTTCAAACAGTTGGCATTGGTGGCATGCTATTACCTTCTGGTGCACATCAACAAACAGGGTGGGCCAGTAGAATCCAACTCTGAGTATTTTGTTGGTTGTAACCTTCCAGTTCAAATGGCTTCCGCATTCTCCAACATGAAACTCTTGCAAAAATTTATCATCTTCATCTTTTAGTAAACAATTTAACAAAATGCCTGCAGGATCTTTCCAATACAAATTTCCTTCTAGAACACAGAATTTCAAAGCTTTCAACTTTAAAAATCTATCTTTAGTCTTAGTCAAACCAGGGGGAGCTTGTAAATTTTGTAAAACGAATATAAGGTCTGCATACCATGGAGAGTTGAGAAATACCTCTCTCACGTTTGGAGTCGCCATCACACCCTGTTCATCTGCCACATCTAGTTAATTAATTTCAAGAGAATGAAAGTTAGATTCAGCCATTAATTTAGCAAGGCCTTGACCTTTGATTAGTTTAGTGGGCTTAATCTCTAAATCGTATTCTAAAATGACAATAATCCATTTTCCCCTTCTTCCATCTGGATTGTCCTGTGTCAAGATGTCCTTTACAACCGCGTTCAGAACATAAGCTATGGTGTGGGAATGGAGAATGTAGACCCTAAAGTCCTTTAGGGCTTTTACCAAAGCAAAAGCTTGCTTCTCCATGATCTTATAATTCAGAGCATCATCTCTTAATGCTTTGCTAAAGAAAGCTATGGGTTGTTCATACCCTTCGTTGTTCTTCTGCAGTAACACCGTCGTTATAGTATGTTCAGAGGCGAAAGAAAAGAGATAGAAATCCTTAGTAAAATCCGGACTGATCAAAACCGTGGCTTCTGTGAGTGCTCGTTTGACCTGTTCAAAATATTGTCTGGACTCAGAGTCCCATTTTATTTTTACGTCTTTTTTAAACATGTTTGTAATGTTCATGAGGAGTTCTGCTAGATTGGGAATGATTTTTCGTAGAAAGTTAATTTGCCCAATAAAAGACTGTAGTTCTTTGAGGTTTCTTGGGTGTTCTAACTTTAGTATGGCCTCGATTCTTCTGGGGTCTATTTTGATTCCATCTTTAGAGATGATATGTCCCAGCAGTTTGCCTTCTTCTAACCCAAAAAGACACTTCTTAGGATTTAAAGAAATCCCAAACCTTCTACATTACTCGAAAACTCGTCTAAGGTGCCTTAGGTGTTCGTCGTCAGATTGGGAAAATACAGTCACATCATCTAAATAGATGATAATAAATTTGTTTGATTCTTCCACGAAGGCGATATCCATCGCCCTTTGGAATGTGGCTCCTGCGTTCATTAGACCGAAAGGCATTTTCACATACATGAAAGTGCCCCATGGCGTGGTGAAAGCCATTTTTTCTTGGTCGTCCGGGTGAACTAAGACCTGATTGTAACCAGAGAAACCATCTAGTAGAGAAATTTGTTTGGACCCAACCACTCTTTGCAGGATGTGGTCCATCTTCGGCAAGGGGTAATTATCCTTCAGGGAGGCTTTATTCAGATTTCGGAAATCTATGCATAGTCTGATTTCCCCAGTTTTCTTACGTGTAGGGACCAGATTAGAGACCCACTTGGAAAAACGTAAAGGAACTATGATCTTGGCATCATACATTTTCTTGATTTCTTTTTCTACCAGAGGGAGCAACTTGGGATTTATCCTCCTAAGTTTCTGCCTAAACGGTTTTTGATCTTCCTTTATTGGAATCCTGTGTTGTATTATGCTGGTATCATAGGCTTTCAAATCTTCATAGCCCCAGGCAAAAACATCAGAATATTCTTTGAACAACTCAATGTATTTGAGCTTTTTCTCTGGGGGTAATGATTTAGATAGTTTGACCATCCTAGGTTTCTCTTCAGTCCCTATATTACAGTCTTCTACCTCTTGTCCATGAGCTTCTATTTTTGGTTTTTAGCTACGTTGTTACAGTCAAACAAATCTTCTAAAGGAACAAGACCTCTAGGTAAAACATTGTTTTTTAACTGTAAAACATCAGCATCCATTTCATCATCGCCTAATTCTACCGAATCTACAGTATTTACACTATCAATTTCAAAAACGGAATTATTTACATTTTCATTTTCATTTTCTAAATCTATATTTGTACATTCAAAATCGTTCTTACATTGCAGAAAATCCTCGATCTGATCATCGTTACCGAAAACTTGCCAATACCTGATGTTGTCAGGAACTGTCGGTCTACATTTCACCTCAACAGTATATGGGTGAGTCGGGCGGAAAGGAATCTTACAGGTGGCTGCTGATGTAGCCAATCCGTCGGCCAGAATATTCTGTCCCCTCGGCATTACCTGCAAGTCTACTTCAGTAAAACACCTCAAGGCATCAAGAACGACATTCCTATAAGCTCTAAGACGAGGGTGTTTAGCAGCGTACTCACCTTTGACTTGCTTGATTATCAATTCAGAATCACCTCTTACCATTATGTGCTTAGTACCAACTTTCTTCAAAAGCTTCAGGCCGAGCATCAAAGCTTCATACTCAGCAATATTGTTAGTACATTGGAAATTTAATTTGTAAGAGTGATTCTTTGAATACCTTTTTTTGTGATTATGCAGCCAGAATCCAGCTCCTGCTCCTTCTTTACTCACAGCACCATCAAAATCCATGCTCCAGAAATCAACGGGTAACTCTTCAGTTATCACATTCTTCATCTTTGCTACCTCAATGCTTTCTGGGCCTTCATCTTGACTAGGTGTGTCTTCCATTAGCTGAGTATCCTGATCCTCCGTATCACCATCATTGTACAAGATGAATGAATCTAGATCGGAATGTGCGGAGTAAAGGGGATAATTGTGCGGTTTTTCTTGGCTACTGATCATGTACTTCATCAGTGTTTCTCTGTATAGCCTCCTCTGTTGCCCAAACACTGGGATAGTGGCGTAGGACATATCCAGCTGCAGGGTTCCTTTCAATAGGTAGGACTGGTCCGAATGCTATCGCCAGAAGACTGGACCGTTTTCTCGTGGAAGATGGTTTATTGGCTACTACTGGACTCCCATCCTCGTGGGTGGAGTTCCCCTTCTTTTCCGACCACACCCCTGTCCTTCTCTAGCTGAGGCTTTCAGAGCTACCCAGGTCTTCCCCGTTCAAATTTAACCACTAATGGATTAGGTCGGCTGACTACACTGATCTAGTCCAATTGGTCTGGATGGACCCGCGATTTATTTCTGAAGGTAACTCGTAGCTTCGACTTGTTTGGAAACTTAAAGTCCTTAACTCTAAGTCTAAGTCTTGGTTCCATAGAAAAAAGGCAGAGGAACAGGACCGAATGCTCTCACTGGAGACTGAGATAACCAATCTCACCCACCGTTCTACCACAACAGACTGGACCATGGAGGAGTCTGATAGACTAAAGTGGCTAGAAGCTAACAAAGATTCTCGCGCAGAGGAAAACACATGGCGTCTATGTAGCCCTGCAACTTGGTTAAAGAGTGGAGATTCTAACTCCAAGTACTTCCACAAAGTAGCTAGCTTTAACAGAAACAAAAAGATGATCTGGACTATTAAAAGTAGAGGGTTTGATATTTGTGGGCAGGAGGCCTTAAAGGAAGAGGCCGACTCTCATTTTTCCCAACAGTACAAAGCATCCAGCTTACACAACCTCCTGGAAAAGGGTACTATTGCCAGACTTTTCCCTCAGATAGTCTCCGGAGATGAAGCCGAGGCCCTATACAAACTTGTCACACTTGTTGAGCTTAAAGACATACTTTTACATTTCAAAACTGAGAGAACCCCTGGGCCAAATGGCTGGACTTCTGAATTCTTTATTTTCTTTTTTGATCTTGTAGGTGAGGATCTCCTACAGATGGTGGAAGACACCCGTATCAAAGCTAAGATCGCTAGAAGTATTAATTCCACTTTCCTGGTCTTGATTCCGAAATAAAACAACCCAATCTCCTTCAATGACTACCGACCGATCTCCCTGTGCAATCTCATTTATAAGGTAATCTCCAAAGTTATCTCTAACAGAATTAAGCCATTTCTTCGAAGGAGTCTCTCTGCGGAACAACTGGGATTCTTGAAAGGCAGAAGAATCCAGGATGTTATTGGAGCAACCCATGAATGCATCCACATCATCAAGCAGAAAAATTTAAAGGCGCTGGTTATGAAACTTGACCTCAAAAAAGATTTTGACTGCACTGATTGGGATTTTCTGAGACTAATCCTTCACTCAGTGGGCTTCGGTGACAAGTTTATTAATTGGATTCTGTCTTGTGTTACCAGCGTTAACTTCGCAATGCTGATCAATGGAGAGCCTACTAATTTCTTCAAAGGTGAGAGGGGGCTACGTCAGGGATGCCCACTCTCCCCTTATCTCTTTATCTTGATAATGGAAGGCCTTAGTATTCTCCTCTCCAAAAGCTTCACCAAGCATCAAATCTCAGGCTTAAATGTTTCTAAACTCATTAAGATTGTCCATATGATGTTTATCAATGACGTTCTTCTCATGACAAAAGTTGATCCTGAGGAATGGCTAGTTATTCTAGATGTGCTCCAGCTCTTCTTCTCAGTTTCTGGTTTATCCATCAACCTTTCCAAATCCTCAGTCCACTACTGGGGTCTAATAGATGCAGAACTCCATATTCTTAAAGATTCCATCCCTTTTACTTTTATAAATCTGAGCGAAGGCTTCACTTATCTAGGATTCCAGATGAAACTGGGAGCCTCCTCCCCTGGTGATTGGCGTTGTCTAGTCTCTACTTTTGAAAGAAAAATTAGCTTCTGGTGCAACAAATGGTTGTCTTTGGGCGGACGGTTTATCCTAGTAAAATCTGTTCTCGAAATCCTGGCTGTTTACTGGATGACTTTGGAGCGATTCCCTCCTAAGATTATTACTACTCTTAGAAGGCTAGCCTTTAATTTCCTGTGGAGTGGTCAAGCTAACAAACACCGACTTCATCTTTACAGCTGGCAAACCCTGTCAAAACCCCGGAGGGCAGGGGGATGGGGCCTCAAAAATCTCTCCACCTTTAATGTGGCCCTCCTGGCTTGCTCTTTCTGGAGAGCTATCACTCACAACAATATTTGGCACCAAATCATCCTTGATAAATATCTAGACTCCAAGCCGCTCATCAATTGGATCCGTAAGTCTTCTTTTCAGCTGAAGAGGGCCTCTCCTTTTTGGAAAGGCCTGGTGGCTTCTTCTCAAGTAATTCTCCACTGGCTCCGATGGAAGCCTGGCACGGCTAAGAAGATACACATCGGCAGGGATATGGTTCTCGGGTTGGGGGGCCGGTCTATACTCTCACCTTCGATGAGACTACATCTACAGACTATTAATATATCGGTTCTTGCACAAGTAAGGGTTACGATCAGCGTGTTCCCTCTGTCGGATTCTTGGACGAGAAGTAGTGAACTCTCCCTTAGCAAACCGTGTGCCTCAGAGTGGAATCGATATACCACTGCACTAAAAAGCGTCGGGGTCTCTCTGACTGCTGATCCAGATGCTTTATTGTGGGTCGGTGGTGATGCTACGGGCTCAATCACTGTAAAAAATATTTATGCCGCCCTCCAACAACAGCTTAATCTTAGAGATGAAATTCCGTGGATTCAACAGATATGGAATTGGAAAGTCCCCCTAAAACTAAAATTATTCATCTGGCTCGTTGGAAAAGAGAGAATTCTCACTTGGGACGCGCTCCAAAGGAGAGGCTGGGAGGGCCCGAGGATCTGTTTACTTTGCATCAATGCTCCTGAGGACTTGCAACACCTCCTGATACACTGTCCATTTACTAAAGAGGTCTGGTATCAAACGATCAAGAACTTTTCTCTTCCCTTAGACTGGAGCGGCTCCTCCATCACAGACTGCTTTTCCCTGTGGTCCACACATAAATCGGCCCCGCTTAGTCTGGCAGTCCATGTCTACTGGCAGATTTGGTTAGAGCGGAACAGAGCAATTTTTGAGGATCGCCTCCCTTCCTTGCCGGCGGTTTTTCACAAGATTCTGGCCTCCTTCAAATAGAAACCGTCTACGGTACAGTGCTTCCCTACTAAAGCTTATGAATTTGAATTGGCGGAGGGTCACACCATTTCTTGTTTCAATGGAGCTGCTCAGTCAAGTGGCATTTGTTGTGGGGCTGGAGGCACCTTCAAAAACCACCCGTCAAGAATCACAAAGTGGTTCATCAACTGTGGAGTAGGTACAAATACAAAAGCCGAGCACATGGGTTTATGGGCCTCACTCACTCTCGCTGCCTTTTGGACTATCAATCACTTACACGTCCTTGGCGACTCGAGAGTTATTATCGACTGGATAACTCAAAAGTGCAAGCTTCATTCTATCCATATAGAAGGCTGGATGCAAAAAACGAGGGAACTTTCTAATCTCTTCTCCGACATCAACTTTCTCCACGTTCCTCTCTCTCACAATAGGGAAGCAGACGCTCTCTCAAAGAGGTCCCTAAATGAAGTGGTAGGGAGACTCTCGTTCTAACACTGTGATAGAGGGATCGAGAGTCCCATTTCCTCCATAAATATTTTTGAATGATGCCGCCTGCCCCTCTTTGCAGTAGAATTGACGGAAGCCATTGGAAAGCCTTGGTCACTTGAATCTCGCATCAGCATTACTCCAACATTGCTAGTCTAGCATCACTTGAATCTGCTGATTTTAGATTGTATTGGTCCTTAATTCTAGTGCATTCTGACCCCACCGCAAGCTCGCAGCAGTTTTCATTGTAAAAGAATTTATACTCTATATCAATTTGAGAAATTTTTTTTGGAAAAAAAAAAAGGTGCATCTCCAATAAGGAATCAAGATTGGGCAATGCATACATGCCCAAGTCCCAACATATTTGAGAATGAGAATTAAATAATTAAATCATTTTGAAAAAACAAAAGGAAAAGCATTGTTCATCAATTGAACTAAGTATACTTCATATAAATATGGTTCCTTCCCAAATAAACAACATATTGTCCAATTCAAAACAAAATGGCTTTTTGTATTATGATATCAATGAAGGACATACCACCTTGGCAAGGTGCATATACGCCATAGGCAATGAGCCATTTCCACCAATTTTGATTGTCTACATATTGTCCAATTCAAAACAAAATGGCTTGCCTTATGATATCAATAAGGTCAGACCACATTAGCAAGGTGCATATACGGCATAGGCAATGAGCTATTTCTACCAAATTTTGATTCTCTAGTTATTAGTTTTGTGCTAACTAAAACTAAAATACATATATAATTATCCAAAGTTTAAACGATATTTAATTTATCCCATCTCCAATAATATAAAATATAGTTTTATTTAGTTTCATAACAATAATGATACTTTCAATTTCTTAGAATTGAAGATTTAAATAATATATAGTGTGGTTCTCTTTATTTGTTCAATGAATCTTATTAATTTAAAAGAACAATAAACTACATCATTAATATTATTGTATATATTTCCATTATATATCATTGGAGGAGAGTAATTAAGAACTTATTGTTGAAGTGACGGTGCTTAAAACTATCCCATGCATGCAATACCGTGTCCCAAAACTCATGCTTATTGTAATGATTGTCATAGAAAATGGTGCCATTGCTAGGTCTCGCAAGAATTCCCCAAAAAACTCCATGCATCTAATTATTCCCACCCTATCTAAAATGTCCCCCCTCCTCATCCCCATTGTCTTAGATTAGATGGTTGATCCAATTTACCCTTTCATCTAAATAATATTATTTCTATCATAATACAAATAGGCCACTACATCATCCTTATCCCATACTCTAGTAGTACTTAATGGCCCTAGGAAGGCCATGGTGATGGGTTTATTATCTCCTTTGAGTTCAAGTTCTTCGATTTCAAATGTTTTCATATACATGGATCTTGTCAAGCATAAAATCAATTTTGGGAATCTTAAGAATAAAATCTCACCATACATAGTATCTAAATTGTGGGAATCCTAAGAATAAAATCTGATCATACTTAGTTGATCATACTTAGTTGTTGAAGATTTGCAATTTTAGGTAGTCATTCTCCACAAAAAAAAGTACAAGAAGACCCATCTATACCATTAAAGAAGCCCTAGGAAGACATTGAAGACCCAAGAAGAGAAGTTGGCCCCACCAAATAAAGACAAAAAATAACAAGGTAAATTTGAAGACACAGAATGAGAAGTTGACCCCATACAAGTGCCTAGATTAGTATAAATACAGCACTGGATCATTTCATTTAGATAGTCAAACAACTCTCCTTTTGCAGTGCACACAAGGCAGTTGCAGCTGAAGTTGTGGTAATTTTTCTATTTATGGGTTTCTCGTTCTCTTGGAGAGTGCGCCACACTTGGAAAAAGGGGCTAGACTTGGAGAAGCTCTTTCTTGTTGTTATCTTAGCTATTCTATTGAGATGTTAGGTCTTGGAGATGCTAGCCTTGGGGAGGATCTTCTCTGTATGGTATTTTGATCTGATGATGGTGATGAACTGGTAATATCTTGGATTGAATTCTTCTATAAGAAAGGTTGTTGGGTTTTCTCCCAAGGTTGGGTTTCCCAGGATAAACTCTTGCGATATTGTGTTGTGTTCTTGTGTCTATTATGCATAGTTAATATTTCTAGATCTTGTTATTTTCGTTGCAGTATTATAGTTGAGATTTTCAGTGTATACTTATTCTATGATAATTCTTGCATGAAAGTGAATCTTGTTATTAAATCATAAGGAAATAACTATCAAGATCTGAGAATATGAAAGATCAACATGGTTTCATAGCTTTGTTGAAATATTGCCACTACACAGTTTTTGTTTGTCATTGCAAAGACCTGAACTTGTCAAGCTCGTTGAGAAACCTGTTGAAGGACGTTGAGATTAATTTTTTCATAGATCAGCTCACCCTAGCCTAGTGCACCTCCTGGCGGTCTTAGATTGCAACTTGTTGAAAGTTGAAATTCACCTAAAACTCACTACAACAGTTGCAAAAACACTTTTTGTGAAGCTCGTTGAGCATTCATTAGGATGAGTTGGAAACAATTTTAGCATAGACCAGCTTGCCTTGCCCTAGCACACCTACTGCACTTGTCATACTGACAATCCATCAAAGTTGAAATTTTAGGGTTTTTCAGGCTATTGACATTTTATTGACATTGAACCTTCTGATTCAGAGTTCTGACTTCTTCTTGTTGAGATGATTTATTGTCTCAAATTAGAAGACAAGTTGGATGGTGTTACAAATTTCATAGGTACGCACTTGTATATAAATTATATCATGAGGGTGTTTTCAAGAGATGTACACTTGGAAAAAGGACCTTTGTCCAAGCAATGACAGTAGACCCGAATGGATCTTAGATCTAGTGTTAGATCTAGTGCACTCAGAGGAATCCCAAGAGTTGGAGGCAGAAGTGATGATGTCTCCTACAGTATATGACAACCCAAAATCAAATGGGATAGCAGCAACAAGACTCCAGGTTTGCATATCAAGTTTGATATTTTCATATTGTTGCATCTTAAGTAAGTGTTGTAACTGGGACAACGGTATTTAGAGTTCTATTACTGCTGAGTACTTTTTCTATCAAATGATTAGTAACACTTGAGTATTGTTGGTACTATGATCATTATGCTCACTATTTAGTACTAGTGATGCACTTATTTACAAGATGAAATCGTTCTCTTCTAGGAGATGTTCTTGTCCCAGGCGGGTTACCTTGTAAATGCCATGGAGGTTACCATGGAAATGATGTTGTTCTTGTTTTGGTCCAGGAAGGTTACCGCGAAGGAATGATTGGTAACAACAATGGAGAAGTGTTTTTCTTCTCCAATGTTGTTCTTGTTCTTACTTTTGTTCTTGTTTCAACAAGTTACTCTGATTGGTCACAACACTATAAAATTGTTGTTCATGTTTCTTATTATTGTTCTTGTCTACTATTTTCCCTTGTTATTGCTCTTGATCCAAGCAGGTAACAGGTTATAACTCTTAGAGGGAGATATAGTGACAGTTGCATGCGAAAACAAGATTAGATGGTCTCTAGTTTGAGACATGGAGAAAATTGTCCAGACATGGAGTTGTATACATGACAATATACATCCATGTACCAAAGAGGATGAAGTTAGAACCTTATGGTAAGAAGGATACTTTTGTGGGATACAGAGTGTTCCACATGGATATTTATAGTGAGGAGAAAAAGGCTTTGTAGGATGACCGTACAGATCCCTCTAGTTCAGTTGTTCACTCTTCAAATCATCAAGAACATTTAGTAGAGCCAAAAGGACTAGTGATTCGTCGAATATTTTAATGACTTATGGTTGAGTTTTAATTTTGCATGCGTTAATTAACCATTTGAGAAAACTTAGTGAAAGAATGAGAAAATAAGAGGAATTATGACAGCCATATACACATATGTAGATCTGAAATGAAAGAATAAACAACAAACCATAACACGCAGATTGATAACGGAGTTTGGCACAACTTTGCCTACGTCTCCGGACCTTTTTCTCTGTGGGGGAGGCTTCTTTATTTCTTCTCAAAAGCTCAAAAATACATCGTTGCAATGCCAAATGGATACAATATTGATCTGGTCATGTTCTTCCAAATCTCTAGAACCATGCAAAGAAAACGACACGCAAAACGGATGTCCGGAGCTCCCAAAAATGGTCCGACAACGTCTCCTCCTCAAAAGCTTCTCTGCATCAAACTGGCTATGGCTTGGCTTCTCCTCAACATAATTTTGCTATGAATGCCCCCCTATGGCCTCAAACAGGCCTGGGTTATATAGCTTGGAAGTTGGTTGCTCATCTCCAACTTCCTCCCAAAATTTAGGCTCCAAAACTACCCAATAACTCCCAAAAATGGAGAAAATACATTAAAAATAGGCTTAATCATTATTAAAAACCCAAATCTTGGCATAAAAACCCACTTTATAACTAATTCGGGTGCTAGCCCCCGAGCCCTGGGCGTGCGCCCCCTCTGGCATGGTCGTATGGATTCATATGGCCAAGCGCTATCCCAAAGGGCTAAGCGCTGGCCCCTCTCCAGCATTGACACCTGGTTCTATTGGTGCGATCATACGGCCATGGGATAAACGGTTGTAACCATAAATCCGCGCCCTATTAAGTGGATAGACCCCGGTCTTATGGCATGTTCATAGAACCATGCATTAACACTTTCCCCGCGCCCCGGGTCGTATTCTATGGAACCACGACCAAACATATAACCGCACGAACTATACCCGGGTCATATGGTATTATGTAGTGTTTGTGTTGGACCGTGGGATGGGGCTAAGCCCTGACCCATTCCCCTGCTGACTATACATTCATTCAAATTTAAATATTTTGTTTTACATTTGAATAACAAGAACCACACGACGGGCGGGTGGTTAGCCCAGCCCTGCCAGTCCATAGCCGGGAGGGGAGGTTGCCAGTTCGACTCCTGTTAAACCCATAACATTTTACATATAAACCAATGAACCAATCACGAGGTGCCACATGGCAGCCCATGACTGGGCCACATGGCACCTTAACCACCAACTGACACGCGTCAGTCGTTGATTGGACCACGTGATGCCACCGGTCGATTTCCGTACTGCCTACGTCAACTTTCCATCTCACCTGCTGATGTCACCCGTGCCATGTGTCACCCTTACAGTGGTGACATGTGTCACCTCGGAATAGGTCCAACTGTACGCCTGTACGCCCAAATATACCTGACACGTGTCGCCTCCCGGAGCTGCCACGTGTCACCCTCTGGGATTGCCACGTCAGTTGTACGAACCTGCCACGTCAGCATACAGACATGCCACGTCAGCGTCCGTACGGACTGTACGAACTGCACAGTCAACAAATTTTTTTTTCCTGTTTGCCTTATCGGACAGATTGCGATATCTTCTCCATACAGAGCCCGTTTGACAAAGTAAATATACCGATAGAATTAGGAAGATGAGACGGGCGCAATGGCACTAGTTTCGTCGCATTCCGAGCACTTTCATTTTTGAGCATTTTTCAAGCCCTGTCAGGCTTCTGGATCCGATTTTGGATCAGCTAGTGGATCTACTTAGAGACGTTGCAGTGACCATGTAGAGGCCAAGATGGCTTCGTTATACGTTACATTATGCAGCACGAGACATGTAGATCTTCGTGATACTCAGAGATTCTCGAGTCACGTGGATTCACACCATTGATTCCAAAAACCTTCCAGTTATGAGGAGTAGGTGGCTCCATCAATGGTGAGGCAGACGATCCCACCTAGTACTATCTCAGAGGCATCCATAGTTCAGAGGGAGTTAGCCCCAGGATCTAGTTGGGAGGAGCAACCTCCCAAGACATTTCATAGGAGATCAAACTTTAGAGGAGGTCAGCAGATGCAGAGGGAGATGATGGCTCCATAGATTGTACAGACTCAAAGGGAGTCAAGTTCTAAAGGGAGCATGCAGACTCAGAGTGAGCATGATCTCAAAAAGATTCATTTTTCTCAAAAAGAGAATCAATCCTTCATAGGGAGTTCCCCCTTTGATTTAGGGGGGAGAGAGACATCTTCTAGGACTAACAGGAAAAGTCATGAGTTAAGGAGGCTTCTAAGATATGTGAGATATTTTGGAAGGATACACTTGCTTCAGTAGAGCCTACCTCAGTGACAAATGGAGTTGGCCTCAGAGTTTGAGATGGACGATCTTGGCCGAATGTACTATTCCTCGGGATTAGAGGTGTGATGAGATCATACAAGATATTCCTCAGTTAAGAGATACTCATGAGAGTCGATATGATGGACTGCAAGTCCATGGCTACACCTATGGAGACAAATCTGAAGAAGTTGAGTGATTCTAATTCAAATTCAGATTTGGTGGATCCCATGATGTATAGGAAATTGATTGGATCCTTGATGTACCTGGTTAACACCAGGCTAGTAACTTGCTTACATACTCAATACTCCATCAAAATAATTTGAACATGAGTACAATAACCCCAGCTGCAAAATGGTGTAAGGACTCATCATTCATCTACATTAGGCATAATTACAACAACTCTAATTCCAATAAACTCTTATTATGTAATACCTCAATTTTGATCATCGATTCAGTATTGTGTATGTATATGATGAATAACTAAAAGTGGAACGACGTAATGTGTAAGATTGTACATTGAATGGTAATAATAATAATAAAAAAACCATCACGGCCTGCATAGGAGAAGTACAAAGGAATGGGGGCTATGAATCCACAAGAGAGGAAAGACAAGGAGGATTGAGTAGATTAAGGGGGAAGGACCTTAGTAAGTGACTTAATCCAAAGTCCTTGCATCTTTAATTGTGTCCCTTGATTATTAATTAATATTTATTTATTAAGTCTCAGGGTTACTACATGAAGGAGGTATGTGGGTCTCCATAAGGTTATGCGGCCCCTTCATGCCATGCAAGCAAATTGGAAAAAAATAAGAGTTCAAATGTTTATGGTTGTCGCTTGAATTAATAGAGAGATTTAATTATTAGGAGTTTGAATGACCATGTAAACTATCACTTGATTGGGGGTAATCGAGAGACTTATCTCTAATAGAACTGCTATGAGCTCACTGTAATTGAATTACACCAAGCTACAACCTCAAATAATGAAGGAATTGTGAATATACGGATTGATAATCATTGTCATTAAGAAATTTCTCTACAATTGATAATCCCTAGAATCCTAGCAGTGATATTTCATGACCAACCTGTGTTGGAGCCCTTAATGGAAGTGGGATAGCCTAAGGGACTATTGAGTAGAGGAGGGGATCACATTCCTTGGGTTGTGCAGGTTGATGAAGAAAGAGGGTTGTAGATTGATACTGTTGTAAGATTAAATATTGACTATGAACCTAGGAATTAGGCTGCAAGGAGAGAATTAGAGTCAACCATAAAGAGAGTTCTCCTTAAAATTATGAATAAGAACACTAATTTATTTTAAATCCAAGAAACACAGAAGCTACATTACTATAATTTATCTATTTGTAGTAAAGAGGCATTGATGACATTGGAAACCATACTTAAATGATACATATTAATTTTAGATTCAAGAAACATAAAAGCAATTCATACCATCCAAATTGAAAAAACTGTAGGGAATTTTTGCACTCCAATTTTTGGATCAAATTCCAATATTTATTTATCGTTTGGTATAAATCCAAGTTGAGTATATGATTCAGAGAAAGGAGGGACAAAAAGTAGGTTATTCTTCCTCCAAAATGGGGGTCTAATAGTTTATGGTCACAAGAAGAGGCTCTAGTTTAAGTGAGACACATATGGGTATTAGTAAGATAAAGGATCAAAGGGAAAATGTAGGTTTTAATTGCAAGGGGTCTAGGAAGAAATACTCATTCATGAGTAATATGTGAGAATAAGAACCAAAACCCCTTAAGAATTCACAAACACCCAACTATTTTTATTTAATTATATGTATTATAGAATTTATATTAAAATTTTAATAGTAATTTTTCTTTTATAGTATATCTTGTTTTACTTTTTATTTATATTTATATTTAAATGTGCTTTTTTATTTTTTATTTTATTACTTTACAACTTTAAAAATAATTATCAATTTTTTGTTTTTAAAAAAATCACAATTAATATTTTTTTCTAAAACAAAAGTTAAGAAATTGTTAATTTATGTGAATGTAAATTGAAAGTCAATAAAAATATTAACACATCATACAATAATTTGTTAAACAAATAATGATAAATGTCAAATTTATTATAAATTTGATATAATAACATAGGTTTACTAAATGTTCTAAAACAACAATGCAAATGAACCTTTAATAAAGTATGAAAATGTATAACATCTCAATATTTTCCTTATTAAAACAACATTATTTATAACATATAAAAATAATAATATATATATAACCACACTTCAAACTGCACTCTTTAACCCTAAAATAACTTTGATTCTTGAAAAAACAAACCTTATGAATCAAATCCACCGAAACATATGCATAATGTCAAAGAAGATGTAACTCTACCATATATGCCTATTTTAGCAAATTTGAACCCAAATCCCACAAAGCAACATTCTCAACTCAAATCACAAAAAGAAAGAAATAATTTTAATTTATATAAATAAACAAAGCTCCATTAAAGCAAATAAGTAAAAGAAAACTCAATGTATTCATATTGTGAGTTGAGCTTTGAGTTTAATTAACACTCTATTTCATTTTACATTTAGTTATTAAGTGACCTTTGTTTTACTAGTGATGGAATTAGTAGATGTTCTTTGAACA
>ML791314.1:121034-133266 GCA_009831015.1 Picea engelmannii
AGAGGGAGGTACCTTCGGGAAAACAAACCAGGGCATATCATGGGTCATGAACATGGGACAACTCTCCAGGGGACGAGCTCGAGTCTGAACTTATACATTCGATACGTAAATCGATTATAGTCCTATAAGTATAAGCACGCATTTATTGTTGCTGATCGAAATACCAGGCAAACACTTCTATACATAAATCAATCATTTATAAGTGTACAAACATGAGCATGCATCCATTATATTTTAATTCAAGATGCGAGATGTAAACACTTATCAGAAAGAACACCAAGTGTGGCACGACTGCTGAGAGGGGTGCTCATTTCCACCCAACCGTAGGCTCAGCGACTCCAAATGGATTTACCACTAGCCACCCCCGAGCTAGACCACGATGCTTTGAGACTCAATCTCTTACTTCCCGCTTGTCGGAAGTCCAGGACGAAGGTTACTCTCCTTCTCCTCTGCTCATAACTCCCTGTAATTTTCGGAGTTCCTCTGGTTCTTCTTCCGCGATCCCTGCTACCACCCCTCCACACACTTCCTTTCTTTATTTGTCCTACAAGGTTGCGTGTGGCGCAAATTCCCCCGCAGTGGTCAGGTCTGAGGGCTTCTATGGATGGGCGGTTCACCCCCATCCCCTCATTAACTCATGAGGATCCTCCCCACCTACCACCCTGGCGAGTAATTCATTCTAGGGCCAGAGAACAGCTTTGGTATTTGGGCCAGTAACGACCAACACAGTATTGGTTCGGTGGAAGTTAACGCCACCATTCCAGGTGCCTTCCACCACCTTTCATCAGCCATTGTGGTCTCTTTTTCAGCACACCCCCCTCTCAGCAGCCATGCAATATATATATATATATCATTTACATTCGTCGACCCTTTATACAGGGTCCGTCAAATCACACATTCACATCTTGGAGTTTGCCATAATTCTTGGCCAATATAGTTATTTTTATAGACTGTGGGAAACAGGGTGTTACAATTCCCTCCCCCTTAATCCTCGATGTTCTATCTATCAATAGAACGTGTAAGTACATAAGTAAACAAAATCGGATATGTCTGTTTCATGGCATCTTCCATTTCCCAGGTAGCCTCATCTGGGCCAAAATGTTTCCACTGCACCTTGACCTGTGCAATGGTTTGGTTCCTGAGCGGGGTTTCCTTTCTTTCCAGTATGCATTGAGGTTCTGGTAAGAATTCTCCCTCTGGTTCCACCTGGATCACAAACCAGTCAATTATATGATTAGAATCATGTACATATTTCTTCAATAATGAAACATGGAAAACATTATGTGTTTTTACTGTAGAAGGGAGTGCTAGCCTATAGGCTACAGGTCCCACTCTATCTAGAACTTCAAAGGGTCCACAATATCGAGGTACCAACTTGGCACATGCTCCCATCTTCAGGGAACTCTTCTCGGGCCTAACCCTGAGGTATACGTGGTCTCCCGCCTTGAACTCTCTCGGAGTTCTCTTTTGGTCGGCGTAACTTTTCTGTCGGTTCTGAGCGACCTTTAGATTTTGTTTTATCTAAAACACTTGTTGTTCCATTTCTTTCAACATGTCGGGTCCAATAGTAACTCTGTTTATGGGATTACTCCAACTGACTGGAGTATTGCATGGCCTACCGTAGAGGACTTCGAAAGGGCTCGTCTTCAGGGATTCTTGGTAGCCGTTGTTGTAGGCGAATTCCACTAGTGGCAGGTAGTCTTCCCACTTTTTGGGTTGATGCATTACATGCATCCTAAGCATGTCTTCTAATATTTGATTCATCCTTTTCGTCTGTCCATTGGTTTGAGGGTGATAGGTTGTGCTAAATAGTAACTTGGTCTCCAAACTAGCCATCAGTTATTTTCAAAAGTTGAAAGTAAATTTCGTGTCTCTGTCAGACACGATCTCTTTCGGCATACCATGCAGTCTGAATACCTCCTTCATGAATACGTTGGCGATGTCTATTGCCTTACAAGTTGATTTGACGAGGATAAAATGAGTGGAATTTCTCAATTTATCCACCACTACCATGATGGCGTCATTCTGTTTTGTCGAGGTTGGTAATCCGGTGATGAAATCCATGGAGATGGTTTCCCATTTCCATTTCGGGATTGGTAGAGGTTGTAATAATCCTGTTGGGTGTCAGTGTTCTGCTTTAACTTGTTGCATTCTATGCATTTGGCTAAGTACTCAGCTATGTCTTTCTTCAATCCAGGCCAATAGAATTGTTTCCTGGTGGTCGTGATCATCTTCTTGTATCCTGGATGACCAGTGTAGGGTCTTTTGTGCAGTTCATCCATTATGAACCTCTTCAAGTTGTCACAATCTGGGAAATACAATCTGTTTCTATAAGTGAGCAGACCTCCTTCCATCATCTGGTAGCCTCCATATTTTATCCCTGTGGGTTCTTGCTGCAGGTACGAGGTCATGGTCTAGAATAATTTGTCTGTATCTTGTGCATTTCTAACTCTTTCCTTGACATCCGTCTCACAAGTGCTTACCGCTGCCAGGTGAATTGTTTTCATGCTTCTGCTAAGGGCATCGACCACCCTATTTTTCTTTCCCTTAATATGTTTGATTTCAAAATAAAACTCGCTGAGGAGGGCCATCCATCTAGCTTGTCGGGCATTGAGCTTTGATTGGTCAAACAGATATCGCAATCCACAGTGGTCTGTCATAAGTACAAATTTTCTTCCCAGGAGGTAATGCCTCCACATTTTCAAGGTGTGCACTATGGCAGGCAACTCTAGATCATGGGTCACATAGTTGACTTCGTGCTCATTCAATTTTTGGGATTCATAGCAGATCACACTTCCTCCCTACATAAGGACTCCTCCGAGCCCCTCCTTACAGGCATATGTGTACACGAGGAAGTCAGCTTCGGAATCGGCGATCTTTAGTACGGGTGTGTGGGTCAGTAGATGTTTCAAGGTTTGAAATATTTCTTCACATTTTTGTGTCCACGTGAATTTTGTCCCCTTCTTTTGGAGGGTAGTGATTGGACTCCCAATCTTGGAGAATCCTTTTATAAATCTCCTATAGTATCTTGCCAAGCCCATAAAGGATATGATATCTAAAACGTCCTTCGGGGTAGGCCATTCCATGATAGACCTGATCTTATCAGGGTCTACCGCTACTCCTTCTTCAGATAGGACATGGCCCAAGTAATGTATCTGCTTCTGGAAAAGGTCACACTTGCTAAATTTGGCATAGAGCTGATGTTCTCATAGCACTTGAAGCACAAGCCTAAGGTGTTCCTCATGTTCCTCTCTATTCTTGGAGTAAATTAATATGTCGTCAATAAAAACCAACACAAATTTGTCTAGGAATTTGCTGAGCACATTGTTCATCAAGCACATAAAAGTGGCAGGGGCATTGGTCAATCCGAATGGTACTACCACAAACTCGTAGTGACCATATCTCATCCCGAAGGCAGTTTTATGGATGTCTTCGCCCTTGATTCGGACTTGATGGTATCTAGAATCTCAAGTCAATCTTCGAGAAGATAGAGGCACCTCCCAATTGATCGAACAAGTCATCGATCCTGGGTAAGGGGTACTTGTTCTTTATGGTTACCTTATTGAGTTGTCTATAATCTATACACAGTCGGAGGGTACCGTCTTTCTTTTTCACAAACAGGATTGGTGCTCCCCATGGAGACACGTTGGGCTAGATATAGCCTTTGTCCATCATTTCCTTTAGTTTTAATTTAAGTTCAACTAGCTCAGGTGTGCTCATCCTATAGGGTTTCCTAGACACTGGCACCGCTCCTGGTGCAAGTTCTATTGAGAAGTCAATGTCCCTTCTCGGAGGTAAACCTAGTACCTCTTCCGAGAATACATCTATGTATTCTCTTAGTGTGGGGTGGTCTTCGAGGCTTGGTTTGTCACCTTCAATTGTTTTTAACACCTGTATTGCATATAGTGGACATCCTTTTCTGCAATACTTTCTCATTTGAAGGGCTGATATTTGTCTCACCGAGACAGGTTTTTGGATCCCTTGAAGGGTTATCCTCCTTCCGTCTTCACTTACACATTCCAGGGTTTTATGGTAACAGTCTGGTTTGGCTTTATGGGTGGCTATCCAGCCCATACCAATCAACAGATCATACGATCCCAGGGGTAATATGTTAAGGGTTGCTTGGGTGGGGAATTCGCCCATAATGAATTGGCAGGCTGGTATGACCTCCGCTACCCTTCTTTTGGAGCCAGTGGCTAACTGTACCAACCATGGCTTGGAATTTTTATGTGGTTGTAGTTTACATTTATCAACAGCCTTAGGGGCTATATAACTCAAATTTGAACCAGGGTCAATCAGAATAGACACTAGATGGTTGGTGATCATACCTTCGATTTCCACCACTGAAGCTTGGTGGTCAGCTTGGTTATTATCCAAGGTTGCATAAATTTGCGGTACACCGTTGGCCACATTATTGACGGTGGTAGCTTCTTGAACGTTGTAAATTCTTCAGCTGTTTTGTTGTCGGTGTGGGCAGTCCCTCAGTAGATGTTCTTCTCCACAACCCCAACATTTCAAAGGTTCTCTCTTTGGGTTATCAGTCTTTACTGGGGCAGATCCAGAAAGTTTATTTCCACTTAAGGAGGGAAAGTTCTGCTGGTGTACACTTCGGGCTGGGAAGCTCATCCTTGAGTTCTTTTTATAGTCCTTAAATCTTGGGGATTTAAACCCCTTTTTCTGGAATCCCAAACTATTCTTCTGCTTCCAACCTTCGCGAGGTCATGTCCGATGCCCAAGCTCTTCATAACAATATCTTGCCTTTCGGATAGTATCTTCTAGGGTCTTTGGTTCATCAAATTCAATCCTATTCTGATAGTCCTTAGGTAGTCCACTGATGAATCGTTGCACCTTTGCCTTTTTTTCTTTTATGTAGGGTACATAACTCAGCAACCCGAGGAATCTGCTGACATATTCCTCTATGGTGAGTTGCCCCAGCTTGAGTTCATAGAATTCCTTAGCCTTTTCGTCGAAGTATTTTTCCGATAGATATTTCTTCTTGACGTATTTCTCAAACCGTTCCCAAGACATGTCTTCTTCGTGAATCCCTTTTACATTCTTAAGGTCTTCCCACCAAATGGAAGTCTTTCCATTCAAGTTGAAGGTGGCTACTCGGGCCTTCAAGTTTTCTGAGAAATCATGGACTCTGAAATACTTCTTTAGTCCAAGAAGCTAGGCCTCCGCTTCCTCTCCTTTCTTTATTTCACCGTCGAAGGAGGGTGGTTTGGCCTTTTTGAACTCTTCGAGATTATGATTCTTGGAAAGTTGTTGCTTCTTTCGTTTTCTTCGGGAATGAGAACTAGTTCTGCTAATAGAAGATCCCTCCGAGTCGCCAGCTTCCTTTCTAAAAGAATTGTCCGATGCTTGTCCCTTATCTCTGGGGTGGACCTTTCTCAAGGTGCTCCTCTCAGTGTGACCAATGACATGACCACGTTTCTATATCTCAGGTTCATGTTGCAATTGTCTTTGTATGTCGGATAAGCTTTGCAATAAAACTGCATTAATTTTCGTTTACTTCTCTTGCTCTTTTATAATCCTCTCGTTGTCAGCCTTGCAACTCTGCAATTCGACCATGAGGCTCCTCACAGTCTCAGCTAGATATGGAGGGGTCCCTACCGCCCTCCTTTCATCAGACTCTTCATCTCTATTTTGGGAGCCCTCCCCCACTTCATGGTGAGTCACCATTCTATATGCCTGTAATTTCCCGCGGTTGATCTTCCGCTTATGTGCAAAAGAAAAACGTTGGTTGTTAGTCAATATTTATATTCATTTATGACCAGTACATAATTCATATTTTTCACATGCACACACACAATAGGAGTTTTCATTCTTAACCTCGACTTGTGATTAAGGGGGTTAAGATAGAGGGTTACTCATTTTAGGGGTACTCTGAATGGAGTCTCTGCGCAACCCGTTCATGAGCCCAAGCAGGCCAAGTGTTGTAAACATGCTCTGATACCAATTTGTAACACACCCACTACGGGAACTAATATTTTTCGGCTTTTTTCCTTCTTTTCACCGAGGAACAGAATTCCCCGAATTCCTATGGGGCCTGATACAGATCCTACCATCCCTTATCCTTACCCATGTGATCGTTGGCTATGACCATAGGCCTTACCGGAGATGTGCTTCTGACATTCACGATTCGAGAAATCGTGCTGCATGTGCTCCCCTTCTCTCTTGTCTCTCGAAGTGCCAAAATCCGAAAGGGACCAATAGTTTGTCATATATAACAATGCCTCGGATTAAAACCTGGCACCCCACCTTTCAGAGTTTCACGTATCGGGTTTTCGTGGTAGAAGAGGACGAGGGGTTCATGCCTTCGATTTTCCGAGTGCCGGAACACTGACAACCAAATCTACATGCGCTAAGTTGTATCGGGATTTCACAAGTTAGGAATTCAAGACTGGCATGTACCAGGGGCTTGCTTCTAGATATCCCGAGTGCTAAAATACCGAGACATCAAGACTTATCCGCGCTATTATTATTTCAAGGTTTCGCAAGTCGGGGTTTCACGATGTGCACAGACAGAAGGTCTTGCACTTAGGTTTCCCGGGAGCCAAATCTCCTAAGCCCGTATTCATTGCTAAGCTCATTTCGGGGTTTCACAAGTCGGGACTTCGCGATGCGTGATGACAAGAGGTCTCGCATCTGGGTTTCCCAGGAGCTGAAACTCCAAAGCTCATATATCCACTAAACTCACTTCGGGGTTTCGTAAGTTGGGATTTCGCTATGTGCGATGACAAGAGGTCTCGCATTTGAGTTTCCCGGGAGTCCAAACTCTGAAACGTCGATATATATATATATATATATATATATATATATATATATATAATGCTAAGTTCATTTCGGGGTTTCACAAGTCGGGAATTCGCGACATGCGAATACAAGGGAACTCGCCCTTGGGTATCTCGAGCGCTGAAATGCCGAAATACCAAACTCAAACCACGCTACATCATTTCGGGGTTTCGTGAATCGGGAATTCACGACATGCGAATACAAGGACACTTTCCCTTGGGTATCCTGGGTGCCAAAACGCCGAAATACCAACTCTAACCATGCTATATCATTTTGGGGTTTCATGAATCGGGAATTCACAACATGCAAATACAAGGACACTTGCCCTTGGGTATCCCGGGTGCCGAAACGCTGAAATACCAACTCTAACCATGCTATATCATTTTGGGGCTTCGTGAATCAGGATTTCGTGACATGCAAGGAAAATGACACTTGCCCTTAGGTATCCCGGGTGTCGAAACACCGAAATACCAAACTCAAACCACGCTATATCATTTCGGGGTTTCGTGAATCAAGATTTCGTGACATGCGAAGACCAGGACACTTGCCCTTGGGTATCCCGGGTGCTGAAACGCCGAAATACCAAACTCAAACCACGCTATACCATTTCGAGGTTTCACAAGTCAGGATTTCGCGACATGCGAAGACAAGGAAACTTTCCCTTGGGTATTCTGAGTGCCGAAACGCCGAAACACCAAAATTTAACCATGCTATACCATTTCGGGGTTTCGCAAGTCGGGATTTCGCGACATGTGAAGATAAGGAAACTTGCCCTTGGGTATCCCGGGTGCCGAAACGCCGAAACACCAAACTTTTAACCACGCTATACCATTTTGGGGTTTCACAAGTCGGGATTTTGCGACATGCAAAGACAAGGAAACTTGCCCTTGGGTATCCCGGGTGCCGAAACACCAAACTCTAATCGCGTTATACCATTTCGGGGTTTCGTAATTCAAGATTTCACGATATGCGAGGACAAGGAAACTTGCCCTTAGGTATCTCGGGTGCCGAAACGCCGAAACACCAAACTCCAGGAACCATTCTTTCTAGTGCAAGGTTTCCAAACTTAGGCCATAAAATCCTCCAACAGCTCCTTGGGTAATTATCACTAGGCTGGGTGACCTAACGGAAGGGTCTTCTTAGATTATCGAGCTATGAACTCTGTGACATGGGTGAGGTAAGCTTAGATACTTACTTAAAAACAGTAGTCCCTTCCAGAAACTCACTCCGGCTCTGGAATATGATGGAGCTTCCCAGAGGGAGGTACCTTCGGGAAAACAAACCAGGGCATATCATGGGTCGTGAACATGGGACAACTCTCCAGGGGACGAGCTCGAGTCTGAACTTATACATTCGATATGTAAATCGATTATAGTCCTATAAGTACAAGCACGCATTCATTGTTGCTGATCAAAATACAAGGCAAACACTTCTATACAGAAATCAATCATTTATAAGTGTACAAACATGAGCATGCATCCATTATATTTTAATTCAAGATGCGAGATGTAAACACTTATCAGAAAGAACACCAAGTGTGGCACGACTGCTGAGAGGGGTGCTCGTTTCCACCCAACCGTAGGCTCAACGACTCCAAATGGATTTACCACTAGCCACCCCCGAGCTAGACAACGATGCTTTGAGACTCAGTCTCTTACTTCCCGCTTGTCAGAAGACCAGGACGAAGGTTACTCTCCTTCTCCTCTGCTCATAACTCCCTGTATTTTTCGGAGTTCCTCTGGTTCTTCTTCCGCGATCCCTATTGCCTCCCCTCCACACACTTCCTTTCTTGCTTTGTCCTGCAAGGTTGCGTGTGGTGCGAATTCCCCCACAGTGGTCAGGTCTGAGGGCTTCTATGGATGGGTGGTTCACCCCCATCCCCTCATTAACTCATGAGGAGCCTCCCCACCTACCATCCTGGTGAGTAATTCATTCCAGGGCCGGAGAGCAGCTTTGGTCTTTGGGCCAGTAAATACCAACACGGTATTGGTTCGGTGGAAGTTAATGCCACCATTCCAGGTTCCTTCCACCACCTTTCATCAGCCATCGTGGTCTCTTTTTCAGCACATCCCCCTCTCAACAGTCATGCAATATATATATATATATATATATATATATATATATATATATACATCATTTACATTCGTCGACCCTTTATACAGGGTCCATCAAATCACACATTCACATCTTGGAGTTTGCCATAATTCTTGGCCAATATAGTTATTTTTACAGACTGGGAGAAACAGGGTGTTACATTCCACCCCATCTAAAATGTTCCTCCTCCTTATCCGCCATTGTCTTATATTAGATGGTTGATGCAAATTACCTTTTCATCTAGATAATATTTTCTCTATCAAAGAAGCCACTACATCATCCTTATCCCATATTTTAATAGTACTTAATGGCCTTAGGAAAGCCATGATGATGGATTTCTTATCTCCTTTGAGTTCAGGTTCTCCAATTTCAAATATTTTTATATACATAGATCTTGTAAATCATAAAATCAATTCCAAAAATACTAAAAATAAAATATCACCATACATAATATCTAAATTATGAAATCTTAAGAATAAAATCTCACCATACATAATACCTAATGTATATCATTGTAATAAGAGTTCAATCTAGAGTAATGGTGCTTAGAATCTCAATGTAGAAAGTTGCATTCATACATAGAGAACATGAATGATGTTATGGATTATTGCATCTCTACCTAGAAAATCCAACAAGGATAATTTCTCTTCCGCTCTTGGGTAATTCCATCCACACAATTAAATTCATGCTCTTACTTTTTATCCCAAATACAAAATGGATCATATTTTACTTTACGGAATGTCTTAACCATTATATTGAATTTGAGTTATATATATATATATATAGCATATGGTTATGGAGAGGAAACAATCAACATTGATTGATGTGCACTAAAATTGTCAACGCATAAACTTTTTCGTTATGGGTATAGGCTATGAACAAACTCTTATGTATGTGTATTTAATGTTCTATTAACTATCTCATATAGTGGATTTTTATTTAATATATTTTAAATAAGAATTGACATATCCACATAAATCCTTAAAATAAGAATGAAAATTGTGTGTTAAAAATTAAATATTAAATCAATTTATTGACAAAACACTACATGTGTGGGAATAAGGCTAAAGGAGAAATTGAAACTTCAAATATTGGGGATCCAAGACTTGAATATTATGTGTGGAAAGGAGCAAAGTGTATTTGATGTGAGATCCAAGACTTGAATACTAGGTGTGGAAAGGAACAAAGTGTATTTGATGTTGGATCCAAAACTTGAATATTAGGTGTGGAAATAAGAAAAGTATATTTGATGTGAAAAGATCAAATAAAAAACAGATTTTCAGGTGATTTTATATTAATTTTCTTTTATGAATGGATTGATTAATTTTTATAATTAATTTTTTTTTTCTATTTTCATTTTTAATGTCTTTAGAATTATAGGCTATAACTTTAGGGTTATTATTACCAATAAAGAGTGGTCGACCAAATGACCCTCGCAACACAAATACCATGACTGGAACGATAGCATATCAAATCGGAAAGTTTTCAGTCCATGGCATGTAAGAAGTTTATACTAAAATACATGTTTAGTCTATCTGTCAACCTAAGCAACATAGTACTGTTTAGACTCTAGAATTAGTTATCAGATCTCCATTTGGACCAGCTACAAAAGGCATGTATGAAGTTCAAGACCAAAAGAAAAATAGCAAATAGAAAAGCTAGAAACTTCCATGGCCTGGAGAAAAACTTCAAATAGGTGTGGTCCCATGTTTCAGCAAGCCTGACCTTTTGAATTTTTAATACTTCTTCTTGAACTCATTATGGAATGCTTGTTTGAGCTCTTCAGGAGGCTCCAGGTGGCCTGTGAAGAAGGTTTGGCACATGCCATCCCACATATTAGCAATATGCTCTTGGGTTAACAAGAGACTTCCACGATGAGTGACATGGGAATCCATCAGCACACAAACATCGTCGGGTGTGTCGATAAGGAAATCCATCAGCACGCAAACATCGTCGAGCGTGTCGATAAGGAAATCCATCCACCCAACATAGCATGTCACCAAGTTAGTATGCTTTGTGTCGTTGAACTCAAGTGAAACTAGGTTCCTGAAGAACACTTCAGTCTGTATGGAGGATATTATAGTCTGATGCGGAAGGTAGAGCGTATGGGAGCATTCCTCGAACTGGATGTTTTCAGACAACTTGGAGAAATATTTGAGCTTAACAATAGTCATCAACAACCAAGAAATTATTTCAATCTTATCGAAGAATTCAATACAGAGTAAAGACACATCGTGCACTAGAAGTATTCATTACCCTACACCTTAAGGGGGGGAGTGCACAAATCCAGTGAAGATGGTTCATGATCAACCAAAAATCACTTGTGGTCTCTCCTTTCATAAGACAAACGAGGGAATTCATGGTGGATGTCAAACTTAAAGTTTTGACAACACAAACAAATTGCTAGACGGGCAACAAAACAAATCGCTAGATGGGAAACAAACAAAAAAATTCCAAATGGGAAAACAAATCACCATATGGGAAACAAAGAATTCACCAAATAGGAAACAATTTTTTTTCCAGATGGGAAACAATAGTCTATAGATGGAGGACTTCAACAAAAGAATTGTCAAATGGGAAACTACAGTTTATAGATGGCAAACTTAAGCAAAAAAAAATATGTCAAATGGGCATCAACGACCTATAGATGGCAGACTTAAAATTGTCTATAATCCAAATGGGCAAACAAATCACCATATGGGAAACAAAGAATTCACCAAATAGGAAACAAATATTTTTCCATATGGGAAACAATAGTCTATAGATGGAGGACTTCAACAAAAAAATTGTCAGATGGGAAACTACAGTTTATAGATGGCAAACTTAAGAAAAAAAAATGTCAAATGGGCATCAACGACCTATAGATGGCAGACTTAAAATTGTCAGATAGACAACCATAGTCTGTAGATGGAAGACTTGGACAAAACATTGGTGATTGAGATGTTGATTGTAGCTTGGCATTTGATTGAGTTGTCAGGAATTTCTAAGGATGTGTCAAACTTGCAGATAATTCACTTCTCTTGGCATTTTTTCAGACAATTCTTCATTGAGGCTCAACTCAAGAAATTTAGCATGAAGAATTGGATATGATATCAATTTATGCCCATGCTTTGCTGGTATTATTTTTCAAACTTATGATTAAGGGGGGAATGTTAGCCTATGACACCCTATACAATTATGATGTCCTACACCACCTTTAAATATGACACATTATGTGATATAGTTTTTATCTTAAGTGTGTTCTAGATCCTACTTTGCCTCCTTGTCTTATCTATTGATGAAGTGTCAACGTGACAACAATTGAGGTGGTTTCACTTATGTATTATATATGTGCATCATTAGA
>ML791314.1:134539-145975 GCA_009831015.1 Picea engelmannii
ATTTGTAAAACCAAACTCAAAAATGAACATCCCTTGGAATGGTAGTTTTGGATGCAACTTCCTTCTCTTCTATTTATACCCTTTTGAAACAAGATTATGAAATCAGTGGTTTTAATGAAGAGTACAGGAAAAATTAAATGTAATAAATTTGGTGGTGTTTCTTTCTCGTTCGGAATTGTGCCATTACATGGTGATGCGTTGGCATGCATAATGGTGACAGGTCCTAACAACATTTGATCGAAACATTTGCGACAGGTCCTAGCAAGCACTAGCATGAGCTCGTTGACGCCAACTCTAACTAATACCAATAAATCTTAGTGGGCCCATACTCAAATGCTTGTGGGCCCTGATACATAGTGGGTGAAATGTTAACGCAATTCTTATAAGCTGCCTACCACAAGAAGATAAAAATAAACTTGGAGAATTTACAAGCATGTGAATTTTTTGTTTTTGTTTCCACCCAGCAAGTGTAATGTGTTTCACCGCAACATGTGTCAGGTGGAATTTGTAGGTGGACATGTTTTCTCCAGGTTTGTGGACATGAACGAGTTGTAAAAGAAATGGCACAAGTTTGACCTCATGCAAAGAAGCCTTCAGATACTCTCAACTATTGCTCACCATATTATCAGAATAAGCATCGTTGATGTTGTTGGGTTTGAATCTCTTCCTTGGAAAACAACATATTAACACCATTGTTTCCATTTGAATCAGAGAACCCCTTGACCACCACTTTCTAGTCCAAAATTCAAAGGTCCTTTTCGTATGGTTGAATGTGGCTCTTGCAGTCTCCTACAATTCAAATGACCGACCTTCTGTCAAATTTGGAGCGTTTATTGCCTAATGTGGATGAATTGCTTCTAAATTTGGAGGGTTTACCCAGAGAACTGTCATTGCAGCCCATGGATTTTCGTCTTCGGGTACTTGTGGTCCGAGCTATGGGACTGCTCTCAGTGCTAGGTTGGCGTAGTCATACGTTCTGGATGGGGATGAACAACCTCTTTCCAAGCCTACCTATGTTGGCCTTCAGACAGATGTCTGCTTTCTCCTTCATACATGTTCTCCATAAGAAAGAAGGAAACAAACGTCCACCATCAACTAGCTCTCCAACCAGACACGAGCACTAACACGAGCACTAAAAAAAACACTTTAGTACCGGTCTCAATTTTTCCGCATACGGTTAGAAAATACAACAAAAAAGGAAAAATCCTTCAATCTTTACTTGCTCGAACCGTCATTTTAAAGCTGAAAATACCATTTAAATTCTCTTTCGCAGCTTCCCGATGTTTACCTAACATTCAGGTTATATTCTTTATATTATTTGTCTTCATGGCATAGCATTATGCTTGTTTGAATTTTAAATCATCTTAACTTAATCTAAGTTTCGTTAAGCCAACCAATATTGTTTATGGGTGAGGTTGATATAACGTTATATCATTATGGAGTGTATTCATATCGATTGTTGGGCCAATTCTGTGCATAGAGTGAGTAGAGTTTTTGTTTGAATCCTGATATCATATAATTTATGTGAACTTTTCTGCCATTATATGTTACAGGATTTTTCCAACTACCTTCAAAGAGCTAGGAGTTTTCGCCATTTTTTTTTCAGGATTTGTGCATTCTATCTTTAAATGCTCCTTTCAAGATTCATCTAAAAACAAGAGGAGAAATCGACTGGCTGTAGGTGATATTTCAAATGCTCCTTTCAATATTCATCTAAAATATGAGGAAAAATCGACTGGTTGTAGGTGATATTCCAGCTTTCCTGAAGGGATTTCCAGGTACAAAATGCAATTTTAATTATAAAATAATTAATGATTTTTTTTAATGAATTTTGTTAACTTGCATACCAGATGGTGAGGTAAGTTGGACCCAATAGTATATCTATCTCTAGTAACTTAGTAACTTAGAATATATACTTGTCTTTGCATCTGCAGGATTTCATCAAAGTTGTGGTTCCAAACTTCCATCAGAGATCCAGTCACACAACTCAAGTAGCTCAAGCAAGGAACATGACATAGTTTCTTGGGGAAAACATGTATAGATAATGCAGGGAAAAAGTGACCCAGAAATTGAGTTGCAGGGGCATTTTTTCTTGGCATGTAGCATGTAGCCATGTGGTTGCTCAAAATTGTAGGAATATTAGGTAATACTAGATAAGAAGAAGGAGCAGTGGAGCACATGTCACAACACATGGATAGCATGCAGACCACTAGCATGTAGAGTGCCAGATACAAGCAGTGTGTGACAAGGTGGCTCATGGACATTCCAATCTTTAAGATGGTTAAAGAGGACTTAACATTTAATGCCAAGAAGTAATGCTAGACTTAGTTCTAGCATTACTTGACTTCGTCAACTTTACTCATCAAATATACATTTGAAAGTGATTTTAAGGTAAGATATGGTTAGGGTCTGCCTCGGGAAGAGGCCAAATAAAGCTTCAAAGTTAAAACTTTGGCCTAAAAACCAAATTCTACTTGCAAACGTGCATTTAACTCTTAAAACTTTGGTTTAATTACTTGGTTTTCGTGCCATATTAATGCAACACAGAAAAATCGATTACTATTAGTCCTTGTATCCCGAAGGGCATGGACTAATAATATCCATTAATCCAACATATCATGTTACTCCAAAGAATAACAATAAATCCTAATAATATAGTATTTTATGATCCCATAACTACGATTAGGAAATGCATATTCCCAACAAAGATGAGAACAAAAAAAATGTTTTTCAGCTAGGTCACTCTAAAAATCACTTTGCAAAGACAAAAGGAAAAGCATTCCCCATTAGTTAAAACTAAAAAATCAATATAAATATGGTTTCTCCCCAAATAAACAACATATTGTCTATTTCAAAACGAAATGGTAATATTAGTGAAGATAAAACAACCCCATACATGGGCAAGTTGCATATACGCCCAACAATGAACTACTTCCTCCAAATTTTGATCACAAAAAGATTTATAAAGGGATGAACAAAAGATAGAATACACGTGGTTAGCTTGAAAGATTTATTGTTAGCCTATGAACTCTTAGGGTTAACTTTGCCTAGCACAAGGCATATGGTAATGATAGCTGGTGGTTTTGTATGTCGTAGAATACATGTGAAAAAGACTTTATAAAGCTTGTAAGGCTCCATTGTAATGAGGTTAAGTGAGTGATGGTTAGCAACATAGATTATCGTTCCATATTAGACTAATGTGAAATATCAAAAACATATTTGCACCATAGTCCCACAACACCTACTTAGTTAATGACATGCTAATGCAAGTTGTATTTGACCTTTTACCACCCGAGCATGGGGTTCCGGGCCGATCCGATAGATCAAGCTTTCAGGGCTTTGGGTTATCGGGGCACTGGTCACTTCGAGTGATACCAGTGAAAATACAACACTTTTAAAACAAAACAAAAAAAAATGGTGGATCTGATAGAATCTTACTAGTCCCATTGGGGTCACCGGGAGATCGAAGATCGGGCTTCATTTGTGATGCACTTAAATTTTTTGTAGGTCTAGTATACAGGGTCAATGTGAGGAGAGATTGGGCCACCGGGCTTTGACTTCACCCAGACGCTAGTTATTTTCCTCAACTTCCTTTGTCGATCTAATGGACAAAGAACTCTAGAGAGAGAACTCTTCAACAACAAATCCTTCGTCGCTTAATAGTCTGTTAACTAGTCTTCAGCTAGACACATCTAGTTGCATTTCACACATAAAACCGGTCTCCAATTGGATACATCTGGTTCCATTTCACACATAAATATCTTTGCAAAATCAACATGCAAAAGCATATCGACAAACCATGCCACTTGAAATAATTCACTGGTGATCCCGTTGGTGGCCATTGGTGGTCCATAAGGGTGGGTCTTAGGCCATTAACCTATTTCCTTACATGTGAGTAAGATTAACTCTTAATCAACTAAAAATACTTTTAAGTCATACTTCAAGATCAACTCTCTCTATATATATATATATAATTTTTCACTGTAAGTTTTTAAGTAAAAATAAAACAATATGCACATTTCATCTATTTAGATACTCAATCTTCCCATAATAATAAGTCCATTTCATCCATTTTCATTTAAAGTATAATTAAATTCCTCCCAATAATAATCACAAAGCATTCTCTATACTTTGATAAATAGCAAAAAAAAGTATATTTCATTTCATTTTGTTTTTTGTATGGATAAACAACTAATTGAGAATATCTTTTTTTGGTTTCTTGTTGGCTTCAAACATAAACACGGAGTACATTGGATATGCATTGGTATCCTCCCAACATAAACACTTTAACTATACTTGTTTATCACATTCATAATTGATTATCAATACTAAGAATCAAACTATGTCAATTGAGTCTAGTTCGGGTGATTGTGAAAAAGCTTGAATGTTATTTTCCCCACCCAATTTTAATACTCCTAAGTGACATGTTGAGATTGAGCATATTTAGTAAGAGGCCACAGGGTCAAGTCCCCAAGTTGGTTTCCTCGATGGATATTATTGGGCCTTACTCGATGTGCCCAAATGGGTTGGGTCCAATGGTTAAAACAAAGAGTTTTTCACCATTGGGCAAGGTTCAATTCCCATGAGTGATTTTCCTAGAGCCATGGGGTTGCCTTGAGGTAGTGGTCAAACATGTGGTTTCACCCACATAGATTATATTAAATTTAATTTCGTGAACCATGCACACATAAGTGAATCAAAGCTCATCTCCATGTCCTTCAAATTGTTTAAAGATGAGCACACATAAGTGGATCAAATCCCACCCTCAAGTCCTTCAAATTTAACCTTGTAATGACCCTAGTTGGATAAATGTTTAAGAAATTATAAAGTAAAACTAATTAGGGGATTAATTGTGCTAACAAGGTATTAATTAAACAAAGATGACTTAATGATATTAATTAAGTGAGTTAATAATTAATTAAATGATATAATTGTAATTAATTAATTAATAATTTAACTACAAACTACATTTAATAACTTACGTGATGGATTTAATAGATTAATGGTATATATTATAAAATGGTTGCGTATACAACAAGGGATAACATATGAATCCCGAGAAGATAAAATAATTAATGGGAAAGGATGAGGGTAATAAATGGGTTAGGTAGGGAGTAAATGGGGGAGGAGAGTCGATGAAGGAGGAATAAGGAAATGAAGGAGTTGGACGGGGGGAATTATTCTACGGAGGTTGGGGATGGACTTTGGGAGCTCGGGGATTTGCAGAGAGAGAGGTGAAATTTTGTGAGTGGGATTGATACAGTGCACCGGAGTTGTTGGGGGTTTTGGGCACGGGGGCCAGGATATCCGTAGATATCCTGGAGCTAGGGAGCTACCTAGTTGGCAGGGAGGAACAGATTTGGGCAGTGTTCATAACCGATCAAGGAGGCAAGTTGCGGACAAAAGGAGGGATAATAGCATCAGGTTCAGGTATTTATTTAAATTTATGCACTGTTTTTCATTATGATTAATTAATTTTATTATTATTGATATATTTGATTGCAAATGTGCTAAATGAAGGTAACTCTTAAATTTTACTGTTGTGTTGTAAATTAATGGTTGTTTAAATTAATTTGTCCATTACATATGGTATCAGAGCCCTGGTTCAAAATCTGGAACCATGGGCCTACCTACCCACCCATAAATTTAAATAAATACTCCTACTTAGTTGTGGTAAAACCCTAAATAAACTTATTAGGTTAAATATAAATTTGGGGCCTTAAGGGCCAAGTTCCCAGCTCCAGTCCTCCAGCTATGCCCTGCAAACCAAACACAAGAAATGTTAACACAAATATAAAAAAAATAAAAATGTAAAGCTCAAGCACAAAATAATATGCCCAACCATAGAAAGGCTATTTAATATTCACACTACAAGACTTCACTTTTCATATTTTACATATATTTTGGTCCAGGAGACAAAGACAACACATAACGGTTGGAAATATAACGATTAAAATAAACAGTAACCCTCCTTCCTTACAACGAACAAGGAATAGAATAAACTGCCTGTCTAATCTCAATACAAGTCTAAACCAGGCCAAAAAAATTCTAGCAGTAAAATAGAAACCCCACGATCAATTCTTCTCCAGCAATAAATCAAGAACCATAAATCCCCATGCCGCCTTCCCACAAATATTAAGTAGAGATAAAGAAGTTGCTACACTTATATGGTATGGTTGTTTGCCATGAAGATAAGATGCGATGTTAGGAGCTGTTGAAACGGAGATAGGAGCTACTTAATAAACAATGTGGATAATACGGAGCAACTAAACTATGACGTATATAGGAATTATAAACCATACCAAGCATCAAATCAATGGATGGCGTTTGTTTGAAAACCCAGCTAACCCATATCTATATTCTTTGGCAGCAGTAACCCATTAGTAATGTTGGGCATCTGTCAAGCACCTTAAACCATGTGGGTGTAGGCAGTAGGTGGTTGAACTTGGTGAATGCATCTAAGCGGGAATGTGAAGTAAATTTTACAGGCTTTAATTTTGACAATAATTCTTTAAAAAAAAAAAACTTAAATTAAAACTACGACACAAAAACCAAGTTCAAAATATTACTGTAGTTAACAATAATTCCCTTTCAATACCATTTGGGCAAACTCACTTTCAATGCGATGTCCTGAACGTTTTCTTTCTTACTAACAGAACCAACTCTGTACAGAGCGAGGGCTTCATGCCTGGTGTTGGTCAGACGCTATCGGACCAATCTCTCGTTCTCTTCATCTTTTGACATCTTTGGGGAATCGAAACTCCGTGTATGTGCCCACCTCTACATAACTGTGGAGAAGAATAGCCTGAAATACTTGGCATTTGACAACACCCACAAGTTGGATTCCTCAATTTTTATGCCAAATAAAATAACAGCGCTAAGGATTATCTAGGGAGGAATCACTGTGTAAAGCAAATAGTTTGAATTTATCTTTCATTGCCTCGGTTTCACTACCATACTCTTTAAACCTATCTCCCATAATAAACTGTCAAAGGCTCCTTGCGCAAAGCCTGAGAAACGAATTACTTACAAGTTGACCATCATCAATGCACATTCGCGGACCGTATGTATTGAAGATTCAAGCAATCCGAACCACAACATTAGTTTTGTAAAGCTCGAGTTAGGGATTAAAACCAAAACAAAACAGTTTTATCCAAACAAATACTCAATAAAAACCTCCATTGTGAAAAATTAATTAGATCTATATAAAATTCCATACAATTCATAGATTCGTTTCGCATTTTGATGAGTAAAGGATACGATAAATTTCAATGATAATTTGTTGTGCCAGATAGGGTTATCGAATCTGATTTTCAGGAAGAGTGCCTGTTGTAGCACGGCTAATTGGGATAAGGGAAATTTCAATTTTTGCATGCCAATAACGTGTCAAGACGACAATGCTAAGCTAAATTTCAGTTTTAGCAGGGTATGCTATGGATTATTAGTTTAAAACTGGATTTCAGTAATGAGTCTCGTTTCCAAAGTAGTTAAACTCCACTCACCACTGTCTGCGGCCTGTAATTGGAAGTTTTAACCGCGTTTTCTCATGGGCACCAAATTTCTGCCCACAAATAGCTTCCTTCATTTATACAGGAATAACATTAGAGGAATTTAACACATTTAGTGCTGGAAATGTACGGGTGGGTGGTGATGAGATTCAGCACGCAGACTGCTTCTTTATGACTTTTCAACAATCTTAACAGAAAATAAGAGTTGTTCTTGTCATTTTAATTTGAACAAAAGATAAAGAACGTTTAAATTACAAACCTTGCGAGCCTCCATGCCACAGACTCTTCCAGCCTCGGCGTCAATATTCCCGTCCAATCTCTGATGTCTCTGATGACTCTTCCAACCTCGTCGTCAATTACCGAAGAAAGCTGCAGATAGAACGACCATGGCGACCGACTGCGTAACATAAACTTCGCAAGATGAAACGATGGTGAAAAGAGGAATTAGGGATTAGATAGGGGGTGCTGGAGGAAGCAAGGAGGGCACGTGGAATCCATGCGTGCCTGCACTCTTTTTAAAAATTATTTTGATTTTTTTTATGTTTTTGTTTACTAAAATTTTATTTATTTATTTATTTTATTATGTGTGTTCGTTTATTTATTTTTATTATTTAAGTGTCAAAAAATAATAATAATAATTTAGCGTAAAAAAAATAATTTATTTATATGTAATTTAGGTCTAGTTTAAACTAAATTGAAGTTAATTTAGGTTAAATTAGTGTAATAATAATTTTAAATTAATAGTTTTATTTAGTGTAAGTTAATCTACATTAAAGTTAATTAATAATGTTAGGGATTAGATTAAATTTGGGTTAGATTAAAATTTTGCCGGAGCAGACGAGTTTTGAACCTAAGACCACCCACTACTTAAGCCTTAAGAAACAACTAAACACCAACGCACCATGTATGTGCCTTGAAAAAAAATGTATGTGTGTTGATTAAGGTGCTTGAAGCTTAGGATTAAGTTTAGTCTAGATTATTAGTTCTTAATAAACTAAGCATAGCCGCAAAGTGGTTGGCGACTGGTTAATGCTGAAAGGTACATAGCGCTGGTGAACACCGAATGTGGCTGGCAATTGTGGATAATTATTCAGATGCCGCAGTTTAATCCTATTAAATAATTAAACGTGGTAATTATATAACCTTACGACATTTTTTTATGTGGTTAGGTAAATGCTTTAAAAAAAAAGTAAACATGTTAACGGAGGCCTTGATAAATGCGAGAAAGCTATGAAAAATAAATCGGACCCATTGATTTGGAGGATGACTAAGAATATGCCAGCATCTTCAATGCATTTCCATCAGATAAGGGTTAAGGTTAAATAAGATTTAAAAGATCATTAATTGTGCCCATTGTCAATAGGTGTACGCATATCGGCGTAAATTAATAAACATAAGGTCGGAAGTCATTTTAATCAAGTTGTAAGCGAAAAGTTAAAAGGGCTTAGACTAGAACAAGCGAGAAAGAGGCGACATATGCACTAGGAGAGTAAGCATAGGAAGTGGCGAGTGAGGCGCAAGGCTAACGTAGCTACAGGGCAAGGAAACCAATAGTTCTTTCGTAGGGGTGAAGAAATCAAGATTAGATGCTTAAACCTAACCCTAACCTAGCCAATCCCCTAATGGAGTAATGTCTGTTTACAGACAGGTAAAGAAAACTTACGCCTAACCCTGTTTCTAGTTTGAGTAGAACCAATTTGAAACATCCTGGAACTCACCCTGACAACTTTGGTGGATGCATGTCAAAGCATACAGGATGGTCAGGACTCGAGGGATTCGAGGCAGGGGAGCGTCGTCGCAAGCACCGCCAACACCGCCAGCGCCACCACCACCATCGCCCGAACTAGCCCTCATACTGTGCTCGTTGGAAGCCATCAACGAGACTTTAAAGGGGCGACAACCGGCAGGGACTGAAGTGGAACCCCCACCGTCTGGAACAGGTAATCCAGAAGCGTCAAGGGATTCAAGGGGAGGACCTCCACCTGAAGACATCACACGAGAATTGCAGAAGATCAAACTTCCATAGTTTTCCGGAGGTTGCGCCAGTGAACGTGCGGAAGCCTGGTTGGAAGGCATGACAAGGTGTTTTTCCTTAAGGGACTATGCGTCCAACTCAAAGGCAAAGATCACCATTTTTTAGTTAAGAGACACCACCTTGAACTGGTGGGGCAACCTGGAAAGACAATTGCACCTTACCACAGACACGGTATCTTGGGAACTTTTCGAGGAGAGGTTCAGGAGGAAATATCTACCGACGTACTACGAGGAACAACAGGTTGGGGCATTTCATGCCTTAGTATAGGGAAACAAAACTGTAGAAGAATATGAGATCAGGTTTATGGAACTGGTCAAATATGTTTCGTATATGGACAATGACCAACGACAGGCAGAGTGCTTCGTCTATGGATTGAACCCTAGGATAAGAGCTATGGGATGGATGTGGAAACCGTCTTCAGTAGCAAAAGTGGTGGAAAATGAGCGTTATGCGGAAGAACATATGAACTTGACCGGGGGTACAAGACCGACATTTCCGCATCGCCCTGGATTCATAGTAAAGGCCCCGCGGACATTTCCTAGGGGAGGGGGCTCGAGGCCACCGCCATATGGTAACAGAGTCGCGCCAAGGACAGTAGTTGTAGGGATTTCAATGGCAGCGAGTGCAGCATCTTGTTCATCGCCAACGGTGCAGATAGGACCACGGCCATCTCAGGGAACAACGAGTAGGGGTAGGGGTTCCAGGGGAAGGAACTCATTTCAAAGACAGACACATAACAATGCACAAGTTCAATCTTGTGTTACCTGTTGGGGGTGTGGGGGACCCCATTATTAGCGTGACTGCCCAGAGTTACAATCAAGGTTCATGCATAGAGAAGGAAAGGAACCGATGGGGAGAGCAAGTAGTAGCCACCATATTTACCCAACGGTTAATAACCGTCAGGCCGAACATCAATCCACGGTGGTGGATTCATCAGGTACGCTAAATCATATCAATGTTAAGATTTTGTTTGATTCTAGTGCGACAGATAGTTTCATTTCACCATCTGCATTAGAAAAAAATGGGTTGGCAGCCTACGAGCATGATGACTTTAAACAAGTCGAGATGGCTTCGGGGGAAAAACAAGCAGTAGGACCTAGTGTCGATAATTGTATAGTAGACCTGGGAGTGTGTACTACCAGGTTAAAGGTATACGTCACTGCTCTTGGGGCGTATGACCTAATCATTGGAATGGATTGGTTAGCAGCTCATCGAGCTTTGGTAGATTGTTTCGCAAAGAGGGTGCTCTGTGTCGATGATGAAGGAAGACCAATAGAGATCCAGGGTGTACAGAGAAAAGTGTCGCTACACTTTATATTTACTATGAAGGTTAAGCGATGCTTGAGGCAAGGGTGTCGACTTTATGTAGTGGAAGCAGTGAATGAAAGGAAGGGACCCTCATTGGATCAGTATCTAGTATTGTCAGAATTTCAAGATGTTTTCCCAAACGAGTTACCAGGGTTACCTCCTGAGAGGGAGCTTGATTTTACAATTGAGCTAAAACCTGGTGCAGAACCAATCTCCAAAACTTCGTATCGGATGACAGTGCCGGAACTTTGTGAATTGCAAATGCAGTTGAAAGAGTTATTGGACTTAGGGATAATAAGGCCCAGTGTCTCACCTTGGGCCGCACTGATAATTTTTGTAAAGAAGAAGGATGGATCCTTACGACTGTGTATAGACTACAGGGACCTGAACCGTGCTACAGTGAAAAATAGGTACCCGATGCCGCGAATAGATGACCTCTTCGACCAGATGAAAGGAGCAGCAGTATTCTCAAAGATCGATTTGCGATCAGGGTATCATCAATTAAGGATTAAGGAAGGTGATATCCCAAAAACGACCTTCCAAACTCGGTTTGGACATTACGAGTTTGTTGTAGTACCTTTCGGA
>ML791314.1:150000-160757 GCA_009831015.1 Picea engelmannii
TATAATTGTAATTAATTAATTAATAATTTAACTACAAACTACATTTAATAACTTACGTGATGGATTTAATAGATTAATGGTATATATTATAAAATGGTTGTGTATACAACAAGGGATAACATATGAATCCCGAGAAGATAAAAGCATTAATGGGAAAGGATAAGGGTAATAAATGGGTTAGGTAGGAAGTAAATGGGGGAGGAGAGTTGGTGAAGGAGGAATAAGGACGGGAAGGAGTTGGACGGGGGGAAATTATTCTACGGAGGTTGGGGATGGACTTTGGGAGCTCGGGGATTTGCAGAGAGAGAGGTGAAATTTTGTGAGTGGGATTGATACAGTGCACCGGAGTTGCTGGGGGTTTTGGGCACGGGGGCCAGGATATCCGTAGATATCCTGGAGCTAGGGAGCTACCTAGTTGGCAGGGAGGAACAAATTTGGGCAATGTTCATAAGCGATCAAGGAGGCAAGCTGCAGACAAAAGGAGGGATAATAGCATCAGGTTCAGGTATTTATTTAAATTTATGCACTGTTTTTCATTATGATTAATTAATTTTATTATTATTGATATAATTGATTGCGAATGTGCTAAATGAAGGTAACTCTTAAATTTTACTGTTGTGTTGTAAATTAATGGTTGTTTAAATTAATTCGGCCATTACAAATCTTGGGGTGTAAAGTGCGGGGAGGGGGGATATTATAATCCTTGGAGGAACAACATAGCTGACGTTTGCTTGGGGCATCGATATTACTTCTAAAAATCTAGTTGAAGCTTATGCCTTAATGTAAGGGCTTACACTAGCTATTGAAGCTAATATTCAATCCTTGATTGTGGTAGGGGATTCGAAGCTCATCATAGGAAAAATGGTTACTAAGAATGTTGTCGTCCTTCATACTCTAGATTCAATGCTAGATCCGACAAAAAAAAACTGCTTAAATTTACTAGTAATAGTTTCTTTCAAGTACTTCAAGAGAATAATCAAGTGGTGGACTTTTTTTCTAATAAAGTCACCATATTAAAAGAAGGGGTTATTAGCATCAATGGAAATCATATCGATCTATCCATTCCATATCACATCAACATGAGGTTTAATCCATGTATCAAATATTTAAGGTGTCACATGGCTCAACATGAGGTCACCAGACTGTATCGCAGAGGTAGTCATCAGAAGGGATGGGAGTCTCCATGTCACATGCTCACAGTTATGCATTCACACGATTATGAACTTGGGAGTGGTGTATTCCTTGATCACGATGGCTTTAAGTATTTGACAATGCAGAGGAAGAAACTCTAGTTGGCATTATCCCTGGCAAGGTATGTCTTTCTGTTCGAGGCATCGCTTCTTGGTTTTCTGCTTCAGAATTCTAGTGAGCCCCCTCCTTTGGTAATTGAGGTAGGGGAACTCTCAATTAATGAGTTTGGGTCTTCATTGGGAAATTTTGCCAATATAATTTTAGTTCAATTTCTATATTTTCCCACTCTAGCACATAAAAGTGGTGTATTTGTGAATAGTTCTTGGTTCTAGGAAGGCATAGGCTCATATTTGGTTTCCTGGTATGAGGGGGTGTTTGTTTCATTGTGCTTCATAATGTATTTTCATACTTTTATTCTAGGGGGAGGTTTGTTCTATGGGTCTTTAGTGAATGCTTCAAAATACCTTTGGTTTGACAATTCTAAATCCAATTTTCTCTCTTTGGCATTTTTCTCTTTGTTGGGCCTCGGCATGGCACGTTTTGTGGTGTTTCTACATGTGTATGAGTGCTCTATTTGTTTCTCTTTCACAATGGATTACCGAGAACCAAAGGAGATTAGGAGGGTTTTGATGAATCACAAAGAAGCCATCCAGGCCAACGAGACATCAATTTTCACAGTAACAATAGAGACTCATGAGAATGAGCAACAGTTAGTCACTCAGATTGCAACAATTATGAGCACACTTGTACAACAAAAGCATCAAATCGTAGTCCTTGAAGTGGAATGCAATATGCTATGGACGATGGTGGTTAACATGAGAAAGGGAGATCATTTAGGAGCATCAAACTGGGTCCAATACGTGGACTCAAAATTGTGGCAAGTTGAATGAAGAAGAAACGGTGCATCAACTTGATGATGTAAGGAAATTGAGCAACCAACTCTAAAGTCTAGCAATGGAGCACTAGAAGAAGCGATGAGTAAACATGTCTTCTATTAATTTTTTATGTTTTGTAAGGTTATTTCAGTGTCTAATTGGAGCACTAGATTTTGAATACCAAATGAGTAGACATGTCTTCTATTAGTCTTTTATGTTTTAAGGTTATTTGAGTGTCTAGTTGGAGTAGTAGAAGACATGATGAGTAGACATGTCTTCTATTAATCTTTTATGTTTTGTAAGGTTATTTGAGTGTCTAATTTATTTTCTAGATTATACACCTATAAATAGAGAATTTTGCCTCTTAACATTATTAAGCTAGGTTAAAGGCTCATAGATTGTAATGAATATTGTTATTGTTGAACTTCTTTAAAATATTTTAGATTATATTCTTTTTAATTTTGATATAATTTTTTTTATTAATATAAATCTTCCAATTATTATTAAAAAATACTAAGAATTAATTTGTAACATTTTTTTTATACATAATAGAAAAAAATATTTTGTAATATATATTTACAAGTATAAATCCATGTTAACTTTAACTAACTTTATCAAGTATTGAATGGAATTAAATTTGTGAATATGAAAAATGTTAACTTTAACTAACTTTATCAAGTATTGAATGGAATTAAATTTGTGAATATGAAAACTTTTTAGAAGACATAAAATAAAGGAAGATGTTTATTTACTAAAATTAATATTTAATAAAATCAAAATTAAGATAATTCTATATTAATTTTATTAAGAAATTACTTTAATTTTGACAACTAAATCCCTAAAAATTATTATAAGAGAGCATAGTCAAGTGTGGGTTTCAAAGAGTAATTATTTTCAAAAGCTTTAAATGCTTTCCACTTAAGGGAGATTAATTAACGATACAGTGCGAAAAGATGTTTTGATATTGTTTTGCGATTTGATTGTCTTGGAAAGGCTAAGAATTTGCCGGATCCCGCCCATGTGAATGGATATTTCTAGCTAAAAAATGACGTGATATTTCAATTTTGGTTAAAAAGGGAGGGTGTTAGCTAGCTGTTCTATGAAATGGTTTTTTTTGTCAGAATTCGAGAATATAAATTTACACTAATCACTAATTTTTATTGTTCAAAATCTATCTTTGAATGTAGAAATGGATTCAGCATGCTGAAAAATTTCCAGGGCAGTCGGATTTTACAGAAATAATCACTCAAATCTACGAACCCAACAATTTTTCACTAGATTTTGACCAAATATTGCCGGAAAAAACCATCATTTCGTAGAATCTTTAACCTACCCCAAAATGAAGTCTTCTTTTTTAAGTATAAGATATTTGGAATAGAGACAGCCAACAATATTCAGCTTATTAGGCAGTATTGAATGCTGCAGTAAATGGAATATAAATAATTAAATCTGAAAGCAATTCAGATTCAGATCCAACTGCCTATAATCCACCAACTACAACATTTAATATTGTTTACTTTCAAATCCAATAACATATAATCCACCTACAACATTCAATACTGAATATTGGATATTAACGACAGAATAAAAACACCCAACATTTAAAAACTGTGTCTAATCGTGCACAAGACTTTGGACCAATACGTGTCTATGTCTTTAACCACAACATCATAACTTTCAATGTACCATTGCTGTCATCATTGCGACAGTTTGATACGGATATAATGAATTGGAACTCATAATTGATTGCAATTATAATAATTTTCTTTGTCTTATTCGGTCTATCGGTAATCGAATTTAAATTTCAGTTTTATATATTATTTATATATAAAAATGAAGATGGAGCCCCTTTTTCACGGCGTATCGAACTCTCATTTGGATAAAATGCGCATCAATTTATCAATCTCATAAATTTCTCAAATAAGAATAGGGGTTCGTTCATGGGACAATCTCCCGCAGCCAAAAAAAATTTAAAAGTATTTGCCGGGCCCAGCCTTCCGTGAGCTACAAATGAACCCCATAGTACTCCAGGGATTCATCCAAGGGAGGAAAATCATTTATATTCAGAGACTCGCCACTCTCCAGACATTCAAGCAGTACCGAATCCCAAAATGCCGAACCCTTTTCCGCCCAAATTTCTTGCCCGTCGTTGCTGCAGTCCGCTTCTGAACCGGAACCGGAGGACGAGAACGCTGCGTCGTCTTCCAAAGGCAGTCGGAAGTCTTCTGAGGCGAACTTGGCGGCGAAGGCTTGAATTTGCGGCTGGATAGAGAAGAGGCGCAGGGGATTTCCGGCGGGGTGTGGGGAAAATTGAGTTTGGCCTTCGATCCTCTCAGGCAACATACGGCAAAGTCGTAGGCGTGGGCAGCCTTTTCCGGAGTGTCGTAGGAGCCTAGCCAAAGTCTGCCCATGGATTTGGGCATCCGAATTTCCGACACCCATTTCCCCCATTTTCTCATTCGGATTCCTTTGAACTGCCGCGACTTCAGTGAGCGGTTTTCGGGTTTGCTGTGGCTGTTCTGATTTTGGGAGGGTTTAGCCATGTCGGGGGTATTCGGGAATTGCAGTAAGTACTGGTGAAGTTTGAAGTCCTTAAAACGAAAGGAAGGAGTGTGATTGTGAAGAGGATTTGAACTCGGGACGAATAGAGGCGCTAGTGACGGGAACAGAGGAGGATAGATTGTTTACTGTAAGGCAGCAGATATATAGACTGTAGACACTGAAAGCGTGTTGGGTTTCCGGAGAACAGCTGGCCGTTAAGATAAGAAAACAGATATTTCTTATACGCGCAAAACTTATGAATTAAGGAATCGTTGGTGTGAATCGGATTTGATGAACGCAACCCTTTTAGTGTCACTACGTGAGGCGTGACATGACTTGACTTGAGACATGTCACACTTATTCAACCATAACTTAGTTGGCATACCTTTTCTCATAAAGAGACACTTAAATTTAATTTATATTTGGATTCCAAGGTCTCTCTTTCGTTGTACTCGAAGATACTCTCATATACTGTATTAGCTCCAATGATAAACATATTGGACTCCAAGTCTAATCTTCTCCAATGATAAAACTAGCATATCTCCATTGAAATATTTGAATCATAGAAAATCAAAATCATTCATTCAAATGACTCGTTAGTCTATGAAAGGTGCAGAGCAACAAGAGACAAATGAAATCAAAGCTTAATTGAATATTTCACATATCATTCGTTCATAGTACGAGAAAGAGCCATATTGGAACGGTACAACTACACAAAGCATGTTTTTAAGTTGTTCAAATTTGTCTCTACTCAAATTTGTGGAGAATATTAGTCACTCAATCCTAAGTGGCACAAGAGATTAGCTCGATATCCTCATCTTGCACCAACTCTATGATGTGATGTTGATGAACTTATATATGCTTGGTTCAACATGAAAACCCTGATTCTCTGTTGATTTGATTACTTTCTGATTGTTACAAAGTAGGGGAGTTGTTTGTTTATGCTCCAACACAAATCATTGTTTTCGAATCTACTTCTATAGAAAACAAAGCCATAGTGGGTTTTTTCTGCTACCCCACAAGATAGCACATGAGCGTGCATTGAAGACATAACCTATAGTTGATTTTTTGTTGTCCAAGTACCTGACCAATAGCACATGAGCGTGCATTGAAGACATAACCTATAGTTGATTTTTTGTTGTCCAAGCACCTGTCCACTCATAGTCAGTGAAGCCAACCTGCCTTAAACTATCATTTTTTACAAAATCTAGACCAAAGTACAAAGTTCCTTTAAAATATATGAGGATCCTCTTCGCAACTTTGCTCAAGTTTTGGATAAGTGGTAAGCCAAGAAACAATACTCTCAGGATATCTTAAGTCTGTTATGGGGATCCTCTTCGCCACTTTGCTCAAATATTGGGTAAGTGGTAAACCAAGAGACAATAAATAAACAAAGTTGCAAACAAAAGGAGATTGAATCCAAGAATAATTTAGAGTTTGAGACTGGTAAAGTTACCTTAGGGTTTAGGTTCTCAAGATATAGAATCCACTTTGTATGTACTTAACACACAACTATTAAGTTAGTGTAATTTGCACACCCTTGTCACAATTTGCACACAACAATAATGTTGAGGGGCCTTAACACCTTCATTGTTCTCCTAGACTCCTCCAAAAACAAGTACCAAATCTCTCTCAAGGATCGAATAGAAGCTTGTGAAAAGTTCTATTGGCCACTTATCTAGTCTATGGACCTTATATTTTCCAAAGGAATTAAGGTGTTGTATGATTTCTTAGCTTAGGAAAATTTGTAGAAAAAATATTATTTTCATGACCTTCCCTTAGCCAAACTATCTCGTTTCTATGTTTGTACAATGCTTCATCTCATGGCAACAATCTTCTCCAAAGAATTTATTTTGTTATGAATGTCAATTGGGACATTGTTGGTTCTTAGGTCTTCATATAAAATTTTCCAGTTTAACTTTGATTTTTACCTATCTTTTCTTGAATTTCTCATTTTTCTTCCTTTTACACTCCTTTTGTATACCATTCATTATGTTTAGGTTTCCTTGAAAACACTTAATGATATATTCCTATAAATTTTGAGTGAATGGTCTCTCTAAACTCTTCGACCTTTAGTAAGAAAGGGTTGAGTTTGGAGGAAAAGGTATGAGGGTTTCATTGGAAAAGAAATATAATAGCATGTCTCTTCATCTTCATATTTAGTATCGGAAAATCAATTAAAAGGCAAAAAAATATATTGAGGAAAATTGGAGGTGTTTAATACTATAGAGAAATATAGATATTTGGGGGAAAGACAAGGAAATATATTAGGGAATATTGGGGGTTTAATACTATAGATAAATATAGATATTTGGGGGGGTGTTGTTTTAAATTTGTGGACGGGGAGCGTGAATTCAAGAGAGGTGAGGTAAAACGAAATCATAATAGGTGTTCAAAACCCTAGCTCATTTCATGGCCACTAAGGTCGGTCAGTCTCCTTTTGTTTGTTAATTATATCATTTCAGGTTGCACGTACCTATTCCAACCCACATCAAATCTCTGGATCTAGCAGCCCCCAATTGTTCAGTGTCTTTTTGTTACGGTACTTACCGAATAAATAAATTTGCCTACTAATTGTCTATACAAAGCTAATCTACACGCTTCAAGTCTTTTCACCAAACTTCGATGCCAATACAATCGTTGTCAATTGCTCCTCCTAATTTGGATAATGAAAACAAATACAAGTTCGTGATACTTGACCGCGATGGAATCCTTCGTGTCTACTAGGTCTCTCGGATGCCCGGAAAGAATGTTATCAAACACCAGAGATCGGACTACGAACTGGACTCGTCTAATAAAAATTGCATACTGGCCATAGCCTCCGGGCCTTATGGCATCTGTCACAATGGCCAGTGTAGTTTCCCGAGCTCCGGGACAAACGGTGGATGTGACGCAAGGATGTTATAACAGACAGGGTAAGTCGATGTGCAACCAACCATCTGCGCCTCAACATTTAATGAGCCTTGACGACATGGATTACTCTTTGAACGACTACCGGAAGCCTGGAGAAAATCGAAAAATGCAGGAGCCTATGCAATTCCTGTTGCTCCTGCACCGTCACCTTCTTCCGCAACAGTTCCTTGTCCTATTACCTTGCAGACAACCCCCTTTCAAGCATGAAATTGACTGTGAACTAGACATACAAGGCGTATATCAAGGTCTTAAATAAGTTGCCTCGTAATAGGACCTCAAGGTCTAGTAATTCCCTGAGCATTGTCAGCATTGTCGGGATCACGTTGAGCTCGGCGACCGCGACTCTAGTTCTTTGTCGGATAACGATCATATTTGTGAGAAGGAGCCGAACAAAGGAGGATTCAGTGATAGACGAAGAAGAGATCAATAATGGAAACTGGCGGACATATGGAGCTTTGTAAACAGAGTTTATTTTCTTCTCCTTCAAGTCATTGACTGTCACACTCTCAGATTTTGCACCTTCAGATGAATCATTTCTCCTTTTTTTCTCAAACATGGACAACACTCCCAAAACGAGGATGCAGACGAACACATGCCTTCAACCTGGGTAACGTTTGAAGACTCTTTGGTAGATTTAAGTTGTATTTGTAAATCTAAATAGTAATTTGAACATGAAATCCATGTTTGAAATAGCTAGTGTTTGAGGACTCTTTGGTAGATTTAAGTTGATTTGTAAATCTAAATAATAATGTTTAATGTGCCAAAATAGTTTGTTTACCCCACCTTATAAAATATCTACGTTTACCTATTTGTCTGTAAGGATCCCACCAGATAAATACCCAAGCCAATGGCGACAAATGTTATGCGTCAAACCAGATTATGCTTATGAACCACAAACTGCTCATGTCTGAGGAGAACAAGAATGGGTTTCAGCTCATGTATCCTCCTCCCCTATGTATCGTTACAGAATTTCTCTTGAGCTGGACGGTAACCATTGCTGCCAAACTCAGAATTCCAAGGGTTGAAGATCTTTGTCACAGTTTTCTGGCTCTCCAACTAACTTCCACCTCTTCTCATAAAGATTAAATGCGACGTTATGTGCCTCATCTAGCTTTTGAGCAGATGACATAGCGACGAATATGGACTTGAATACCTATAAGACCTGGTGGCATGGAGAACCGTGTTGAGGAAGTCTTTTGTGGCATGTAGGGTTCGAATTGCAAAGAGAGAATTTGATTCGATAGCCCTCAGTCTCGAAGGAAGAAACAAGAAAACAACAACAATGTTTGGCCGTGACAAGGGTGGCAAGGGTTTGGGAAAAGGAGGAGCGAAGAGGCACAGGAAGGTGTTGAGGGATAACATTTAGGGCATCACCAAGCCTACCATCAGACGTCTTTCCAGGAGAGGAGGCGTCAAGCGTATCATCAGACTCATCTATGAAGAGACCAGGGGAGTATTGAATACATAAATTACAGAAATTTGTTGCAGGGGAAGGATAAGGGCGACCGTGCAAAGGCGGTGCATCAAGTCGGTTGAGGGAAGGATAAGGGCGACAACAAGGAGGTCAAGGGAAGGATAAGGGCGACGGTGCAGCAGGGCGATCGAGGGAGGTAAGTACACGTGGCATGCTTTCAAAGGCCATGGACAGACGACGAAAACTAGGTGAAAACCTCTTCCTAAAGAACGCTTTCGGCATAATAATAGAGTCTAACTCTAATCTATCTTTATATAAATCTTTATATAACATAATGGATGTTATATATATATAGTCGTAGGTTAAAGATTCTACAAAATGAAGATTTTTTCCAGGGATATTTGCTTGAAATCCGGTGAGAAACTATTGGATTTGTAGATTTAAGTGATTATTTCTGTAAAATCCAAGTGCGCTGGGAGATTTTCAACATGTTGAATCCATTTCTGCATTCAAAAATGGATTCTAAACAACAAAAAATAGTGATTCGTGTAAATTTATATCATCGGATTCCGACAAAAAAAGCCATTTCGTAGAACAGCTAGCCAACGCCTATATATATATATATATATATATATATATATATAATAAAGATGATCCAAATAAAGGAGATATGTCACTAACACTATGTTAACATGGCAACTTATCTTGCATAATGTGTACATAACCATTAAAAACAACCTCAATGATAAAGTCCTCCTAAGACCTTAGAGAAATATAACGTATGTATAATCTTCAACCACGTGCTGACATAATACTGATTCAATGTAATTGTGAAATTCCATGCACAATTAGGAATTGGTGTTGTCTAACTGTTCTACGAAATGGTTTTATTCGTCGGGATCCGACAACATAAATATACACGAAATTACTATTTTTTGTTGTTTAAAATCTATTTCTGAATGCAGAAATGGATTCAACATGTTGAAAAACCACTAGGGCGCTTGGATTATACAGAAATAATCACTCATATCTACAGATCTAATAATTTCTCATCGGATTTCGAGCAAATGTCCCTGGAAAATATCAACAAAAAAAAATCATTTCGTAAAACAAATATCAACAAAAAAAAATCATTTCGTAAAACATTTAGACTACAACATTAGAAATTATGTAAATTAGAGCAAACCATATATAATTTAAATATAGTTGCATTACCACTACTCAATCACTATCCATATAACTATACAACTCCAATTTACCAAGATTGTAATGTCCACAACCATCAAACCAAGATTAGTGATAAACACCTAAGAACGATTCCATATGGTCAATTAATGCCAACCATGTAAATTTGAAACTCTGAATTATCACAACGAAGAGGCAGCATCCCTAAACACATATAAGCAAATATTAAAGAATAATTTGCTAACTGAACTCCACGATGTAGAATGAGGTCCATCACCCATACATAACTATTTTGCACCAATCATAAAACCGCTCCTCTCAGTGACGTCAAGCATATTACCAACAACTAAGTCATAGGATCCAAAAAGCACCATCATTATATGCGTAAAGAGGAAGTACCATCCCATAATAAAAAAAATCCACAACTAAATTGAACCAAAGCTTGCAAAGTGCACAGTGTCGACCATTGTTTATTGTTTATATGATAGCATAAACTAGAAGTCAAAGACTCCCTCTTCCACCAACACATAAAACTAATATGTAATCCTCCTTAAATATCCCGATGGTCAGATCATCCCAATATACTATGGTTTTAATTAATATAATGTGGTTCTTGTTATAGAATCTCATGTTAATTA
>ML791314.1:167518-187030 GCA_009831015.1 Picea engelmannii
ACATAATATAAAGACTAGGTGGGAATGAAACCTACAAAACCCCACAAATGTTGATTGCATATAGATGGGAACTGAGCCTAATGAACTAGTTATAGAGGAGTGTTGAATAATATTTCTCTGGGTGGAGCCAATGGCCAAGGAACCGAGTGAGATAAGGAAATTGGGGTGGATTACTAACCTCGAGGGAATATAAAGGTTGAAGATTCTAAGTGGTCACAAAGCTAGAAAGCCAGAAAGACAAAGATGGCATGTGTTGTGGGAGGGTGGCCTCTATAGAACCCAACACTTAAGTGAAAAAGGATCAAGCCAAGATCTTACTACTCTGATACCAAATGATAAGGCAAAAACTACTTATTAATAAAATTAGAGAAAAAATAATGAAATTTTGAAGGCGATTTGAAAAAAAATGTTTAACCATGAACAACCCATAAACTATAATACATAAACAATAGCGTAGTTTGTATTGATGAGGCTCCAACCTTTATATAGAAGTACATAGCTCAATATATCGTTATTTTTGGATGGAGTCAAATATTATTATATCATGCATGCAACCCTTATATGGAAGAAAGTATTATTATATGAATGCCTCTGACTAACTTATTGCACTCCACTTACAAACAAGGAAAACATTATTATTATAATTATATATATACCTCTACATAATTGTCCAGTTCACACACAAATGCCTAACTAACTCCTAGAATACTAGTTCATCAAGAGAGGAGCATTCCTCACCATTCATATTGGTTGGTTGAGTGTTCTTGGTTATCTATCTTCATTGGGATATGTGTTGGGTGAAGCTTCCCTCATTCTGTATCACTACTTCTTTTCTATGGAAAAAATTCCTCTGGTGCACTTTGCTTAGCTTTGGAACTCATTCCCTTATTTTGAATTTGAACCCTTCTCCATTTATTCTCCTCATACTTATCTTCTTTGACATCTCTTTATTCTCTCTACCAAGAACCCACTCAATCAATGATGTAACATACTTATCTTTAGTGAAACTACCTATGTGGTTGTCCATGTGGCAACATAGTGGCAACGTAGAACAAAATATAGAAAACTATATTGGTATTTCCTAATTCTACATTTGCTTAGTGACTATGCTATATCCTTTCTTTGATGTCTATGAATTTTTGGGTCAAAAAGTATGTCGAGCACAAGTCCTTCTTTGTCAAGCATAGGTTATTTATCAAAGCCTACAAGCTTCCTTTGCTCAGTGGATCATCTCCCTTCTCTTAGTGGCTAATCCAATGCCTTTTATCTATGAATGAAGAGTTTGGTTTCCATCAATGCTGTCAATAATTATATATTGTTTCAATTCGAGCATGGATTGTTGAGCATATCAGCCTATTTATGTGGCAACCATGTTTTCTAATCAAGGTTTTTATAATTTTCCTTGTGCATGAAAACTTCAAGACAATAACCGCAATTAGCATTTTTATTCTCTCATTCATACTTATTGCTAAGTGTGTTTTTTTATTCCCTAAGTTTCCTCAACCAAATTTCCCACTAGATTTATTTCAATGAAAAAAATTAGTGACTAAAACTCAAAAATGTTTTTCGTTTGAAAAAGTTATGCCTACTAGGGTTTCAGAATGATACTTCCTACATGAAAAAAACTCTCCCTAGAAAATCAAGGATTCTATTAAAATTATACGTTTAAACATTTCTTTTGTTTTTTTATCCAAGTGTTTTTATCATGAATCCCCATTTTAGGATATTTTTTTCCTCAAAATCTTGTTGATGCAAAATATGAGGAAAAGCTTCACCAATTTTCTCCCTTGAGTACCATTTAGTTTTTCCTAGAAGTTGGACTTTTAATAAAATCTCCAGTGTTCTTATTGACCCATTCAGGTCTACATAATCTTCTTCTACATGATTACATCTTTTGTCAATTCCTCCCATGCAACAAGTGCCAATTGTTCAATTGCATAGGAAGACTTGTCCTTCTTCTTTCCCATCAAGTAGAGATGACTTGTAGAGTTGAAGTTCTCCATAATTAATAGTGAATATATTCATGTGTAATGAGGTAAGTTCAACTTATAATAATTTTTTCCTACTTGTTCCAATGCATTGAAATGTTGACTATATCAAAGGGACTTCATATTATTTCTTGGTCCCTATAACCTGTCTTTGCTTAGGTGTAACTAAGCTTTATCCCCTACCTAAAATTTCCACTATTTTGTATGTTAATTATGCCTTTCACTAAGTCTCTATTGTACCTACAAATGAATCTTGCTTATTCATTCTATGATTTTTTGTAATGATCCCAAGCCAATTTTTTTCACTTGAAACCACTAACTACCACTGTTGTGTTTGATGTGTAGGTAACTTATTGAGTTTTCCACTTATTAAGTGGTATTTATACAAGATTTATCCAACACATGAAAGAGCACAATACATTCAAGATATAGAGAACACAAGAATAGATCTGACCTTTTATTATAAGTAGCATGGAACAAATACAATAGAGGGCAGATCTGGAATAATCCTCAGATGGCCCAATAGATAAGAAATACGAGCTGCTACAAAATGCTCCGTCGATACGAAATAAGCCTCCAAAGGCTGGATGAGAGATGAAGACTAAGGCAAGTAGATATGGGCCATATGAATCCCAAGCTCCTTAGTCTGGAAGATGCCACGCTCCAGTCGATAGTTGAAACCCTCAATAATTCGTCCCAGCTGTAGGAAGACTCCAAATGAGTCCAAACTCTACCAAATGATAGATCCAGGTGACAGTAACCCCCTCCTGAAATCTCAAGATGAAAGGCTAAGGAAAACCCCTCCAAACAATGAATCCTCAAATGAAGTTGCGCCCTCCTGGATGCCTGAAACTCTAGATAAATCAGCCCTGATAAAGGAGACCTCCAAATGCTCCGAAACTCTCCAGGAATCTAGATCAGGCTATGGGAAACCCATAGGAGAAATTTTAGACCCAGATTCCAAGTAGATCTCCCTAGATCTGAGAAAGACTAAATCACAGGACGTCCTCTTGCCTCCAAGCCATCCCAATCTAAAGATAAAGATCCAATGGTGATAACTCTCCGGAAAAACCTTCAAAATGATGGTTGAGACCCTGCAAGTAAAACCCAAGTGTCGGAATGACCAAAGTTTCTCCTGATCAGCTGGATCGAACCCTTCTTTAGATGATGATGCACCCTTACTGGAAACTCATGAACAATATGGCCCTGCTGCTTTTCTGAATCGATAGGTGGAAGTGTGTTGAGTGTAGAATGGTGTGGGTGGAGTCTTTCATCCTCAAGACCAATCTGCGGAACAAGTGAGTGGGTCTTTCACCACTGAGTTTCTCACAAGGGTTTGTACAACAAAACCCCCAAACTGTATGCTCAAGAGCAATAACAAGCAAATACCAAAATCCAGAATGAATCATAGGTGTGCCCCAACCTTCTATTTATACTTTTCCTTCTATTTCTCTATTGAGTTATATTAACTCCCAGGGTTAACTTCTATTCTTTTATTGAGTTATCTTTTACTTCTTTTAACCTTTTTCCTCAAGTCAACTTAAGAATATAACCTTAGTCTAGTTGACCTTCCCCCTCAGTGTGAGACTATGGCCTAGTGGGGATGCCCAGGCCACTGAGTCTCCTCATCACCTCTTTATCAAGAGGTGGGGGACATTATAGTCTCCCCTGCTAGAAATTGCTTGTCCTCAATCAATTCCAAACATGTTGCTCTTACCATGTGCTCATTTTCCCATGTGGCATCCTCAATGGGTAAATCCTTCCATCTGATCATGTACTCCTTGATGCTTCGGTTTCTAAGCCTCTTCTCTTGGACCTCTAATATCTCCTCCGAAATCAAAACAAGTTGTCCTTCCTCATCCATGGGAGGTAATACCTCAATGGGTGAGATGTGTTGGCCGAGGGATTTCTTAAGGCAAGAGACATGGAAGACGTTGTGTATTTTGATGCCCTGTGGAAGCTCCAGCTCGTAAGATACTGCCCGTATCTTCCTACTGACTCTGTAGGGCCCAAAGGAACGTGGTTGTAGTTTATCTTCTCCTCTCCTTTTTATGGAAGCATGCCTGTATGGTTGGAGCCTTAGGTAGACCAAGTCGCCAACCTCAAAAGTACAATCAACTCTGTGCTTGTATGCTTGGACCTTTTGCTGGTTTTTTGCTCTCTGTAGATGATCCTTCAGCTCCCTGAGAATGTCTTGGCTCTATTGTATCCAATCCTGTACCATAGGTTCTCTGCTGTCACCGAAAGCAATCTCCCCAAAAGATAAAGGATCATAGCTATACAAGGCCCTGAATGGTGACATGCCTATGGACGTATGTCGAGTGGTGTTGTAGCAAAACCCTCCTAAGTGCAACCATTTGGCCCATGCTTTCTGTTGTCTTGCCACATACTTTTTGAGGTAGCCTTCCACCCACTTGTTGACTATCTCTGTCTATCCGTCCATTTGAGGGTGATAGCTAGTGCTAGGGGTCAAAGCCGTACCAACCAATCTGAATAATTCCTGCCAGAATGTACTCATGAACCTGCTATCCCTGTCGCTGACAATGGTCTTGGGTAGGCCGTGCAACCTAAAAATCTCCCTAAAGAACAGTTTGACCACTTGTGTTGCACTGAAGTCAGTAGCTATGGCGAAGAAGTGTGCGAACTTTGTCAACCTGTCCACAACTACAAAAATGCAGTCCTTGCCTTGTGTCTTTGGCAACCCGGTGATGAAATCCATGGATATGCTCTCCCACTTGTGCTCTGGAATGGGTAAAGTTTGTAGTAGTCCTGTTGGGTGTATGTGCTCATCCTTGTTCTCATGACATGTAGTACACTCCTTGACATGCTTAATCACATCCTCCTTGAGGCCCTTCCATGAGAACCTTTCTCTCACCTGCCTGTACGTCTTTCTGATCCCCTAGTGTCCTACCATTGGTGAGTCATGGTACGCCTGCAATACCTTAGCCTTGAAGGCTGATCCAGGAACTAAAAAGATTTGGTCCTTGTAGTAGATGAGGTCATTTATAACCTTGAAATTATCATCTTGTACCTGCCCATCCACTAGCTGGCATGCAAACTGATCCTTTGCATACTCCATCACTAGGTGGTCTTTCTAGTCAACTGATACTCATGTCATAGCAAAGATGGATGGTCTCCTAGATAACGCATCGGCCACCACATTGTTCTTCCCTTTGAAAAATTCAATGTCAAAGTCGTAGGCCTGTATTCTGCTTACCCATTTTTGTTGCCTCTCATTCAAATCCTTCTGCTCCAATAGATATTTGAGAATGTTATGATCTGACTTGACCACAAACCGGGCACCTACCAAGTATTGCCAGAATTTGGCTAGTGCATGCATGATAGCCAACATTTCTTTGTCATAAATGTTGTAGAGTAGCTCGGGACCCCTGAGTTTGTGACTCTCATAGGAGAGAGGGTGCCTCTTCTGCATCAATACAACCCCTATTCCTTCCCCGAAAGAATCACACTCCAAGGTAAAAGGGAGGCTGAAATCTGGAAGGGATAAGACTAGGCACATACTCATCACCTTCTTCATCTTGTCCATCATTATTTGAGCCTCCTCGTCCCACTTGAAGGCTCCTTTCTTGGTCAAATCGGTCAAGGGTGCAAACAGCTGAGAAAATCCTTTGACAAACTTCTTGTAATACGTCCACATGCCCAGAAATCCTCTCAATTCTGTGAGTGTCTTAGGAGCAGGCCATTCCATGATGAATTTTATTTTCTCCTGATGTACCTGTACCCCCTTTGCCCCAATGATGTGTCCTAAATAGAGGACCTCTGTCATTCCAAACTCGCATTTGGACTCCTTACCATAGAGTGACTGTTCCTCCATGATTGAAAAAATCTGATCCACATGCCTGAGATGCTCCTCCCACGTCTTGCTGTAGATAAGCAAGTCATCAAAAAATACCAACAGGTGCTTCCTCAGTTGTTTGTTGAACACATGGTTCATACATGATTGGAACGTAGCAGGGGCATTGGTTAACCCAAAGGGCATCACTAAAAACTCATAATGGTCGTAATGACATCTAAAAGTTGTTTTTGAGATGTCTTCCTCCCTCATCTTGATCTGATGATAACCAGAACGAAGGTCAATCTTAGTGAAGTAGATGGCCCCATGCAATTCGTCCAACAATTCATCAATCTTTGGTATCGGGTACCTGTTTTTGATGGTCTTTTTATGCAAGGCCCTGAAGTCAATGCACATCCTCATAGTGCCATCTTTCTTCTTTACCAACACTACTGAAGAAGCAAAAGGGCTAGTGCTAGGCCTGATGTGCCCCATGTCCAGAAGTTCCTTGATGGCCTTCTCTATATCATCTTTGTACTTCTTGGGATGTCTGTATGGTGTGGTAATGACTAGTTTGGCCCCTTCCTTTAGCTCAATAATGTGCTCAAACCCCCTATCAGGTGGTACCCTTGGAGGAATAGGCCCAAACACCTTGTGACGCCTGTCAAGGATTTCTTTGATCTCTGGGGTATAGTGAACCTTGCCCTGCTCATCCATACATGTTACAATCCTACATTCTGCTACGTATACTATCTCATCTCTCCAGAAGATGGCCTCCATCCTCTTGGCCATGACTACCTTTGCAACATTTCTTTTCATGCCCCGAAGCACTTCCTTTCATCCACCCTCCTCTGTGAATGACATTTCCATGGTTTTGTAGTTGGTGGTGATAGGCCCCAACGTGCTGAGCCATTGAACTCCAAAGATGATGTTTGTATTTGGAAGGTCCATGACATAGACGTCTTGTATCAGCTCATGCCTACCCAAGGTAAGCTTCATGCCTGGAATGTATCTGTTGCAAGGCATAGTTCTTCCACCTGCTACCTCCACCTTGAACCCTTAAAATTCTACTGTGGGTATGTGCCTTCTTTTCATTAATGCTGAATCAATGAAGTTGTGGGAAGCTCCTCCATCGATCAAAACTGAAACTCTCCGTCCATACAAGACCCTCCTCATTAAGAAGGTGTTATACTTGGGCACTCCACTGATAGATGCCAAGGTGGCCATATTGTCCTGTCATGTGATCTGCTCCTCTACTGCCTCGGTGGTTTCTGCCTCCATGTTCTGTATCTGGGCGATCTCGTCTTCCTCCTCATTGTCTGAAGTGACCTCAATGTAGTGCACTTGACCACGACCCATGCATTTGTGTGCTGGGTTCCATGGTTCTTTTCAAGTGAAGCAAAGTTGCTTTCGTCTCAACTCACTCTTGGTGTTCTCATCCACTTTGCCACGTCTCCTGTCAAAGCCCCTTGGGTCACGTCCTGCCTAGTTCATTAGAGGTCTTTTCTCTCTTCCTCCATTGTTAAGAGGTGGTCTAGGTATAAATTTTGGCTTAGCCACTGGTCCCAGACCCCTTGTCTTCCAGATAGCCTCCTGTAGGTTGGTAGGCTTGAAATCCTTGACCCAACCCTTCAAGGGTTCTATCAACCCCTCAGTGAATAGCATCATGAGCCTAGTCAGAGACATGTCTTGCACCATCACTACCAGCCTTTGAAATTCATCAATATATGCCCCATCCGTACCAATTTACTTGAGTTGTGTGAACTCCCAGAAATGTAGCTCAAGATCCCCCTGATCAAACCTGTCAATGAGCCTCTGAGTGAATTCTGTGTAGGACAATATCTGATTGTGGCCAAGAGTGGCAAGTCAATGATACCACCAATCATGAGCCTTGCCATCCAAGTACATAGTAGCAAACTTGATAGCTTCCATTTCTCTCATTGGGTTAAGTTGTAGATAGGTGTCCAGCTTTTGCACCCATGTCTGTGCTATCATCTTGGTCGTACCATCAAAATATGGGATCTCTATCTTTCCTGTTCTTCGTTCAAACTCAAAACTGTTCCAGTTTGTTGACCTAGGCTTATTTATGAACTTGAGTTGGCAATATTGATCCAAGGACATCTGCCTTTGAATCACCATATCCAATCCGTAGTACTCCTTGGTACATCGTGCCATATGTTCAATGAAATCATCCACCTCTTCATGTTACCCTTGTTCATCAGTAAACGTAGGCATGTATGGCCTGGGGTTAGCCCTGCTACCCAAGTGCCCATAGGACGTTCCACCCCGATGGCTTCCTTCAGATCTGGGGCCTTTCTCTGGATTATACCGGATCTCACCATGTGATCCACTAGATCCACTGGCTTCTTTGTTTCCATATGTCTCAGGGTCTTTCCCTTTATGATTCATCTGCATCAGTAGCTTGGTTAGCAAGGTCTGGTTCTCATAAAAAAAATTCAGATTTCCATCTACCTTTTTCAAGGTCTCAGTAATCATGGCATGTTCCCTGTGGCTTGTCTCCTAGCTCTCCTACAAATGATGAACTAAGTTGATTTCTGTGAGATTCAGGGTCTTATGGAATTCAACTGCGAAATAGGCCAAGCCTTGTGGGTCATGGCCATCTCCTGAGCCCTCCATTTCGACCTCTGTTTCACTATTTTGTTTCTTCCTTCGGCCCATGAAGATTCCACTATACCTCTACATGCGCCAATCCCTCCACAGGTTTGGAGGATTAGAGCTTTGATACCACTATAATGATCTCAAGCCAATTTTTCTCGCTTGAAACCACTAACTACCACTGTTGTGTTTGATGTGTAGGTAACTTATTGAGTTGTCTAGTTATTAAGTGGTATTTATACAAGATTTATCCAACACATGAAAGATCACAATACATTCAAGATATAGAGAACAAAAGCATAGATCTGACCTTTTATTATAAGTAGCATGGAAAAAATACAATAGAGGGAAGATCTGGAATAATCCTCAGATGGCCCAATAGATAAGAAATATGAGTTGCTACAAAATGCTCCGTCGATACAAAATAAGCCTCCAAAGGCTGGATGAGAGATGAAGACTAGGGCAAGTAGATCTGGGTCATATGAATCCCAAGCTCCTCAGTCTGCAAGATACCATGCTCTAGCAGATAGCTGAAACCCTTAATAATTCAGCCCAACTGTAGGAAGACTCCAAATGAGTCCAAACTCTGCCAAATGATAGATCCAGGTGACAATAACCCCCTCCTGAAGTCTCAAGATGAAAGGCTAAGGAAAACCCCTCCAAACATTGAATCCTCAAATGAAGTTGCGCCCTCCTGGATGCCTGAAACTCTAGATAACTTGGCCCTAATGAAGGAGACCTCCAAATTCTCCGAAACTCTCTAGGAATGTAGATAAGGCTATGGGAAACCCATATGAGAAGTTTCAGACCTAGATTCCAAGTAGATCTCCCTAGATTTGAGAAAGACTAAATCATAGGACGTCCTCTTACCTCCAAGCCATCCCAATCTAAAGATAAAGATCCAATGGTGATAACTCTCCAGAAAAACCCTCAAAATGATGGTTGAGACCCCGCAAGTAAAACCCAAGTGTCGGAATGACCAAAGGCTCTTCTGATCAACTGGATCAAACCCTTCTTTAGATGATGATGCGCCCTTACTGGAAACTCATGAACAATATGACCTTGCTGCTTTTCTGAATCGATAGGTGGAAGTGTGATGAGTGTAGAATGGTGTGGGTGGAGTCTTTCATCCCCGAGACCAAGTTGTGGAACAAGTGAGTGGCTCTTTCACCACTGATTTTCTCATAAGGGTTTGTACAACAAAACCCCCAAACTGTATGCTAAGAGCAATAACAAGCAAATACCAAAATCTAGAATGAACCACAGGTGCGCCCCAGCCTTCTATTTATACTTTTCCTTCTATTTCTCTGTTGAGTTAGATTAATTCCCAGGGTTAACTTCTATTCTTTTATTAAGTTATATTTTACTCCTTTTAACCTTTTTCCTCAAGTCAACTTAAGAATATAACCTTAGTCTATTTGACCTTCCCCCTCAGTGTGAGACTATGGCCTAGTGGGGATTCCCAGGCCACTGAGTCTCCTCATCGCCTCTTTATCAAGAGGTGGGGGACATTACATTTTTTCATCCTTTAAAGCATCACTTGAGATTGAATCTATCTTCCCTCCATGTCTCCCATAAGTAAAATTAAAAGGAAAAAGTGGAAAATAACAATAGCATGGTTCAAATGAAGATTCCTAATAGAATAATGTACAACTCAATTGTAGGAATGTTGAATGTAGATGAATCTCTCATCTTAGTTTCTTGGATGCTTCTAATTATAGCCTCTCAAAAGTTGCACCATTGTCTTGTTTACTACCTTTTTTCCCATCGAGTTGTATATGGAATGATGTTGATATTTGGAGCTTAGTTTCCATCTTCTACCACAACATATTTTGAGCATCTGCATACATAACATAAATTCAATGAGATAAATGAATTATAAATAAAATCTAGACTCACTGCAATCGAAAAAGAAGAACATGGGGCACTTGCAATGATATGGAATGATCTAGGTGGATATCGATGTTCACCCACCTATTCCACTGGCTCGGAATACAGTTTTCCACCTTGGCAGTTTTTCTACAATTTTTCAGGTCCCAAACTTCTGGGGACATTTTGAGGCCCTAAACGACGTATTTTTTACATTTGAGGGCCCATAAAATAATATAAGGCTCTATCCTGGGCCCATTCAAAATGTTTTCTTCTTGAACAGACGTTTCCAATGAGCTATCATGCGCCCCAAATAGAGATTGTATGCAAAAGTTACGCCCTTAGGAAGTTGACATATCAACTACCCCCATTTGGGCTCGTAATCCTTTTGGCTTTTCATCTTCCGAGGTTAGAGTTTTGGATTTTATTTATGTTAAAAAGGCCTTTGAAGCCTCATTGTAAACATGATATTCTTGTGAATGAGTGTATCCATCACATCTCTTCTCAGAGATAAGCGTCCACCATTCTAGCAAATTCATTCACTCTATATTTTTATAGTTCAATACATTTCGTTCATAAATAGAAACTGTGTATTACTGTATCTCTTGCAATATCTTTATGTATTTCCTTATTATATTTTTGCCTTCATTTCATTCTCAAAATAATTTGGATCGGTGGTATCATAGCATGTTTCTCCTTGTCATTTCTTAGTGCATATCGTGGACAACCGCTCTTGCCAGCCCAACCAACCTCCAATGGCGGAAGAAAAGAGAGACGTGGGAGAAGAAGATTTTATTAATTTTTTGCTCGAGGAAGTGCTCACGAAACAAATGGATGAAATGATGGAGAATTTTTCCCAAATCCTTCTATGAATGCCAACAACAACATACACGTCTTCATCAAGCAACTACTTTGGAAGTGTTATCCCTTTTAAGGTAAAAGTTAATTTTGATATTCTGGTGTTTGAAGGTCAGATAGATGCGGATGCTTTGGAAAAGTGATTAAATCTGCTAGAAGGTTATTTCTTTGTCCACAATTTTTCCGATAGAGAAAATACCACCTTTGCGCTCCTTAAGGTTGTCCCCCATGTCAAATATTGGTGGGAAACTTACTAGGAACAAAATTCCATAGAGGAATCTAGAATATTTGGGGTCGAGCCCACTTGGTATTTTTTTATGGATGCAATCAAGGAACAATATTACCCTGTTGGAAACTATGATGACTAATAGATGAGATGGACCCAACTGCACCAAGAGAGGGGCCAAACAGTGTCATAGTTCACAAATACCTTCCATACCTTACGTACAAAGCTGGGTATCAAAGACTCTGAGTGACATCTGGTTTTGAAATACCATGGGGCATCCAAAATGAAATGGAGTTTTTGGACATCTCATCACTGGGAGTCTCTTATCGATATGTTGTCAAAATTGAGTAGAAATTTAAGCAATAGAACAAGCGGGAGTTTGGGTTTGCAAATCCACGACAACCAAAGTATTGTAAAGGTGACCCTAACTCACAGAAAAACCAACCTCAAGACAACCAGTCCAATCCATGGGAAAAGAAGGGTAATTTTAATATGAAGAAGGACACTGGGAAGTGGTGCGACTTCCAAAAAATCCCTTGGAAGAACTCCGATGAATGTCGCTCAAAACAGTCATTGGTTGCCAAGCTCAAAGAAATAGAGTCGAGCCTCGACTCGGATCCTGATTCAGAAAATTATAAAAGGAGATAGATCATTGATGCATAACCCACTGCTAATGTTGCAACCATAACAATCCAACTAGAAGAACCATAGGATATTGAGGAGGGGGAGCACCTCTTCCATTCACAGATGTGGGTGAAGGGTACACCACTACATTTTATTGTTGATAGTGGAAGCCAAAATAACCTTATCTTAACAGAACTCGTCAAGAAGTTGGGATTACTGAAAACACCACACCTGTAACCATACAACATTGGGTGGCTTCACCAAGGTTGAGATTGTTAGAAAAACAAGATCGTAGATCAATAAAATAAAATAAATGCGGAAATAAAACACATAAGATACACAATACAATAGAGACACAGATATATGTGGTTCACCCAATGTGGGATACGTCCACCAGAGAAATTTTGAAGTCCTTCCTTTTTATTATCTAGCAAAATGAAGGGATACAACCTACAACACACCCGTTGTAACTTCATCTTCTTTCTCTCACAGTCTCCTCTCTCATAATACAATATCCATGATAATACACAACCACAATAAATTTCCCTCATAAGAGAGGATTTCCTTCTAGGGAAAAAACCCCTAAAATAACTTCTATCGTCATATATTCGACCTTATAATGAACGATCTAGATTGACTACAAAATTACAATATTTTACAAGGCAATTTTTCCTCGATATTTTTCTTCTAGGGCACTACTCTCGAATCCCTCGCTAAGGGGGGGATACAAAAATTTCCATCGCCCCCCCTGGACCCCCCTAGTGACAATTGTGTGGGGGGAATCCCCCCCACACCCTCCATTAGGGAATGGGATCCAAGAACAACTAAAAAAACCCTCTGAATCAAGTAGATAATCAGGCTCCACAACCAACAAAGATCTATCTGTTAGCCAACAGTGTCGCATGTCCTACAACATCAATCCCTTCAAGGATGATGTACTATGTGATGTTTCACTAATGGGAGTCTGTGATGTTTTGTTAGGCCAATCATATGTGTGGAAGCTTCATGTTTTTTATGAGTCTCCACCCCGTAGTGTCATTGTTACTCCAAGGGTCAACTCTACAGGGTACCAAAGGTAATTCTGACCACTGTCCTGCCAAAACAGTGTCGCAAAGTAGTCTCTCATACAAAAAAATTTAGCTTCTTCATGATTCATTCATAAGGAAAATAGAAGGACACTGCAACCAATGCAGCCTTGGCATAATAAATTTCTATCTAGAAGAAGCATATTGACAAGGTTGTAGAAGAGCACAAAGATATTCTTACTGCACCTACGGGGGTGCCTCCACACTGCCCAATCAAGAAAAGTTATAATAGATCCCTCCATGCTCTTCATGTTGCATCTTCACTGATAGAGTCCTCACATACTCAGGCAGATCATGTAGCCAAGTTGGTTGAATGGATTCAACCCCTTCAACAACAGGTTCATGACAGGCTTCAACAAGCCAAGGAGGATAACTTCTTCAACAAGGAAAACAACGCACTAAGGTTCAAATTCAAAAAAATATTCCCTGGGAACTTGACACAATGGATACCATTGAATCCTAAGGTGGGATGAATTATCTAGGTGGATATCGATGACCACCCACCTATTCCATTGGATCGGAATATAGTTTCCCACCTTTGCAATTTTTCGGGTCCCAAAATTTCGGGGTCGTTTTAAGGCCCTAAATGGATTTTTTTTTTAAATTTGGGGGATAAGGTGATAGTCGATGGCTTTATCCTAGGCCCAGACAAATTTTTTCTTCTCAAATAGACCTTTCCAATGAGCTATTGTGTGCCCCAAACAGATATCATATGCAAAAGTTACGCCCTCAGGAAGTTGACGTATCAACTACCCCCATTGGGGCCTGCAAACCTTTTGGCATTTCATCTTCCGGGGTTAAGGTTTTGGATTTTATTTATGTTAAAAATGCCTTTGAAGCCTCATTGTAAACATGATCTTCTTGTGAATGAGTGTATCCTTCACATCTCTTCTCAAAGATAAGCTACCACCATTCTAGCGAGTTTATTCACTCTGCATTTTTATAGTTTTGTACATTTCGATCATTAATAGAAATTGTGTATTATTGTATCTCTCTGTATTTCTTGAAATGTCTTTGTGTATTTCATTATCATATTTCTTCCTTCATTTCATTCTCAAAATAATCTGGATCATGGAATGAGCTGGAATCTGAATAATTGGGCATTTGAGTCAAAACCATCATCTTGGGAACCATAGGACAATCTAACTTCAAACATAATTTTTTATGACTTTTAAAAGTTAATGGTGTGCCTAATTATATTGTGCACCTTGATGTGTTGTATATACAAAAATTACTAGTGCACTAAATTATGAGAGGCACCAAAGAGTGACCTCCATTAATGCCTCTATAAAGCAAAACCTCTACAAAATTTAAATGCAAATGTTTGCATTTACAATTTGTGAATTAAATTGTTTGTTGGTGAATTTTTATTTAAACATTGCACTAGTGCTATATAAACTATATAGCACACCGATTAACTAAGTTACAAAAATAAAGTGTGCACATTTATCATCAACGTGTCGAAATATACAATGACAAAATGAGCAGACATTTCAGTCGTTATTGCCTCCACAAAAAAACCTCCACAAAATTTAAATGTGGATGTTTTCATTTGCATTTTGTATATTAAATTGTTTTCCAATTCATTTTTATGTAAACAATGCATTTGTGTGATATAGACTGTATAGTGCATCGGGAAAGTAAGTTACGAAAATAAAAAGCAACATGTGTGTTTATCATCAATGCACCGAAATATACAAACCCAATTCATTACTTCATTCCTTTTCCAAAATTTAAAGGGGAGATTTGTGGAAGAGGTATTTATCAAAAAAGACTTCAGAGTGGTTGTATTTTTTTTAAGAGACAAATTCGAAAGGGATCATTGTATGTCACATACTAATCTGTAGAGGAGAAATTTTAGGTATGCGATTTCATTCTATTAATCATATTAATCTTTCCCCTATTTGATTTAAGAAAATTTTAGTCCATTCTAAAAAAAATAAAAGGGTTTCATAGTTACCTTCGGTATTGGAAGCCCCAACTTCCTTGTTGTTTCTCTTGTTTCCCCTCTCTATATTTCACAACGATTTTTTTTTAAGCAATATACTTTTATAGGGTTTCTTTACTTGTATGTGGGGACTTTGGTATTCATTGCAATGTGACCACTCATTGCATTAGATCCCAAACTGGCCTGTCGTTGTTGTTTTTTTTTTAAATGTCTTCGTGGTTAGTTTTTCACATTATACGGGGATAGAACAGTGGTGTGTATGTTCATGTCAAAAGCACTACTGAATTTAAAATGTAAATAACATTTTTTAAAACACCTTCATAGTTAAAGGTCCGCATTATACAAGGATAGATCACCAATACGCATGTTCATGTCAACAACACTATTAAGTTTTAAATGGAATTAATATTAGTTTTAATATTAGAACCACCATGTTTTAAAATTGTTCATGGGTCAACGATGCACAATAAATAGTACTTAGGCACCAATGCTTCTATTAATTTATAAAGTGTTACAAGGGAAAAACTCTCTATGGCCAAGAGTAAACCACAACAGACAGGTATGACTGCAGAAATAAACTCAATTCCAACATGTGCTATATAAACTAATGTGAAATACGAAGAAGAAGCCTACCTCGATCCAATCGTTTGATGTCGTTCCACCGTTGAGCACTTTGACCCAAAGCTTTACACCTACAAGAAGTTCTCAAATAACAAGCGATGCAAGTATATAGTGACAATATATAACATGAGTTAGCACATCAGATAGCATAATCCATTAATAAACATTACAAACATGCCCATGGATAATAATTATATATTTTCAAGATATCGATAGGATGAGAAATGAGTATTTCTATTAATAATTGATCAACAAAAGTATCAACATTACAGACTTCTGTGTCGGCATGGTTTGAAACCAAGAAACCAAGTTCCTTCCAACTAGGTCTCCCCCACTTCAATCCTCCACCAAAGGCAAGCTCATAGCAAAGAGGCAATGAAGTCCTCTCGACAATAAGGAAAAATCTTGGGGGCTAAACACTATGTTCAGACTTGAGGGACAAGGGGATGCAGACTCAATATGAAGTAATTTCTCCAAAGTAACTTTTCTCTCAAAGTTGAATGCTTTCTCCTTCTTTTCCATAGCTTGAAATTGTTCTCTTATAGCCTCCAGAATGCAATGGAAGGGCCGAGTCAGAACATTTCCAGTATATGGAAGGCCAAAGATCAGAGATCTTTTGTTGTGACATAGAAACCCGACCTCATTTTGTATTTTCTGGCACAAATCCCGATATACACGAGTTGTAGTGGAGCAGCAAGCGTATATTCATCTTGCAAAGCAGTGAGGGAGCGTATATGTGGAAAAATATATAATTTTGGCTCTGGATTTATCAAAAGGGGGTTGATAAGTATGCATAGGGAAATGGAAAAAGGATCTTTGTGCAAAATAGCAATGGTGAGGCAAATCTTGCTATAACAAATTCCCCCTAATGTGTGAGATCAGAGGAGTATCTGGGATGGTCGAAATACATTATAAATAACCCAGAAGTGGAGTGGTAGAGAACCAGTTGGACAAACTCAATTGCTCATTACATTATGTACTGACTTTGCATACATGGCTACCAAGAATACAATGCAGATCCATGTGGAAAATATACCAACAAGTGTTCATGGCCATGAGTAGGCAAGTATAAATGCGGTTACATGCCAATAGTTGTCATAGTCACAAAAAAGGCCCAATGAAACCAGTCTCAAAATAAATCTGAAGATATTTTTATACCATGGAGTACAATCTAATCTCCCATGATCACTGAAGTCAAATAGGTACTAGTCCAATGAAATGGAAGCAACAACTTAGGAAAGATGCATTTACAAAGTGATGTGTCCAAGTTTTCAATACAATCCGCCAATGGTGCAAGTCTACATCATGTGAATAAATGAGTTGAGGTTGAACATGATGAGACATCGTTTGATTACCGGTCATTGAGGTATACCATTAGCAAATGCAAGACATCCTACCAATGATGAAAGTAGGTATCAAGGCACTGAGTACATCTCTAAAAATGTGAATAAAGGATTTGGTGTCGAACACTTGAGAGATCCATTGATCAAGAGACATTGATGTATTCCCATTTGTCGATGGCGAGAGAGCCTGCCACTAATGACTGCAAGCCTCAAGGTACTCATAAAACTCTAGGTCTAGTATCTAGAATACATGATCTGAAGTCAATGGAAAGAGACCCGTTGAAAGGAGAGAATTAAGGAATCTCTCATCAGTCAGCACGAGGAACAAAGCAAGAGCTTCATGATTTGGTAGAGATCGGACGAAGAACATGTTCACGAACCAACGAACCTGTGCGTATTTCGCGTGTGCCAAATGCAAGCGGTACACAAAAAATACCCTTTGAATAGAAACCAATGATGAAAACTGCTGACAAAGGTGAGGAAACCACCAATAAGGTTAATGACATCCAAGACACTGCACGAATCCCAAAGTGTGAATAGATGTCTTTCTGTCGAACACAAGGGAAACCACCCAGTCAACAACCCATGATGAAATGTCGATTGTTGGGTTCAAGGTGAGATACCAATGATGAAAGTAGGGTTAGGGTGCATCATAAGACCAAAGTATCATGTGATTATGAAACAAACTGAGGGTATGGCCGACATGAAAAGTCAATATTTCTGAGGAGTGGACAACGCAGGTTGATAGACTTCCTTTGAACAAGAGCATGAGACATATGGTGGACTCCGACAGCATAGACTTAATGATGTGACAACTAGATGAAGGAGGCATCCATAATGTTCTCTATAGTGACTGGAAGATTAACCAGTTGGTGGAGAAAATTTTGTAATGAGATCAGCTTCCTAAGGCCATGCTAGACCCAAAATTATCATGACGCAAGGACTCAATAACTTTGTGCTCTATTCAAAGGCGACACGACTACTTCCAATTACAATATAGTAGTCCCTTCCCGCCTGCCTTTTTTTGTTTTTTCATAACAAGTGAATGCTATGATACAGAGGAGGGAACAAGTATCGTAAGTAAGCAAAACTAGTTCCAGTAATGGAACTTACCTATTCTCAATGCAAGGAAATGCATGTTGGAGATGGACACTTGGGGTGATGTTCCTTCCAGGGTATAGGGTGTCAAATTGCAAAGGATATAAACAAGGCTCTGGTTGGTTGAGGATGCAAACTGCTTGGGCCATGGTTTATAACGCAAAGCGAGAACTGGCTAAAGGCTCAATACTGCAAGCAAGGGCATGAGATGCAATCACAATTTAACGCCAAAAAATGTCCCTTTTTATATCTTTTAGTCTACTTGGGGTGAAAAAGGGGTAAACTTGTGCCAAATAGACGTCTCTTCAAATCCAATTTATGAGTGTGAAAAAGACAAGTTCACTCGGTGATCTTTTCCATTTTTTATAGCGAGTTGGAAAAGAGCTTAACTAAGACTCATGATATTTCAAATCAAATTTTAACGAGTGTGAAAGGGACAAATCACTCGATGATCTTTTCAATTTTTAATAATGAGTCAGAAAAGAGCTCAACTAAGACTCGTTTTTAGTTCTAATCAACATGTAAAGGTGGAGGCCAAGACTCTTGTCTCGGGCTTCTGCCGAAAGTCAGTATCCTGTGGATAGCTGACAAAAGCTTGGGAAAGCCCAAAACTCTCCAAGTCGAGGAGGATAAAGTTTTAACGAAGTACATAGTCTCTGTTATGGTTCGAATAATGTCTCTTAGAGGAATAGACATAGGTGGGGGTATGGGATGTCCCGTCAGGTCGTCCCAGTCAAAGGGGACCTCGTCGGAACTCGGAGAGAGAGTATTCGAAGGAAGAATGGATCTCTCTTGTTCATAAGGGGGAAGAATTGGAATGTTGATGATGTGATTAGAGAGTGCATCACTCTTGTTAGGGAGAGTCAGTTTGACCATAAATGGCACCAACGTGATCACTTCTTCAATTATAGGTTGAAGAGGATGCATGGTAATGGGGGAAGGAGATGCTTCGCCCTCTGTGGAGGGGGTGAGGTCAGAGGAAATTCTCAGTAGTGAGACCACCGAGATCATTAAAGGTGAAGTGGTGTGAGGAGGAACCATGAGTGTCAGAGTTTCAAGGGATTTTGAGCGAGCCCCACGCCTTTGGTATCCCGACAGTCACTGGGCACAAGCGAGTAAGATGGCTTCCTTCACAAGTCCTGCAAAAGAATTTAGGTTTACGTCTGAGACGTTTATGTTTCTCGATGGGACTGATCGAGGAAAGAGAGTCGTTGATCCGGATTATTTTCGGCACGAAATGAGAGCGGAGATATAATAAAGAAATGCACAGAGATATTGCATATATTCAATAATATAACAGAAATGTATCAGAGATGCAACCATAAATACAGATATACAGTAATACATGATTTCTATTAATCAAAGAAATGTACAGAGACTGTAAAAATACAGAGTGAAAGACTCGCTAGAATGGTGGCAGCTTATCTCTGAGAAGAGATGTGA